>JAZGUH010000571.1:0-440868 GCA_037893225.1 Hippasteria phrygiana | reverse complement strand
TAACTAATGCCACTCCATGATGAAATATGAAAGGAACCGAAAGAGGGCTGTGGTTGAGAAGGCTGATTCTGCTTCTGAAAAGAAATCCCATTGATGAAATTGTCCCTTTAAGGTCTATGTTGATTTTAATAATAGGATTTTTTAAGTATATTTTTGAATTTAAAAATTGAATGGAATTTTTGTGTGGATAACAATGCTATAATGACGTTATTGGATTTTCTGATTTTGATCCATGACAGACAGAAAGCAATATGGGATTGTAATTGTAGTTTGCCCCATTGATTAAAAACTTGCTGACGGTGCTGACGATCTTGATGTGTTAAAGCAATGAGCAGTCCTTCTACTACCAAGCATCTCCTTAATACGCCCCAAGATTGAAAAAAAAAACCTGCAGTTTCTTCAGCCGGTGATGTCGGATACAATTAGCGCTGAAGATTGCATCATTAATAGATTCCTATTGGCTTGAGCAGGGCAATATAGGTACACAGCCCCAGTGTGCTTATGGATAGAGAAACAAACTCCCTCAGTGTTAAGCATTCTCGGCATGCATTCACGAGCCATGCTGGTGAAATTTAATTTGCAATGCATGCTTGCGTGTTATCAGATTCGTCTCTTTGCTCTCACTCTCTCTTTCAACCACCCCCCCCCCCCCCCCTCCTCCCTTCCTCTCATTTTCTGCTTGGATTCTTGTTCATTCACTCTCTCTTCCTCCCCGCCAAGCCCCATTACATTGTCAATATCTGGCTGGATCCAGGGACCAAGATGACAGAACTAATTAACATCTTAGCTGCCTGCTCCATCGAACCCGTGCATCCAGTGCTGGCTTGGCTAGCTGCTCGTAAGACACTGTAACATCTTCCGATATTCCAGGTTGAAGCATTTGTCTACGTGAAGCACGGATTGGAAGTTTCTTTGAGCTCTTGTTGCAAGATTTAAATCCTTCCACAAAAATTAACATAACTCATGGGTGTTCTTTTTTAATACAATTTTAATATACTTTAAAATGGCAGTGAACATTTCTTTTTACATGTGATATCTGTGGGGATGAAACAAATTTTTCTTGAAAAATTCAATGCATGATTGAAATATCAGCTTTGAATAAGAAAATTATAACCATTCTGCATAGAACATTTTGTTGTTTTGCATTTGTCATTGCTACGATGGTTGCAGTGTGGATGCACTGCTGCGTGTGACAGTTTACTGGTCTTCATTTAACTGTCTGTGTAGGGGATGTGTGTGCATTGATCCAATTTGCTAGATCATATCACGGGTGCAGTTTGGCGCATATAGTTTTCATAATTTGTCTCTGCTGCAAAATTTAATGGGCATTTCTAACCACTGTGTTTTATGACCACAGCTAAGTCGTAAAATGTAATTGAGGCTTTGTTTTCCATATGCCACTGTGACAGTAGTTATGTATTATTTACAGAGGTAACTGTTGTATAATTATGATTGTTTTTTAACGAAAAATGTTTACATTTTCAAAGTGAACAAAGAAAACTGGCAGGAGTGGGATTCGCGCTCAAATCCCGCTCCTGCCAGTTTTCTTTGTTCCCTTTGACAATGTATTCAAATTTACCCAGTCAGTTTCCCTGTGGTTTGATGAAAAATGCATGTCAGGAAGTATGTGCATTTAAACCCATTAAATATGGACAACGGCCATAGCTGCGGTTTGAAAAAGACCACCTGGCCGGTTGTCATCTATATGCGCATTCCTGTGTGTTTTCAATCCATTCATTGCCTACTGTGTGTGTGTGTTACGCTTGGCTCCACAAGCCCATTGGCATACCAGCACCCCATTAATAACAGCCAGACAGAAAAAGTTAAAACTGATTTCCTTTAAACAGACCTCTGTAGCCAAAATTGTATATATTTTTTCCTTGGGAGGGGGGGGGAATCGTTATTAACGTATTATGTTCATCAACATTTGTTTTCTTGTCCTGGTTTCACAAATATGAGAATGTTTGGCATTAAACAAAGATTGACACAGCACAGCTTGAAATCCAACTGAAGCAATGTTTCGTATTTCCATGCTATCTGTTCCGCTTAACTGATTTTGTAACAATGTTCTTCGGACCAGTCTCAAAAACTCTGTGGGAACAGATGGACCGGACCGTTCCCAGCAATCGGCCATCAGGCCAGCGTAGCCACGGAGGAGGACTTAGTCAAGATTAGGATTTAACGGTACAGTGATTCGTCACAGTCTGCCTGAATGAATTGGACACCTTGCATTGGGAGATAAAATTGATGGGAAGATAGTGATGACTGGACCGCTTCAGGGTGGAAAGAGTCCTGAGAGAGGTGGCAGCATGGGTCCCTAGCTCTGTGGTGGTAGTGAGGAGAGTTGGCTTGAGGGGTAGAGAATCAGTCCCTTGCTAGGCTTGTGTCTCAGTGTTTCCTCACACAGAGATGCTAACCATTACTCTTTTGGAGTAATTATTAGGATTTTGAGGCATGCTATTACTCTTGAAAATTCCAGCTGTCCCATACTCCAACATTGTGGTTACCCTAGAAAGTACTGTGGTAATACTCTTAAAATTGACTCTTGTCCTATGTATTTAAATTGGCATTACTCTTTGAAGGAAGAATCATTACTATTTTGTAGTCTGTAAAGTTGGCATCTCTGTTCACAATATACCAGCTGAACCACCATTGTAGTGTGATTTAATATAAAAATATATAATATAATTTGTCAAAGAAACCACGATGGAAACTGGCTAGGTAAATTTGAATACATTTTCAAAGTGAACAAACAAAACTGGCAGTAGCGGGATTTGAACCTATGACCTCCGGAATACCGTACCAGCACTCTACCAACTGAGGTATCTTGCCCTATGTTGGCGGTCTCCCTAATTGTCATTGTCTTTGTTGGGGGCGCTAGTCAGAAGTCATAAACCCATAATGCCGTATAGCCAGGGATCACACCCAATTTTACAATACAACCTGGGAAGCGACATTGTGGGGATCACTCAATGAGGATACGACTTCTGACTTGCGCCCCCGAACAAAGACAATGACAGTTTGGGAGACCGCCAACATAGGTCAAGATAGCTCAGTTGGTAGAGCGCCGGTACGGTATTTTGGAGGTCGCAGGTTCGAATCCTGCTCCTGGCATTTTGTTTTTTCACTTTAAAATAAAAAAAAGTAATACCTGTATTCCATGTTGACATTGTGTTCTGGGAAGACAATTTGACTGAAAAGTGCCAAGGGGCTACATGGTCTGCTGGGCCAGCATTTGTCCACTAAAACGGGAAATGGACAGACTTAACGGAATTAACCTTTTGAAACAAAATTTGACTGTATTATAGTGTTCATAACTATAGTGTTCATTTTTTACACGTTAGCAAAGAACGCACATACCGGGTACCCGGCTGCGCCGCGCAATTATAGCATAGTACACAGGTACATTGTACTTGTACAAGTAAACATGATGCGTGCGATTCTGTTATGTTGTGCTGATAACGCGTGTTTTTGGTGACCTTTGCGCCATTTCTCACTACCATTCTCGCCCCGGGGATATGATTTTCAACCCTGGTCCAGGGGGTGGTGCAGGGGTGAAAATTTCAAGTGTGAATCGGGGCTTATTTTCACCCCGCGTCACCCCGGGGCCACCCCCGAGATTTGCTCTAGTGGGAAAAGGCCTAAAGTGTCTGATGCACTGGTGGGCTCATTAATTTGTCCTAGTTTGATAACTGTAGAGGTTCCCTGGGAAAAAAAACATTGATCTAAATACCTTTCATTCAAGAAATGTATGAAACTACTCTGCAGAAATTGGCCATTCAGTTTAATGACAATAACATCTTGCATATCTTAAGAATCCAAATCGAGACTTTGTTGAATTGTGACAAATTGAATTTCGAAAATACCACTGCGGTCCGTCTAACGAGCACAGATGCAAATTAATAATGGGAGATCTGGGCTACCAGTGTGACAGATTACCAGTGACTCTCTGCATCTGAGTCGCAATAGATTGTATTTGCCATATCTGACGGCTTGCTTTGATTGCCACACAACGGCAGTGGTAATGCGGCTGTATTCATGAATTAATAAGGTAACGGGCAAGAACAATCATTGGAGAAGATTGAGACGTGACTTCCATTTGTCCTCTAGGCTTTCCTCCCTCTCTCTCCCGTTTCTTCCTCGCTCACTCGCTCGCTGGCCGTAATAACTCTGTTGTCAACAGAGGATGATGTCTCTGGCTAATAATGAAAAAAATTTCTGCGCAGCTGAGACGAATTCTAGAAACTCAAAAAAGAAGATGGAATTAGAACTGTTGGATGCAGCTAGGAAGACCCGAGGTTAGTTTAGCATTGCCACCGAGCATGACGTGCCGCGTCTGAATTTGCATGCAGGAACAGCGATGGTGGCTTAAATCTCTTATCAATTATAACAAAATCAACCAAGGAATCATTACAATGTCAGATTAATGCTTCGGAAGGATTTGTAATTAGTCGTAATTGAATAATGAGCTGTACATCATCATGTAGGTCATGTTGTAGTGATTCTTTTGATTTTGGAATAGAAGAAAAGATTTGGGGTGATCTGCAGTTTTGGCGTTCTGAGCTTTGTTATACTGGTGGGGCCTGATTGGCTTGTGGACACCTGAACCAACGCATTCCAGCAAAAACAAAAAGTGGCTCAGGGGCATGTGCATACTCTTTGAAATAATTACTGGCCCAAGAAGTTTTCCAAGATTTTTCTTGTTTTGAGCAGATAAGTCTTTTATGAAAACATCCCTTTGTGTCTGATGTACTGAACATTTGATGGCTCTACTATGTGATCAGACTAAATGCAAATCTGGATTGGGTTTCATACAGTAGAACATCACTTGAACGAACTTCATCGGACCCGCTAAAAATGCTTGGTCTAGTTGGTCGTATGGTGGTCATTCAGCATGGCCAGTAATGGATTGTATTGAACACAACAATTTGGGAGCTGAAACGCTTGGTCTGGTTGTAGCAAAGTTCTGTATTTTGGTAAAATAATACACAATAAACTTTGTCTCAAGTTAACTTGAAATGGCTCTTTTGGTTTGGACTCTTGAATGCGCATTTATTTGTTTTATCATTATAGCCTTGTGTTGCCTGAAGAAAAATCTTCTGCGGCACATATGTTGAGGTGTATTGCAGGTGTATCAGTTTAGTTGATTTACAGGCTGGTATGCTGCAGTCGCACAGTATAAGCCGTTGCCTGGATCGGATCTGTTGGGGCTACGGCTTCGAATTTGGCAATTGACAGGCTACGGTGAAGAGCTGTAGCCATTGATAATAATTTCTGTGAGATAGTCTTATATCGGGCTGCTACTATAGACTCGTTGCCAAAATACTGTACAAACGCTATGACAATACGAACCATTCAAATTATCTCTTCCGGGGTTTTCTGTCAGATGTACCCCAGAAATATATGTGCACAAGAAGTTTCCCAAGACACACATCATAAAATCAGGCGTGCAATTTCTTTTTTAAGTAATATTTATTGATTTCTTTGTAACATTGTCAGGTAAAGTCAGAAGTAGATAGTATCGATTCTTGGCATATTTCTATAGTGATTGGTATCAATATGAGTAAAAGCTATTGAATATGCACTATTCGAAAATCACCGGGATCGCTGGTTCAGTTAATCAATTGCTGCTACAGAATCGAAGCACAACCTACACCGGGTTTGAACTCGTGAATCTGACCAAAAAAGATATTGCACACTAATAATCACCAGGAAGGTTTCAAGTTGGTCGTTAGCTTCACTTCCATGGGATTCGCATTCTTGTAAAAACCCCGCTTCCAAAGAATCTCATGAAAAGTATGACAGCAACAGAGGAAATCAACGAATATCACTGCTTGTAAAAGGCTAATATGCAATTCAATTACGCAACACCATTATGCCTATTCAAATGCAAATAAGCACCTCATTGCTTAAAAAAAGAAACTGATCTGACGTCACTTGTACAGCACAAAGGGTAAACTGTAGATCTGCACAATGAGCAAAACTAAGTTGGCGGAGGACACATTCGTGGAGGCTCAATGTGGATTCTTAAAATGTACTTTAATGATTATAAATTTTCAGTACCTCAAATGAATTGTAATGCATGTGTTGATATTGAAAGACTTACCACAGAAACAAAACAAAAAGGCATTATTTCTGTATTATTTATTCAGTAACACATATGATAGTATTCGGCAACACATGTGATACCAATCGTATATATTCAATCTGTTGTCGAGTGTTACCTTGGAGTAGCAAAAACTATCAATGAGAAATGCATCAATGAAATTGCGTCCTTGATAAAATCAGCGAATTTGGCTCCGTCTCCCGACGACATTTCATAGGATTTAATAGCCAAAGCCTTAAGTGGCACCAAGTGTGTTCTCACACAAGATGAAGATTCCCCTAGGTGTCATACCTCTTAGGCCATTGTCTGCTCCACTTCAACCCCGGCCAGTTTTGCAGTTGGATATAATGTGCGCCTTAGCCCCCTTATAATAACATTACACCCGATTACCTGCGTTAATCCTGACGCTAACATAGCAGCCCCGGCAATCGGGGCAGCTTGCATTGTGTTCTGCGGTCTTGAAGACGTAACGTAACGGCAGTTTACCCATCGGCTGGGAGTGCGCATTCTCTGGAGTGGGCTATTTGTACCTGCAGGCTATAAGTTCTCCTATGGGAAGAGGGCTTTACATCTTTGCGGCTTGAATAACATGACTGTTGTGACACCCTCTGATTGTTAAGCCCCTTCCTCTCCCTCTCCTGGGATCTGAGAGCTAGAGGTTGGGGCAGGTGAAAATCCAGAAACATCTATCTGTACTCATTTGAGTTTGTATCAAATTATAGGGATGTCATTGGCTATTTTGTCCGAAACAATGTAATGACTTATGAACTTGAAGAAATTTTTTTTATTTTGTTGTTGTTGTTGCATTTGCGTATCTGTGTTGTGCATGACATTTGATTAAGATCTTCCTTAAGGAGATTTCTTAAAGGTTCTAGAGTTTCAGTTTGTTTCTGTTTGTAACTTGGAATAAATTAGAATAGACAAATTGTTTTTCTCTATAGAATGGCAAGTTGTTAGCGGTCTTTATAAAGTCACATGCTCTTCAAACATAAGTTGAGAAAAAGAACTTTACCCATAAACCCTCTGAAATCGTCTTTAAAACAAGGTTTATAATCATCAGTATGAAAATGCAGATTTTGATATGGATCAATGCAAATTTAAATCATCTAAATATTCACCACCCTTGTGAAGTTTAAATTCCACTGGTCATTCTCTGAAAGAAGTTCCCCTTAACATCAGTGTGTGGAGATGTTGCAATATTCATTTTCATTGTTGCACATTCATTTCCATTGAGCAGTCCTGCCCTTGAAGAATTGTACCATTTGAAAATCGTCATTGTAATAATGACGTCATTCAGTATTAACGCAAGCAAATGTAATCTTTTTAAAAAAGTGAGCAATTTGCAAATCTATCAATGGAAAAAATCACTGCAACATTCAAACTGAACAATTAGAAGAAAAAAAACAGGGTCTCGGCACAGCAGGGACCCCTCCTAAAGTACAAGCCGATAATATTGATCGGCCGGGGTGAGTGCTGTTGAAAATTGAATTACCCTGAGCTTAAGCCACCGGTTTCCCTCGTGCTGCTTCTCTGAAAACAGACTCGATAATTTATGCCTCCACCATTTGATTCATGCCAACTTGTGCATCTATTTCAAGAGCTTGGTCGGAATTTGTTTTGTTGGAGGAGCTCTGCACTGGATTGTGTTGGTGCACTTGTTTCTAAATGGTCTGTTTGAAACGGTGAAATTGCCAAACAGAAAACTGAAATCTTCCTTTCCATGGTCTGTCTAGGTTGCCATGACCAGGACCAAGACATTGAGGTATGAGACCAAGTGAGGACGAGAACAAGAATTGAAAGGATCATAGCAAAGACTGAGATTTCAGGTTTTTTTTTTTTTTTTGGCTGTTTCGGAAACTTTTCCGAAACAGCCCTTGTTTTCGTTAAGATTTTTTTTTTTTTCTTTTTTTTTGGCTGTTTTGGAAACTTTTCCAAAACAGCCCTTGTTTTCGTTAAGATTTTTTTTTTTTTCTTTTTTTTTTTTTTTTCTTTTTTTTGTTCTTCTTTTTCAGCCAAAATGCCCATAGCATTTGTACACGTTTTCTTTCTTACTGGCACTTTGGCTACTTTTATGGTGCCGATTGGCTTTAAACTTGGCAGACACTTAGACTAACTGCTCAGAATGTATGCCGAACATTTACGTCATGATGACGTCATCACGTGATTTTTTATGAATTTTTGAAATTTCAAAATCGTAAAATTCTTTTCAATATATCTAGCGAACAAAACAAGATATTTTCAAAATTCTTTTTGTTATAGCTTTGGTATGTCTCAAAGATATGCCCTAAAAGGGAGAAAATGTGTGACGTCATGATGACATCATCAAAAATGTGCTTTTTTAAAACACATATAAGGATAGGTCCGATCGTCATGAAAATTGGTGGGTAGGTAGATACTGGCACTAGAATGCAAAATCCAAAGTGACGTCATGATGACGTCATCACGTGATTTGTTATGAATTTTTGAAATTTTGAAAATCGTAACATTCTTTTAAATATATCTGGCAAACAAAACAAGATATTTTCAAAATTCTTTTTGTTATAGCTTTTGTAGGTCTCAAAGATATGCCCTAAAAAGGAAAAAAATGTGTGATGTCATGATGACATCATCAAAAATGTGCTTTTTTAAAACACATATAAGGATAGGTCCGATCGTCATGAAAATTGGTGGGTAGGTAGATACTGCCACCAGCATGCCAAATCTGAAATGACGTCATGATGACGTCATCACGTGATTTGTTATGAATTTTTGAAATTTTGAAATCGTAACATTCTTTTAAATATATCTGGCAAACAAAACAAGATATTTTCAAAATTCTTTTTGTTATAGCTTTGGTAGGTCTCAAAGATATGCCCTAAAAAGGAAAAAAATGTGTGACGTCATGATGACATCATCAAAAATGTGCTTTTTAAAAACACATATAAGGATAGGTCCGATCGTCATGCAAATTGGTGGGTAGGTAGATACTGTCACTAGCATGCAAAATCTGAAATGATGTCATGATGACGTAATCAGCAATTTTTTTAATGATTTTTGAAATTTTTGTAATTTCATTTTAATCACAAAATTTTACACAAAAAAACAAAACAGCCCTGTGTTTGTCCACAAACACTGTACCAGATGTCTAGTTTCTTTTTTTTTTTCTTCTTTTTCAGCCAAATGCCCATTGCATTTGTACACGTTTTCTTTCTTACTGGCACTTTGGCTACTTTTATGGTGCCGATTGGCTTTAAACTTGGCAGGCACTTAGACCAACTGCTCAGAATGTATGCCGAACATTTACGTCATGATGACGTCATCACGTGATTTTTTATGAATTTTTGAAATTTCAAAATCGTAAAATTCTGTTCAATATATCTAGCGAACAAAACAAGATATTTTCAAAATTCTTTTTGTTATAGCTTTGGTATGTCTCAAAGATATGCCCTGAAAGGGAGAAAATGTGTGACGTCATGATGACATCATCAAAAATGTGCTTTTTTAAAACACATATAAGGATAGGTCCGATCGTCATGAAAATTGGTGGGTAGGTAGATACTGTCACTAGGATGCTGAATCCAAAGTGACGTCATGATGACGTCATCACATGATTTTTTATGAATTTTTCAAAATTTTAAAATCGTAACATTCTTTTCAATATATCTAGCAAACAGAACAAGATATTTTCAAAATTATTTTTGTTATAGCTTTGGTATGTCTCAAAGATATGCCCTGAAAGGGAGAAAATGTGTGACGTCATGATGACATCATCAAAAATGTGCTTTTTTAAAACACATATAAGGATATGTCCGATCGTCATGAAAATTGGTGGGTAGGTAGATAGTGCCACTAGCATGTAAAATCCAAAGTGACGTCATGATGACGTCATCAGCTGATTTTCTATGACTTTTTAGTTTTATCCCAAATCCCATAGACTTTGTACACGAATTTTGTAAGAGCCACTTTGGTCACTAAACAACCTCAGATCTTAATCAGGTTTAACTCAAACAGAGACCCTAAGCTAAGAATGTATGCCGAAGAGTGACGTCATGATGACGTCATCACTTGTCATGTGACGTCATCTTAAAGGTGCATTTTTCAAGGGCACATATCTAGAGAACCGTAGGTCCGATTGCATTCAAACCTGCTATGGTGGTAGACAAGTACGTGTTATAGATGAAAATTGAGGTGACGTCATCATGACGTCATCATGACGTCATCATACGATTTTATAGTAATTTTTAAGTTTTTTAACCTTAAAGTTTCTTAAACCCATATCTCATCACCAGAACATGCTAAATTCAAAATTCTTTTTGTAATAGCTTTGTTAGCTTCTATATTCTTTCACATAAATGAGAAAATGTGTGACGTCATCATGACGACATCAAAAATATATTAAAAAAAAAACACATATAAGGGTAGGTCCAATCGTCATAAAAATTGGTGGGTATGTAGATAGTGTGCCACAAGCATGCGGCAGCCGAAGTGACGTCATGATGACGTCATCGGCAAATTTTCTATGATTTGTTTTATTTTGTAAATTTTATGTTCCTCCCAACAACAACATCCTAACCCCTCCGTCTTTAACTAACAAACACCTTTTACTATTATAAGCATATTACACATCCAAAATAACAAAACAACCCCGAAACAGCCCTGTGTTTGTCATAACGTGACAAACACATAGCATGTCTAGTTTTTTTTTTTTTTTCTTCCCTAATACAGAATCCATGTCAGGGCCCATAGCCCCCCCCCCCAAAGAAAAACCTTTCACAGGTTATGTCATGTGTATGTTGAATAATTCAAGGTATGAGCACTGTCTGTAACTGTTTTGCCAGCTCTCTACTGATGCCGTATTCTACCTTTAAGCTTACCTCTTATTATGGTATGGTACAGGATGCATATATGCCTTGTCAAAATCTAGTCTTGTCATAAACAGACACATGTAGGGAGAAGGGGGAGGGGCTCTAGCTCACTGGCCTCACACACAAAAAAGCCAAGAACTGTTGCGTACACCTCCATTAGGCTTGTTAAAATTCAGGAATGCAGCATTAAATTACACAACCAATGTCATAAAGCAAAATTATTTTGTGGGCGCCGAATGTTCGGGGCCTTTTTTTGGGGGGAGGGGAGGGGACAATTTCTCCCCCCCCCCCCCTACAAAAAGGGTGTTCTGGATCCGCCAGTGATGGCATTCCATGTTGATAACTCAGTAAAGTGTGTATCTAATTTCCTGTTAATTCACCAAGTTTTTACCTGCCCGAGGCCAACAAAGCAGTTGAATTGATTGCTTTAAACTTCGCCCACAAAACTTCAGGATCATTCTGAGACATTGAGACATTTCAACTGTGGACAAATTATGAGATCAGTACCATGTCTATATGTCGAGCAGAGAGGAGGTTCAAAATGTTCATTGAAACCTATCTTTGACCATCTTACACAAATTGGCTTTCCAAGTGTTTAACCCCTTGCGTACGGATGACGCCAAATGGGGAAAAAAAAAAACAGTGCCACCAGGCCGGATGACGCCTACAGCCGCTATTTGTGCAGTTTCAATCCATTGTTGGATTATTGTGTCTGTTTCGCTTGGCTGCAAAAGCCGACGCGACACCCCGGCGCCTCCTGTAAATAACCGTACTCAAGGGGTTGAAGGAATTGAGGAATTTCAACTAAAGCTTCAAGTAGGCAATTCCCTTTTCCAGTAAGATGGGCAACTGGTCTACCAAAGGTCTATCCAGTTCTGCAAGTTGTTTGTTAAAGATATCTATGCTGAAATGTTCTTAGGGGTATCGGGTTGGTGCAGTGCTACTGTCCTTGCCTTCCACTTCTGTCACCCAGGTTCAAATCCCACCTGGGTTTGACATGTGGATCAGGCTTTCAGTCCCTACCGGAGTCCGTGGATTTTCCCAAGATTTGTTTGGGGTTGTCTCCCACTTCTAAAACTGAACATTTCTTCGTACAGTCTCTTTCTTAGCAAAGTTTCCTTCAGGCTTTTGAATTGTCATGCAATATGTGCTTTTGAAGACTCCTTGTTTTCTTACCCAAAATAATCATATGATAAATACAAATAATAAAAAAAAAATTTTTTAAATGGCATTGAATGCCAAATAAAGGCAGAGAAATTTCAAAATGTAATACAAGCTGGACAAAAATTCAAAATCAGCCTTGGTTTGTAAGTTGAATATCTTGAATTCTAATGTGTTTTTTTCTCCAAACATTATACACTTTTAAGGATCTTAGTGTCAGTGAGGTGAAATTTTGTTCAATTGTCTTCTCTTCCTCTACAGAAAAGAGCAATGCAGCTCTGACGACAGGCGGAGATACCACAGGGACAACTGCCTCCCCGTGTAGGAACTCCAACCCTAGTCCTAGCCCTGTATCGTCTCAGGATTCTCAGGATATGAAAGCAGCACCAGCAGGAACATCACCGGTACCCTCCAGCTCAAGCTCAGTATCCTCACACCAGTCACCACGGCGATGAGACGGAATTCTTCTTTCTTCTTAAAGGTGAGTGATGTGAGCTCAGTGTGCATTTTACAACTGACTTTAGAACTAAGCTGTTTCGTTGAAGGTATGATGTAGCTTTGCTAATGATTTTTAAAAATGATTGGATTTAATCTGATAGCTTTCTGTTTGTAAAGATGGTACCAGAACCAATTCTAAGAAATATTTCAATCTGAAATGCTGTTGAGAAAACTGTATCTAAAGACCTCGCAAAATGCGTTGTCTTATTTCGATTTCAAAAATCGAAATACAGTACATTGCAATTGGAAGTTAACACTGTGAATGGGAATAAGAAATTTTGTGAAAAGAACTCCCATTCACATTCCCATTTACATTTCACATTTCTAAAACAGCTTTTCCCACCTGTGAATTCAAATGGGAAATTATTTGTTCCACTTGTTTGAAAAGGCAAGGAAATGTTTTCCCACTTGAGTGAAAAGGCCTGAAAATATTTTCCCACTTTTGAGAAAAGGTGTGAAAATGTTTTCCCACTTTGGGCAAACTTTTTCACATTTTGTGAAATGAAAATGAATTCCCTGGGAAGAGAAAAGGGTGAAGAGAAATTCCCACTTTGAAATTGCAATGTACTGTATTCACTTATGAATATGCACAAAATCAGTGTTAGAATGGAACTGTTTCTACTATTCTGTCATGACTCTAATTGCGGGTTGAGCTCAAACTTTCACAGGTTGTGTCATGTGTACATGTATGTTGAATAATTCAAAGTATTTATGTGTCTTTATGTAGAAACTCTGGTTCTCAAATTTCGCTCACCTTTAGCAAAAATAATTGTACCCCCTCCAAATTGTTAGTGTAGAATCACCGCCTGGTACTGAGAAGCATCTAATATTATTTTGCTGTAATGGTCTATGTAAATAACTATACAGCAGGCCACTAAGTTTTGTCGTGTTGGCCTCCCAGGGTGTTCGGAAGGATTTGAGAGGTTTCTCGGTTACCATGGGAGATCAGAATTGTAAAGCGCTATGGCACTTTAAAATATGCTGTTTAGATTTTTCTGTTTGGGACTGCAGTCCCACTTTTTTTTGGCCTTGATAGTTTCCATTGGTTCATCGTAGAATTACACAAAGAAAAGGTTTTTACCCTTGGCCTACCTCGGATCTTGTCATAGACCGACATGTCTTGCTCTTGAGTTTATTGATATGTCATAGCTGGCAGGCATTGATTTGTTTATTGCCCGTTTGCGTTAATACACAGCAGAGAAAGTAAACCGCAATCGTAAAGTCAGTTTGTGGTCGGATTCGTCATGTCATTGATTGGGCACTCATCTCATTAGAGCTTGCTGAAAGTGGAAGCTGGGGGAAGAACGTGACTTGCAACCGGAAAAAAAAACAAATGTTGATACGTTGGCTGACAAAATCAATACGAATTGACAGTTTGGCCGGAATTGCTTGAGTTTCTAGGAAATGTGTTGCTGGATGAGGGGAAGGGATGTCTGTATCTATGTCTAGGTTTTGTTGTTGTCATTGAAGGGGAATCAGCATTGGTTTGGAGGTATGGTTTTAGCCAGAGAGTTGTCCGGTTGTCTTTTGAACACCTGTTTATTTGTCATTCACAAAAGCATTGCAAGTACATGTAGATAATTTGGACACCTGTCCTGTTGAGATTGACTTCTTGGTTGGTTTGAAGGTGGATTTCTGCTTGTTTGCCTCGGGTGGCACCTTAAAAATGATCGGAGTGTTACTGAGAGGGGGAGGGAGATCTTATCAGAGTTTGAGCAATATGCTCTTGGCTTTAATTTCAATGCCAACTGTCATGATGTCATCACATAAATGACTAAAGGAGACTGACTAGGTAATTTAGTCAGTGGCTAGGGTGAAAATAGAACATTTTCAAGGTGAACAAAGAAAACTGGCAGGGGTGGGATTTGAACCTGCAACCTCTGGAGTAGCGTACCGGTACCTTTTTAGTGTTACCAGTTCGAATATGCAAACAAATATGCATGTACAGATACGACTCTGATGCTATTTTAATAGACACAGGCACAGGCACAGGCAAAAGTCGATATTCGAATATTCGGTCAAACACAGTTTTGAATAATCGAATAATAAATTATTCAAAAATGAACAACCCCAGGATCATGCCCTCAACTAATGCCCCTGGGGATTGGCATTGTGGGGAAACATTGGATGATGTCTCCTAAATCACACAGGAAACAGACTAGATTATGCAGTCAATAAAGATTGAGAGACTGCCAATGTAGGGCAAGATAGCACTGTTGGTAGAGCACTGGTACAGCAGCCTGGAGGTTGCGGGTTCAAATCCTACTCCATTCACTTTTCATTGTTCCCTCTAAAAATTGTGATCATAGACCTTTATATAAGGCTTTATATATGTGATGTGATCTGGGAAAACCCTTCACATGTCGCCGAACCTGCATTGAAGATAATGGCACATTGAATTTCTGCTACTAATTAAAACATTAATATCTAAATTATCATTGTACATAGTACAATTGTACATAGTAGGTTTAACTATGTCGGCTTCTGATAACTTATGTGTAGGAGAAATACTGAAATGTTACCATGTCAAATTATTCATGATGATTATCTAATCTTTATACACCAATCATTCTTGTAAAAATTTACCATCATAATGGTTCTTAGTAGTAACTGTGAAATTGTTTATTGTGATTGAAATCAGTCCGAGATTTTTGATAAGCAATCTCAGGGTCATCGCTCAACTCAATTAAGACTAAAGCGCAGATTGATAGCATCGGAACTCTGTTTTTTTTGCGGCAGGGACGACGCCGGTACCTGGCAAGGTTACTATAGCAGCAATTCAGTCAGGCATCTTTAATTAGCAGACTGAGGGGTCGTGTGGCGGACCGAGGGGTCGCGTGGCGGACACTAAGTATAGACTACATAAGTACAAAGTGCACCTGGGTGCCTGGCCAGATTGCGGAGTGATTTTTCCAGAGTGCAAGCTGCGCTGCTGGCTCAGATGTTTACGCAGGACCATAGATTTGGCCTTAACCGGACAAAATTCCCAGCAAAATGAGAGATTTGTAATACCTGTTATTTAGCCGAGATGTTCACTATGGTGGCTTATTTAGTTCTTTATGTCTGGTGCCACGCATCCCTTGTTAAAAATGTTGCGCATTACCCATGCAGTCAAAATTTTCTCTTGCATTGGTCCTAGCTCACCAGGCTATTTGGGTAGTTCTTTTGAATTTTGTGAGAAGTTAAATCTTTTCATTAGCCAGAAAGGTGGATTTGGGAATATCAGTACTTTCTCCAAAAGTCAGCAGATAGTGTTACTTGCAACTATGGAGGTTTTTTTTTATATGGAATTGATTTTGCATTAAAAACTTTGTTGTGTGGATTGTGGTTCAGATATCAGGGAATTTGGAGATGAGTAGCACTTCACGGTTTTTGACGTTTATGCAGTTGTGTGCTAGATGGGCAGTACATTTATTTACACCTGCATTTATGCAGCGGTGACAGTTTACCCAACACTTGTGCTTATGTGCATGTAGCTCTGAGCCTCATTGCTCGACAAATTTTGACAAATGGAAAATTCCACATCTGTCAATGTGCGACCCTGTTTAGCACAAAGGACCCACAATGCCATTATAATCGGTGCAGACTGATTGGCGTGTGTAGAACACTCCCTTTCCCCCCCTCCGTGCATTATGTTAAAAAAACAAAAACAAAATAAAAAAATGCCCAAAATGATGACTCAGATCTGCAGCTGGCCCATATGGCCCCATCGAGATGCACCAACCGAGGTCTCGCCGTCGGCATTACGCCCGCCTGTCACAGACAGCTCCCTCATGCAACATGAATGATGCTCCAATAACATGAATGGGGCAATTTAGTCGACAGGGCCAGCCAACATCAGGATTCTAGAGGTGCTCCAGGGACCTGGGCCTTCCCCCCCCCCCCCCCCCCACCCCCGTAACATACTCGTCTGGTCGGGGTATTGGATTATAAATGGGCGGCGGCCCGCGGCCGAGATGGACTGATCAGCCAATGAGAATGGCTGTGTCGTGGCATGTTATCGTTTGCACTTGAACATTTTTGCTGGCTCGAAGCAGGTCTGTGTTTAAAGTTGAACCATCATTTGTGTGTGAATTTGTAGCTTGTGATGACATTAATACTGCATTTGGACTTCATGACAATTGTTTGTTTGTCCCTTTTTCGTTGCCATGCACATGCCACACTGCACTCTGTCAGAATCAACTGAATTTTGTTAGAGCATTTTTGGTTGTGGCCAATTTTTAGGTGCAGCTGCAGACATGCAAGCCTGTATCATGCCTGACAGGAGGCTGGCAACATTTCTTTTCAAGGAGCTCTGTTGAGTGGCATTTGTATCATTTAACGTCTTGAATACGGACGACTGGCCGGTTGTGGTATATATATATATATATGCATTCCTGCGCATATTCAATACATTCATCTTTCAACTATATTGTTCTTGAATGGGAGTGTGATGAATAGATGGAGTAATTTTCAAACAAAGCTTTCATTCACACAAGAGGGGGGGCTCCAAATGCGATGAATAGAACCACTCTATTCAGTGTGGTGGCTATTGTTTGCATTTACGCTTGCCTGCACAGCCCGTTCTTGGCATACCAGCCCCCCCCCCCCCCCCCCCCCCCCCATCAATAACAGCTGGATACAAGGGGTTGAATGTAACCCCCTCACATCCTTTAAAATCCACCAGCAAGTTTGGGAGGATTTTGCAGGATTGAGGACAGCAGACCACAGCTACTGTTACTTTGCGTTGAGTCTGGTGTCCATCGATTGCTCAAGTACAAAGCAAGTGCTATTGGGTCACTGCACAGTGGTAGATTTTGGAGCATTCGGAAAGTTCCTATTAAAATGGCCTTGGGGGTTAGGGTTGAAGACATAACCCTCAGACGCAGTCCATCAAACTTTGAAACCTGTTCTTTTGCCACTCCTACATTGTAGCCCGTCTTTGGTCCCAACGTCGAAGTCCACCAGCACCCTGGAATGGCTGAGGCTTGGATTATAACAGTGATCAGATTTTGTTCTTGAAGTCGGGGAGTCATGGGAGTGAGGTTGTCACAGAGGTACTTTCCTCACCTTCGGGGGTGGCCAGGGGTTCGAATCCCACCCAGATCAATGAGTGGATTTGGTTTTCAGTCCCTGCTTGATTCCATGCATTCCCAACAATATCATTCTGTAGTTTTCCTCTCACCTCCTATTAACTGAAAATGTCTTCGTCTTCCGACCTGCAGGTTTCTTTCTTCCAGCTTTGGAGCTACAGTGCAGTGTATGCATATTTATTTTTGGAGAACCATTGGTTTCATTACTAGAAATAAATAAAATGAAGGCATGATTTATTACACGTAGCTCTGACCATTCAGCACAGGCATTCAAACTTTGAAGACTGTCTCCATCACTGCTGCCCCCTACCCCACTTCCACCCTCCTCCCTACCCCACTTCCATCCTCCTCCCTACCCCACTTCCACCCTCCTCCCTACCACACTCTCAATAGTCACTGCCCATCTATTTGCAATAAATGATAAAACAGAGGTAATTTTTTTTTTTTTTTATAACAGCAAATCAGTGACTGTCTGAACCTGGTTGTAGCTCTAGCAACCATCCCCATGGCAACAAGTGAGTGAGGACTCTAATGGTCAGACTATTATTAGAATGTGAATTAAGCTCTGCTTTTACACCATCTGCTGCGGGAAATTTGTTTCCAGGCAACATTTGATTCCTGATTAGTGAACAGCGCATACATTTGTACATGTATCTAAGTTTCTACGCACAGTGCATTACACTGTTGAACTTGTGTTGGTTCAGTGACATTTTTTTTATACATTATACGGTGGAGAGTGTATCGTAAGGGAATTAAAGTTATGTCCCAAGAAGATCACAAACACTTGAGATTATCAGCTGAGTAAGAGCTCTTGAGACCAAGATGATTAAAGTGACCATGAAGATCTAAGCTCGGTCTGGGTTTTAGTGTCCCCCTTCGAATCCAATAATTTAAATAGCAACCCGAAGCCATTCTGATTTTTTGTTATTTACCCCGTCACTGGATTTGGCGTCGTCCGGCCGCAAACCGGCAATAAAGCCGCATACGTGCCGCGATTGTCTTAATATTTAGCCAGGATCAAGTTGTCGGTTGATTGGGAGCTGTTAGTATGAGTAGTGACAGGGCTCCGAGACTGCAGCGTGGCCCGATTGTAGCTAGAGTCAGTGGGTCCTGTGATGATTGGGGGAAGAAGCGAAGCAGTGTCTTGGCAATGGGATTATAGTTGTGCAATAGAAACATCCGATTATCAATTGCATATTGATTTGTTTTATTTTGTTTTCATTTAAAGCTAAGAGGGCTGTATCCAGGTGGTTTGCATGCTATTTTTGTGCCATTATCTGTTGCTTTTTGTTGGCTTTTGTCAAGATAGCTGATAACTTTTGAAACTCAAAAGATAAAACATGGTTATTTTAATATTCATTTTATGCCATATTTGTGTTTGGTTGGCAGGTAAAGAAGGAAAATCTGTTTAATTTGTTGATTGTCATATTGTCATATTTTGTTCTTTAGGGTGTTTTCTTTATGCAAGTTGCCCATCACAAGGCCAAGGGCCACTTGAGGTGTGGGCTACAGAGGAAAGTGTAGAAGAACCAGCCCCTCACACTGAAACAAGACAAGATAATCTGATCTCTTCACATGTTGATGAGATCATTGCCATCGGCAGAGTTTTGAAAGCCAAATTGTCAAACATGCAAATATGGCTTGAAATGCGTTAACTCCTTGAACCAAAATAATAGCGAGGGTCGACAGCAATTGTCGAAAGGACTTTAAAGATAAGAATTCTGGTCACCGCATGTAGTTTTAGCTAATTAACTGTTTCAGAACCACCATGGAGTTAGTGTTGGTCATTGTCGTCATGCCCCCAAGGAGGCCAGCACAGTCCTTGGCACGACTCCCGAGCCATCGACAGGGAAATAATCGTGATGCGATCCGTGGGGGGGGGGGGGGCTGATGTACGACGTAGTCAGCGGGGTCATTGACCGTCAGTAATTTTTCTGCCTGACCAGCAATTCTGCCGTACGCTTGGACAATGACTTTAATAACAGACACGATTTTTCACGTGATATTGATCATGAGCATAGGTCCCCTCAGCTATGCGAGTGTTGATGGAATCGTCAGCGAAATTTAATCGTTTGTATTTCTTCTTCTTTTTTTTTTTAGTGCATGATCATCAGGGACACGACACAACAAGTAATACAATTAGTCTTCATTATTAGGCAATTGTAGTGAGGGATGTGGCTAGCTGGTTGGGTCAAGTAGTGCATTAAGACCCCAATAGAGTATTCTTGCATTGAGGAAGGTTTATGTCTAGGAAGAAAGTAGAATCGCTCTTCATTACATAGCAGTGGAATAGAAGCTTGTTGGTAATTTAATGTGGGCAATGACAGGCGCTGATCTGTTTACACCAGTGTGCGGATGTGATTGTGAACAATTCTTGGGATGCATTGGAACTGTGTTTTTTACACTGCAGGAGAACGTAAAAAATGTACTTGGTCTCCAAGGAATACAAAAAAAGTCAGGTTTTATGTCATGTTTCCCTTGTCTGTCACTTCTGTTGTCCACGGGTGGAATCAAATTCTTGGGACTACTTTCAGTCCCGTCTTGATTTCTAAAAAAATCGTTTCCTCCCAAACAAAGTCACTGAAGCTTCTTCCGTGTGTTATTTGCACACACTTAGGCCCGGAGGAAGGATAACGAATCACAATTATAAACAGATAAATCATCTGCTAATTATTACAAAGTCCTTGTTAAACATAAGAGCTTAAAAGTTCCTAATTTCCAGTAGCTAGCTAAAAAAAGGAATGATCTGCAAGTGGTTTGAAAGCTATTTCGTTTTGAAATTGAATCTTTAATTTCCTCCAAGTTCAAAATGTGTCTCCGAGTATTTGGTTATACTGCCTGAAGCATTTTTCAGCCATCAGCTGACAAAATATGCACACGCACACATTTCACCCCCCCCAACTCACAAACTATAAGGTGTGCATAAAGAAGATGTGCTTTTTTTCCCTCACTCCAAAATCTTTCCCTCCAGAAAGGAAGACCGAAATGTCTGAGTCGATACAAGTCATGGAGCTCTTCAGTCATGGGATCTCATTGACACAATTGCCACGTTTTTCTTGGGTAATGCTCTCTAGAATCTCTGCATGGAGGAACAAACCACTTTCCCTCTCTGCCGCTTTCCTGTCTCCCTCTCTCTCTGCTCAGAATTGAATCAGATGAATTTCCTGTCCCGAAGAAGCAAAGGTAGTGAGAGAGAGAGAGAAGGGGGGGTGTTACCCGTGATTGGCCCCTGGGCTGCGGCTCATATGAGCCCCTCTCCATGATAATTGCTAATTTAAGTATGCACAGCACCGCGGGTTTGTTGTAGGGATGCAAAATGAAATTGCTTATTTTTTCTTTTTCTTTTATGAGAGGGGATGACTTGAGAGGAACTATGTTGGCAGCTTTGCAAGGAGGCACATCATAAATTACCACAAAGTCTCGCACTGTGGCTTAGCATTACAAGCTTCGAGCATACTGCATTGTAAAGTTACTCCCATAAGGCTGGGAAAAAAATTGTGTTGCCCTTAAATGGGAAAAAATCTGGAGAGAGGGTCGGTCACGTAGTAACAGCACATTGCTGAACTTGGATAGTTGGCGATTGCCCCCTTTTAACATTGAGCTAATGTCGTTTGCTCTGGAGTCAAAAATAAGATGGAAAGTGTTTGAACATAGTTATCCAAGACCATGAAATGAAAATGCCTGTTTAATAGTCTAATTGACAGTACCGGTAATAGTATCACAGTTTGTATCTTCTTTGTTTCGGTGCCTGTCAATCCTTAACCCCTTGCGTACGGATGATGGAATTTGGCGCAAAAAAACAGTGCCACCAGGCCGGATGACGCAATTGGCCGCTGTTTGTGCAGTTTCAATCCATTGTTGGATTATTGTGTGTAGGTTACGCTTGACTGCACAAACACATTGTAGCGGTTCGCTTGGCTGCCAGAGCCGCCGCGGCACCCCGACGTCGTCTCCCATAAAATACCGTACTCAAGGGGTTAAACTATCTGTCCAGTCCAATTACACAGTCACTGATAAAAATAAGTGGTGGGAATTCAGCAGGAGGCGGGGAACCCAGCCCTTTAATAGCTTCATTGACTATGGTAAATCCCCAGGCACCTGGATTCCCAGGCACTGCGCCTGTATGTTCATTACATTAATCTCTAGTGTGACTGCCTTGCAAGTTGCATGCAAGGACTGTGCATGCAATCATTCCATGGGATTTGAATAGTATCTCTTATATTTCCTCAACTGTCTCAAATAATGCACATACCTCCATGCGCCTTTCTGCCTATTTGATGGAAAATGAAAACGGCATTTTGTCCTGTGGGAGAAGATTGGGGAAGGAAAAGGATTACTCTGAGTTGGTTTTAAAGCTTCAAGAGTATTAAAGATTATTTAAAACACTTTTATACTTTTGCAATGAAATCGGGTCGAGCAGAGATGGTTTGGCTGAACGGGAATTAGAACCTGAGACCTGTTCTTCGTTATTGCAGTTCTCTATGAACTAAGCTCTTCAGTGTAGTTGGTGTTTAAATTAATAAATTACCAATGATGTCTGTACGTGTTTTGCTCCGTTTATACATGTTTGATGCGATGGGTGCCAATCAAAACCACAGCTGTATGAAAAGGGAGAAGTCAGTAAACGTGGACCGATGGCTCGTGCATTACACATAGTGACTGGGCAGCTTTTTGAGAAACAGATATTCTTTTAAGATCTGGGTGAATCTGAAGATGAATCTATCCGCAAGGAACTTTCTCATCAGAGAGTGGAATATTGTCGACTTTAATGGCCCCAGGAGCCACAGTCAGATCCTCGCTTCCGCTACATTCCACCCGCTCGCCAAGATGGCGTGATGTGGGCAAACTCAGCTGGCTGCCTATTTTGTGGAGAATTCTGCGGCGCGGCGTCCCCCCGGCCCCCATCTTCCCCCGACTTGAGACACCCTCTCCAAATAAATCTGATTTTATTGGACGCGGATCAGTTCTCATACTGTTGTTAAATTGAAGCATTCCTGGCCGGGATCTAAAGCTGGGCAAAAAACGTTGGACATTTGCCAACATAGTTCGGAATGTTTACATAAATGTGCAGAAAAGAAAAATGCGTAATGGTCCCGGCTGTGGGCTGAGTAACCTTATCACCAGGAAAACCTTGTTACCAGGACAAGATACTCCGCAGCATTTGTACAAAGCTTCTTGTAGAATTCGTGAAGGGTTTGCATTAAACTGGATGATCATGTTCCCTGACTGTGCAGAGATCAGAATGAAATCGGTCCCCCTTTCAAGGGTACCAGAATATTAGATTTCAAGCTGAATCCTTAGCTTAATCTGTGTCCATATTGGACTTTGACGGCAATGGCTTCAGTTTTTTACATTGTCCGCTTCAGTGAAATTCTGTGGCTGTAGACAAAAATGTCTATTTCACACAAGGCCTGAATGTGCACAAGGCTATTAAGCTTTAGTTTCATTAACCTAAACAGTCCTGAAATCCTCAAATTTGAACCCATTCTGACCGGCTGTTTAATGGGGTGCTGGTATGCCAATACAGGCTTGTGTAGCCTAGCATAATGCACACAATAGGCAAACAATTGACTGAATACGTGCAGGAATGTACATATAGAGGACAACCGGCCAGGTGGCCATCATCCGTATTCAATGGGTTAATATGATCTTCCACACACCCTAGAGTTAATGTAAAAGAGGCCAGGCTTTAGTTTGTGCATTTTTAAGCTTTTGTTGAGATACAGATGACAAATGAGCTGAATTGAGACATCTTGGAGCTTACTTTGACCTTCACGTTCTTCGTTTGTTGCTGTTCGTTTGTTGCTTTTCCAATCAAAATCCCAATCGTTTTTGTTCCTGCTTACCACCGTGTGCACATCCCATAATTGCGCGGTCTGCTGCTGCACTCAGTCAAATCTACCCGGGCCTCTGAATGTCTAAACTAATGTAGACACTCAACACACGGGGCCCAGGAACGAAAAAAATAAGTTAATACTTTTTGCCGTAATTTTTGCCAAGTGCAATAAATCACCAGACATAGGAGGAAGGAAATACCTGGGGGCCAACTGGCAGGCAAATTAGCGGTTATCTTTTATCAGCTCTTATTGATGATATCACATAGCACTATGCTGCCTGGCTCCGCCTGCCGCAGCCACATTCCTAGCTGCCGGAATCCTGATCCTGTGGAGCGGAGCTCACTGGTGCATCCAAGTCAATAAACATGGCCTCCTTTGGCCTTGTACAATGCCGACCGATGATTGTCGTCCCCAAATGCATGTTCCTACACGGTGCCTGCAGGTCACTGAACGAGGGTGCCGTGTTCAGGTAGAGAAAGTAAATGCAGTGGCGGAAGACATTTTCAAGGGTGTGGGAGAGCAGCGGTGTACTCGGGGTCCAATTAATTGGGGGAACCAGGGTGCAGCCATTTTTCTAGGGGGAACTTCAAGGAGAAAATTTATTTGATTTTTTTAAATATATTTATTTCTGGTAATGAAACCAAGGATTCCTCAAAATCGCATATCGCACTGTAGCTCGAAGGCCTGAAGAAACCTGTAGGGAGACGACGAAGACATTTCAGTTTTAGGGGTGGGAGGAAAACCCCAGAATGATATTCTGGGGAAAACCCATGGAATCGGGCAGGGACTGAAAACCCAATCCCCATGTCGGCCCTGGAGGGATTCGAACCTGGGTCACAGCGGTGGAAGGCGAGGAAAGTACCACAAGGCCAACCTGACTCCCAAATATAATAGGCTTTTTTTTTCTTTTTACAACTGCAATCTCTAGTGAGGGAGGTGGGGGTGTAGCAGCATAGGTCTCATCAGGGGGAAACATAACACCCCATGTCCATCCATAGCTATTTCAGTGGGAGGGGGATATGGCTGTGCAACCAAACCGAGTAACCGAGTAACCGAGTAACCGAGTAACCGAGTACCCGAGTACCCGAGTACCCGAGTACCCGAGTACCCGAGTACCCGAGTACCCGAGTACCCGAGTACCCGAGTACCCGAGTACCCGAGTACCCGAGTACCCGAGTACCCGAGTACCCGAGTACCCGAGTACCCGAGTACCCGAGTACCCGAGTACCCGAGTACCCGAGTACCCGAGTACCCGAGTACCCGAGTACCCGAGTACCCGACTGCTAATGTCAGGAACCGGTTCCCAATTATGGAATCGAGTACCCGTAACCGAATTAACATATTACTTGGTAATTTCTCAGACAATGAGAGGGGAATTTTCAAAATGAAAACCTGGGTACAACTCGACGTTTATGATGCTTGCGAAAATGCAATTTACACACTAAAGCAATAGAGCTCACTTTACACACTTGATGATGCAAGGTTGTTGTGAACAGCAATTTCCAAGATTTAATTATTGGGATTGGCTTTCTTTAACGGGTACTTGAGTATCCGTGCTTTATTAAATCCGGTTCACGATTCCTGTACTATCCATCAATGCACACACCCCTAGAGGGGTATATTGCCAGTTTTGAAATGACAAAATTGATAAATTTGGGAGACTGTCAACTGTCAGACTTTACAGCTTACGGCAGTTTGTTTTTGTTAATTAATCAAATGATGATGTTAGCTTCCCTTGTTGTTTATTTGATAATTCTTTTGTTGTGTTTGTGTTAATTTTTCTTTGTATGTAGGTCTTGTTTCCATTTGATACTACACTTCCAATAGGTTGGCAATCGCCAACATCTGGCATGGTGCTTAATGGTTTTGTCTTTCCTAGCATACAGTAGCAGTAATGGTGTCCAGAAAACTCCCCTGGTTCAGGGAACCAGACTCATAACTAGGATAATTCTGGCGATAGCAGGCCCTCTTCGACTAAACAAATTCTGATTCGGTTTGCAGAAGATGTTTTTTGTGAAAAGGAGAATAGGTGCACTCAAGTGGATAGGAGTGTGCCCTCTTTTTAGTAAATGCCAGAAAGTTTCAGACTTTTTGTTCAATGCTGTCAAAATTCCAGAAACTTGCTTTATGTTGTCACTCTGTGACATTTCTTAGTAAATTTGCCCTTGATGAATTCAGTTATCCAAGTTCGGAATGCTGAATTCTTAATTATTGTTAATTTCTACGGACGAGTCTTCATTCCAAACATCGCTAGGAACAGGCTAGGGAAGTGTGTTCTTCAGGTCCCCCCCCCCCCTTTCTCTCTCTCTCTCTCTTCCTGTTTTATACTGGATGCATTCCTCCGCAGAAGTTGATTTATGCCCTGTTTGCACAGGTTTTGGTTCCAGATGAGTTGGGCACGAGAAATTCATCGAGTGGAGTTGGGGCGAGGAGCTTGATGCGTCCCTTCCGCCAATCTAATTTATTAGTGTTCGGCCGCAAAAATATTTGCGAAGCTCGAGTGGCGTGCCATCTGTTTGTCTTTGAATTTTGTCTCTGGCTTCCCACAATTTGGCGGGAATTTGGCTTGCCAGCCGCAAAAACCGCACGCAGGCTGACGACCGTAATTCTGTCCGAAGGAACAGGGTGTGTATTTCCCCTCATGAATTCATTTGGTAGGAGTGTGGGCCCTCTACGTGACTTGTAGATGGAGAATGTGAAAAGAACTCATCCTACAAAGTGCTCGGGAATAAGTAATGCAAAAGTAGTGCATTTACATGTTGATATCAAATTGATTGAATTATTGGTACAAATTGAGTCGACGTTGACTGTCATTCTCTGCCAGTTTGTCAAATAGCTTGGAATTTTATGATAAAAGTTCTGGTAAAGCACTTTGCTGTGTTGATTGCAATGTACAATGTAGTTGAAAATGGGCTGATTGGCAAGATGGACTGTAACCTTGGAAAAGGAGAAAAAACTTTAGATGCTATCGTGATTTATAATTGGGTCATTCCACCAGGTTGGGACACAGTGTGTGACATTTATCCATATCTTTAAAAGTACTATTACATTTGATTCAGTTATTTCATGTAACATCAGTCTTTGGGTGGGAAATATTTTTGAAAGTTTTAAATCATGTAAATTACATTTACCAAAAATATGATTAAAAATATGCTTCAGTTTGACATAACCAGTTTGACGTAACAGGACACGTCCATATTTCCATTTTTGTGTTTTTTCAACACTTTAAATATAAATATGGGAAATTCACCATGTGTACTAATTAAAAGATACACTATGCAACACAAGAACACTTTCTTTATGGTAGTCAGTGTCCAAATATAGCAGAGACAGCAAAAACAGACGTGAGAGTGGACGTAACATGGACACTGTGTCCACTGTTACGTCCACACATGCATGTTATTTTTGTTCTTGCTGTTTCTGAGCTATTTGGACACTGGCAACCATAACAAAAAGTGTTTTCTGGTAGCATTGAGTGTCTTTTAGTTAGTACATATAGTAAGTTGCATATTTATTTATTTAATGACGAAAAATTAAGGCAGTCTGGACGTAACATTTAGTACTAACATGGTGTGACATGAAAATGCACATTTCCATTTTGTAACATTTTCAACATTTATATAAATAATTGTGCAAACTCACTCTGTATACTAATTACAAAACACAAACTGCAACACAAAAAACAATTGTTATGATATTCAATATCCAAATGCAGCACAACAGCAGAAATATATGTATGGTCATGGTCTATCATGGTGTCCATGTTACGTCTGCACCGATTCTTCAAATTCTTGCTATTTGTGCTATGTTTGGACACTGACTGCCGTAAAAAGGTGTTTCATTGTTGCATAGTGTGTCTTTTATTTATTGTACATAAATTTTCCATATTTATTTATTAAATTTTTAAACACGGTGTCCATGTTACGTCTATTTTACATACAAAAAACACACTTTTTATCATATTTTTGTAAAAATATAACTTACATGATTGAAACTTTCTCAAATAATCTCACACCCAAAGACGGATGTCACATGAAATAACTGAATTAAATGTAATGATGGTTTTAATGATATGGTCATATACACACTGTCCCGACCTGGTGGAATGACCCAATTAACAGTTTTAAGAATAATTCAGGTTTCCCACCCTCAAAATAAGAGTTACGTCTTGCAGTGCGACTGAGTCAGATGGAAATTCTGTCAAGATTCAAACGCAACTAGCACGAATTCGTGCAGAAGCCGCGTCGTCCACCTATGAATCAGTAAAGCATAGTAAATGTATCAGCGCCCTCTTCTGTTGAGCCGTGTCGCGAAAACGAATTTGGCACAACAAGAAGTAGAAGAATAACGACGCTAAGCACTTATAGAGCCCCGTCTGCGATGGGACGCGGCTAAAAATGAAAGCCTGATGAAAATCATGAGATCCTGTGACTGACACAAGTTTACAAGTTATCTTGTAAACTGCAGGTTGATGCTGGTATTATAAACTTATGTCCTACAAGGTTATTATTGATAGCGTGCGTGTGTGTAAACCAGCATCGTCAGTGCTGTAAAATATTGCTAATATGCATTTTAATTGGAAGCACAAGCACTTAAAGAGTTTCAGAGGTTGGTTTATCGCTGAAACTCAAGTAGTTGTTGATATGAAATTTTGTATTCTAATGGCTTGCTCGTGCGAGCAATTGTGCACGCGTGTACCATACCACTTATGGGGGGAAACAGAAAAAAAACCTGATTTAATTATTGACATGAATGTTTAGCCCAGTGACGTACACAAATAGTGCATGAACTGCTTCGTGGAAGGGGGAGGGAATGTGGTAACATTACTTGCAAGATTGAGCCAGTGTTAATTATGCAGGCAATCTGCCATTGCGTGTCTGTCGGCAGCCTGTGAAGTTTGGCCGTGATAAACTGGCCGGCTATGCTAGATAAGCGGTCATTTGCATGAGAAAGACTCTGCTTACAAGCCTTATCGAATCTTTTCTTTACCAACCATACAAACTATTCTCCATGTTCTTTCGTCGAGTAGTGGACCATAAAAATATATATCACATTTGTGCTAGAGCTCATAATAAAAGAAGACACGATACTATGAAACCTTAGTTTTGAGTTTCTTGTCACTTTCCTCTTTGTAATTTCACCATTTTATTAACCAATGGTTTTCAGTTTCAAGGTGGAATTTTCTTGACGTCGCGGATGATGAAAATTTGATTTTTGTCCTTCTGGATGCGATATTCAGCACTGTGTTGTCTGCTTTCCAAGTTCCTGTGGGAAAAAAAAAAAGTTTTCGGCCTGAAGTACTCTCAAATAATGATAATAATGCGGTGCTTATATAGCGCTTTATACAAATGTCTCAAAGCGCTTTACAATTATTACCCCTGGTCATCAGGCCTTGAGATCAGTTCTATGCAGCAGTTCGAGATCAGCGCAATCTGTTCTCTACCCTCACAGGTACCCATTTATACTCCTGGGTGGAGAGAGGCAATTGTGGTAAAGTGTCTTGCTCAAGCACACAAGCACCATAATCCCCTGGCGGGGTTCGAACCCACATACCATCGCATGTGAGTCAGACACACTAACCATTGGACCACGCTGCCCCAAATAGTGGACAAGAGATTTGTTGCAGTTTAAACATGGGTTTTGTATGAATGGGAGTACTGAGGCCAAAACGTATCGGCTGCCCGTTCACCCTTTCCATGGCTTTGACATGTTGGGACAAAAGTGAAATTATTCTTGCAAAGCAAAGACTTTTCCTGCGTTATTACTCTGTAGGTTGCTAGAGTTATTAAGCAAGATGCTAAGAATTGATTCCTGTATCCAAAGCTTGCCTGTGTAGCCTTGCTTCCAGCCCAGCCATGCTAAGAGATAATGGAATCTTGAGTGCTGAGATCTAATTATGCAATTGAAAGCGGTGGGCATAATATCCAGGGGTGAGGTTTCTCTAGATTATTTCTGATTTCAGAATTGTTTATGGAACTTTTCCAGATTTCCAGAAGATTTTTTTTGTGGTCCGTAAATTGTTTTTATCATTCCAAAATGACCTCTGCAACCTGAAACGGTCTTCTTTTCATTCTAATGACTCTGTTTTTGCAATTTGAAAATGAATCTTTTGGCAGAAAATGCAGCTTTCTTATGCATTTTTCAGCAATGCTCTACAAATTAAATGCCTCCGGACGTTTCTTTGATTTGTTTTTCATTTTCCTCAAATCTCACCCCTGGGTTAACATTTCGCAGGTGAACTCTCAGGGGCTGTGATACAAACAAAATTAAAAGTCGGGGGGGGGGGCATGAGGTATCACAACTATTGGTTAATTCTCCTGGGCTCTGTTTCATAAAAGTTAGGAATATTCCTATCTTGGATTTTTGGAAGAATCATTGTCCAAGACATGAAATGGAGCCCTGATAACAGTCGGAGCATTCTGACTGAATGTTAAGTTCATTCCTCTGCTTCTTGTAAGAACTAAGAACCGTACTTCTTGTTTTAGAGGTAGCTACTTCACACGGTGTATCCACAAATTTCTCTCTTGTTGTAGTCTTGCATTCTCCAACATGCAGTGCCTGAAATCACGTTCATGCACTTTTCATTATTTGTGCCCTTACTTAAAGGAGTTCTGGATCTGGATATTTACTTTATGATACACAAATGTTGACGTACACGATGTATTTAATACATATATTTTCGGGTTATTGTTCCATTAAGGAGCTTGTTTATAAAATTTCTGCAGTGTTGTGTATTTGAAAAAAGTGACTACAACGGAATTATTTTTATCATTTAGCTTTACTCAAGCGTGGAAAGAAAAAGAAAGTGTCCTGAACTACACCTGCCCCACCTCGTACCACCCCCCACAGGCATGCAACTTTTCCTCGGATCAGCTGATTTCCTCGTTTTTCACTTCACACTTATGCCATTGAAAATTGAAAAACACTGGAATTTCCTCGTTTTTTGTTAATTCCAAGTTGCATACCTGCACCCCAACTACCAGTACAACTACATGTACCCTTCGCACATGTATTCCCACAACAGAAGTGTTTAGACCAACTCCCCAGGATAAAGTCTTGAGGAATTTTTTTTTTTTAACTCACTGAGCGGAAGTCGATTCTGGAACGTTGTCAACGTTTTCCAGTCGCGGCCCTGTAATGATAGAGTGTAATGATAGATGAGTACAGTTGAATCTGTCCCAGCATTGTCAGGCATGTTTAGTGATACTGCCCTCGTGTGTCAACTGGCTGGCAAATCTTTGGAATCCCGGCTCAGTCACATGATCCCATCATAATAACCGCAAGCGTCGAGGATGACAGACGCTAATAACACCGAACCTAAAAGTCACATGCAACACAAGGAGACAACCTGAATTCCTCCTGTACGCAAAAGAAACGTCAGTCCCCCCCCCCCCTTCCCACTCATCTTCAATACTGCCCTCTAGTGGCAGAGAGGGTCAGGGCCTTGGTCTGAGTCAAGCGTGCTGGAGCCGAGATCCCACAATGCAATCAAGTTAGCCATGTAATGCGCAGGTCTGACAGGCCGACCGACGTACGCTCAGTGTGGAAGGTCAATAGGTGACGGGGCCCCTTTACCGAGTTACATTCCGCACATTGGCCGCATACCACCGTGCTAGTCAGCCTGCCGTGGCTGGAGTAGTTCTTGGCTTGTCATTGGTACATGTCAGGAACTATCCCCAGCAATCCTCCCCCAACTCAAACAGAAACCAAAAAATCACCAGCACTAGAGATATTGAGTTCATGGATCCCAGAAATGGATGGTAGCAGCTCGAGTAATGTACAGTAACATGCAAGGCATAAGTCGTGTCAGTAACGCACCTCTAAATGCCAAAAGCACAGGGTAACTCAGTCAATGCTTCTGTGATTGGCTTGGTGTGATTGAGTCTTGTGTTCCCTGTTTATTGTAGTACTGCATCTCATACCATCTGTGAAATCTAAATAACAAATAGATAAACAAAGGTACGCGGTTGATACTTGGAGAAAACGACAGTCATCTTGAAGATACTTGCTCTGTCGAATGTGATGGTTGAAGGATTGGTCCAGTTGGGGCTTATTTTAATAATAATTGAGCTTACTTCTTCTGGTAAAGAAAATGTCCATTCTTATACTTAGTTCTTTGTTAGGGGGGTTAAACATGGCAATTTTTGTTGTGGTCGGTTTTAAAAAAATAAGTAGTAGCAATAGATTAAGAGCTCTGCTTGTCTTCAACGTTGAGACCTTTGAATTTGTAAGATTTGGTAAGAATTGCTTTTCTGACTACTTAATTCCATGAAATACTCCATGAAATACTTTAAACCAAGTAAATATCATCTTACATTTTCACGAAGTTGTTTTTCCTTTTAGAATTGGAAAGTGGTATTGTTGGTCCATATGCTAAGTCTGTAAAAGTGTAAAATTATGTGTACAATTCTATTTATTCGTGGTTATATTTAAAATGAATGGTGGTTAATTTTTCAAGTAGAGAAGGAACAGTCCTTACTCTGAATTTTGCCTTATGTGAACAAAAACCAAAAAAGGTTAATTTCTTTGGAATATTATGGCGCACACTCTGCTGAGAAATCATCCTTTAATGCTTCAGTTTAGACCAAGTGTTTCCTGTAAAATATTAGAGTCCTAAAAGAAATAAATTCAGTGATCTGAAACCATACAATGTAAGTGGTGATCAAGCCGCTGCCAATATTCATTAATCTAGAATCAATTAGTTCATTCTGAATTAATTAAAGATGAGATTATTGCTAGTCTGCTTGTTCCAAATGCTCATTCCATCAGTTAGAGGGGGAAAAAACAAAAAAAGAATGTGGCGGTTGCTGTCCTTTATTTTCTGAATCCCCTTTTCTGAATCCCCGCCGGCCTATTCACACACATGCACCTGTATCTGATAGCACCTCCCCTCTGGCAAAGTCTAAGTACTCCTTAAAGAAGGCTTCTCTCATGTTACCGGACTCGCGTCTAAACAGTTACCACAGTTACCTCATTGCGCGAGGCCTTAATCAGTTGACTAATACCAAATACGATCCCCATACCCAAGCTACAAATAACATCCCAGTCTGTGAACCTCCCTGCCTTGCCCCGATTGTTTTAAGGGGATTTCTCCGGGGGGGATTCCTGGTTCTTAATCTGTAATTTTGAAACTTGGAACTATCAGGGCTTTTTCAAAATGAATGAATGAGACATCAAGATGTGACTTTTAGTCATGAAGGGGGTTGGTGGCCTTTTGCAGTTGTTGCGTGGGCTCTGTGTGGAGTCGCAAGTCATTTGAGACTGCGTGGCATATCCATGTCGGGATTTGATGGTGGTGGGAACGGAGAGACATTTCCAACATCAACACGGGGCGGGAGAGATAACCGTAATGTGAACCCCTGGTGCCGTAATCTCATTACAAGCTTTAAACAATGGTGCGCTAAGAGGCAGGAGAATTCTCTCTGAATGCTTCTTGTGTCTCTCTTGAAATAGAAGCAGTTTGAAAAACGGTAAAAAAAAGAATAGGATTGAGGTTGAGAAGCACATGAATTTATTGTCAAGGTAATTTGTAAGTTTGTTATACCAATTACTTTTTTAAGGATTATAGTTTAACAAAAAAAAAAAAAAATTGATGTTCTTGTTCCTTGGCAGTATGTTTTGATCGTTGTCAGAATGCCACACCCATAAATGAAGTTGAAGCTTTGATTGGAAGTGAGCAGTTAAGCTTCTGTTAATGACAATGTCTCTCTTCTTTAAGTTAATATGGGCAGGCACCAAACACTGATAGCAATGGACTCTTTACTTTGTCTTTACCCTATGGCATTGTGAATGGAAGTTGAGGTCACGTTTTACAGTTTTTACTTTGGTAATCAAGCTGAAATATTTGAACAATAATAATGTGGTGCCCTTTACACGAATATCTCAAAGCGCTTCACAATTATTACCCCTGATCATCAGGCCATGAGATCAGTTCTACGCAGCAGTTCGAGATCAGCACAATCCATTCTCTACCCTCACAGGTACTGATTTATACTCTTGGGTGGAGAGGAGCAATTGTAGTAAAGTGTCTTGCCCAAGCACACAGGCACCATAATCCCCTGGTGGGGTTCGAACCCACATACCATCACACGTGAGTCAGACGCGGTAACCATTGGACCACGGTGGCCCAACATTTTATTTAAATGGCGTGAATTGAAATTTTTCCCTAGACATGACATCACGTAGTTTTCCCAGTGAAACCTATTTAACAATATATATATATATATATATATATAAAATATATATGGTAAAGGTGAAACAGTGCTCACCGGATAGTTTTACCCGAGCTTTCAGTGCAATGCACCTTCTTCAGGGGAATTATGGCTTAATAATTCAAGCCATAATTCCCCTGAAGAAGGTGCATTGCACCGAAAGCTCGGGTAAAACTATCCGGTGAGCACTGTTTCACCTTTACCATATATATTTTCTATGCTCTACAGTGCTACGCAGCATCCCCACATTATATATATATATATATATATATATATATATATTTAAACAATTATAATAATAATTTCATAAAATAGTAAGCCACGCATGTGTGCCCAAAACTGTCTTCTCGTTACATATATATATCCTTGGATTTTTGGGACAATTTAGAATGATTTGGTAGATGAAATGACTTTACATGGACTTTGTGGGTTCGAATCCAATCATCACAGTGTATTAAAGCACCTGTTATAGGTTTAGATAAGTCATATCTTAGCCCAGTAGTGTAGCAGTACTTTTCAGATCATGATAATCTGTCAAATAATATGCTACCATGTGTCATGCGTTGGAGAGATCAGATGATGAATAATCAGTGATATGGAAAATCACCAAAAGATCAATTGCCCCTCTAAACCAATATGAAATACTGTCGCTGCTGTGTGTGTCAGAGAGGTTACACAGGCGATGAACTGTAAAAGAATGCTCCATTGTTGCTCCACTCCTTTTGATAATGATAGATCCAACTTCTCCATGGTTTCACTTTCTCTTATTTTTTTAAGCATTGAGTATTCATTCTCCCTAACTGCCTGACACAATGCAGGTTGTAACAGAGACCCAGCTCTTTGGTGACAGTGTCATTGTTGTCTGTTTGATGTTTGGGTACACCTCATTTGATGTAGACAGTACTGACTGGTTGATGTCTGCTGAAGTGAGACAAAGAGTCTTTCTCTTTCAAACCAGTCGTCGTTTCTTTTCTTTTTAATCCTGGTAGCAGTTGTGGGAACCTAGGCATACTTGATATGTGAACCTTTATTTCAAGTTTGTTTGGGGGGAAATCAGTGTGTCTACATAACTAGAGGCTTGCAGTTTCACAGATCAGTACTAGCTAGGTAATGAAAGTTTCACAAGCCTGTTTTCTCATCTGCTTATTTTGCGGGAAGTAGGAAAAGTTGCAGTGGTTAAATCTAAATGGTGTTCACACTCTGACTTTTGAATTTTAAAACTTTACCAAGACCGAGTTAACCCCTTGCGTACGGATGACGAAATTTGGTGCAAAAAAACAGTGCCACCAGGCCGGATGACGCAATTGGCCGCTGTTTGTGCAGTTTCAATCCATTGTTGGATTATTGTGTATAAGTTATGCTTGACTGCACAAACACATTGTAGTGGTTCGCTTGGCTGCCAGAGCCGCCGCGGCACCCCGACGTCTCCCGTAAAATACCGTTCTCAAGGGGTTAAAGTATCTGAGTTGAAAAAATAAAATTGCATTTGCTGTTCTACCCTGTTGTAACTCATTTGGTTGTCAATTAATGATGCACTTTATCTACGGCTGAGTCAAATTTAGTAATGATTGAATATTTGAATATTCAACCTTCCATGCGATCGAATATTTAAATATTTGGTTGTCCAGACTGCCGATTTTTGCCCTGGTGAGAAAGTTTTCCCCGACAAAAAGTAGGTAAAAAAACACGTAATGATGAATGTACCTGACATTCATCATTTTACCGCGTGTCCCCATTGGACTTAATTTTGTCATTCCAAAGAAAAGTCGCGGTAGATTGACAAAAATAAGTCCAGCTTAATACTGCAATGGAAAATTAACCATGAAGAAGTTTCACCGGTCGTTTGCTTTGAAGTTGAGATGGTATCCACTGTCTCAGTGAATATTTCCCCCCACAAAAGTTGATGCTTGCATTAAATTACCAGGGCAGTGATTGATTTGCACATGATAGGAGCTAAATATTGGACTTCTTGTGCATTACAGTTCTGGTTAAAAACATTGATTTCCAAAGGTACATTTGTTTTGGATGGCAGTCTCTTTTTACAGTTGGGAATCAATTTGTTTTCCCCGTGCATCGCTGCTTGTTAGGATTTGCAGGTTTTGACATGTTTATTTTTCAGGGGGAAAAATTAAATTTATAAATGCTGTTGTAGTATGAATGCTTACTGTGATTTGAATGTGGTGGTAACAGAGGAGTTAACCATAACTTCTACTTGATCTGCGGAGAGTCCATTACCTAACTCAACCGAGTCGGTCAGCCATTTGTTGAGGGGCAGTCGGGTTCTATATTAGGCATCCAGTGTTTATGTTGCCTTGGACACATGGGCCTCCACCAAAACCAATTAAGTCACTGATACAATCCCGCTGTGTCTGGTTACTGCGGCAGGCTGCTGCACTGCGGGCGGTACGCGTGCCACTCAGCCTCTCCCACCCCCTCCCCCCCCCCCCCTTTCAGGGGTCAACTAATCGGGGAGTAGCTGTGTTGGAGTTTTGTGTTTTGACTGTGTGGATCCGCGATTTGTTAGGACTGGTGTGTAGGCATATCATCTTGTATGTTCACGCACCTGCCCATAGAAGGCCCAACTCCAGCCCTGTGTGGCTGGCTGTGTGTGTTTGTGAACACTGGTGCCTGCACCAAGTGTTGGATGACTTTCTATTCTGAAGTTCCGTAACGATTTTTGTGTTCATGTTTTATCCCGGTGCCACTTTCCAAGCTCTTTTGCAGTTTGTTTGTCGCATAATACAGTGATATCAGTATTTCTTTAAACCAAGCAATAAAAACAGAATCTGTTATCGGAGACGACCGAGTGAATTGATGAACAAACATACAGAAAGGACCCAATGAATAAACTAGCTGAAAATTTCAATTCAGATTTCCCCCTACTTAAGGAGGAATTAGGGAAGAAAACTGTATTTTTGAAAGAAAAAAAAGCACTTACTATATATACTCTGCACTCTATTCGGTCTTCCCAGAGAGATTGTTTATTATGTGCTACGCATAGATAGCCCTCCCTGTAATGTTGTAAAGCTGGCTTTCCATAAGTGCGTTTTATGTGCGTTTTGTGTCCATAGTATTTTAGGCCTGTGGTAAAACTGTAGGCAAAATATGCAACGGACACGAAACGGACTGTAAAACACACTTACGGAAAGCATTCCTTATTCTAAATTTGAAACTTATTGTATGAGTTACTTATCAGGGGAAATTGTTTTCTTATTGGAATGCTCATAATTATTTACCTAATGCTAACAAATCAGCAATTCAATTTAAACATCTATTTTTCAGGGTGCCACTCCCAAAAAGCACGGCTACATCTGCAACAATTATCTTTGTGGTGTTTTTTTTTTTTTTTTTTTCTTTTGTTTGTTTTTTTTTCCTTTTTTTTTTAGGGGGGGGGGGGGGGCTGTTGTGTTTTTTATTTTGTTGTACAAATTTGTATTACCACAGAGTATAATGTCTATCTGCTTATGAGCTTAGTCTCTTTACAAGATCTTTTGTGAATACCCAGTATCTCCCACTTTCTATGTCATGAGCCGCATTCGTATTGGACTAACTATTGTCAAAAGTTACAGTGCGAGATTGTTAACATTCCACTGTGGTTATTCTTCCGTGCGTCCGCGCTTGGATTGCATGGCTCGTGGAGAGTCCTTGGACATGTAAACTTTTCAGTGGTCAAACATGGAAAGCACATGATCAAAATACACGTTTTGCATTACAGTGGCTGTCTGCTCTGGACTTTTCAGCGATGTAAAACTGCCACGTAATTCTCTTCCGCTGCACGGTTTACCGGCTGTCCGCACTGCACTTAATTTGGACAAGTTGACAACAGTCTCCATACGTTTTACCCAAAAAAGTATAACGCGGACATGGCTATGGTCATCTCCCCATGCCCAACTGGCCACTGACCAGCCAGTGTTTCAAGGTCTGGCTGCCTGGCCACTAGGCATGCTACCCACCCCACTGGTTGCTTGGCTTTGTCCTCTGGACCAAGCAACTCCATATAAGGTCCTTGGCCGGAAATGGCCATTCGTTAATTGATTGCTGCCACAAAGGAATCTCTTTGCTGTGATCATGTTCTTTACTCTATGCTGTTTAATACAGTACAGTGTACATGATCAAGCAAGAGTCCGTCTTCTTGGTTTTTCTATACATGGTTGAGACAATTTCTTAGACTTTTTTTGTATTTTATTTTCATATTTGGGGACCACACTTGTTGTTTTGGGGTTTCGTTTTGTTTTGTTTTGTTTTGTTTTGTTTCGTTTAGTTTTTCTTTTATTCCCCCTACCAAGATACATGTACGAGTATAATTTGGTACTCGAGTTTGCTTCTTCTGTGTCTTGTTTATAATGTTTAGATTTGTTTAGTAAAGTTCAACTTATCTTTGGTTCAAATGGATTTTCTGTTTCTTGGTTAAGTTATCCTGAATCTTTTTTTTTGTCAGCTTTTATGTGTACATTGTACACCATGGTACATTGCATTATTTAAGTGAATTAAAATAGAATTCTATAAATTTAACAGTGGTAAAAATGAAAGTGGAGGAACACTAACTTCAAAGGAATTTTATTTTATTTTCAACTTGATTAATGGTTACATGTACTCTCATTGGAATGCAAAGAAGTGAACGTATCAGAAATTTTTTTTTTTTTTTTTTATGACGGGAAGATATTTGACATGTCTGTCTTCGCGGCTGTGTTCTCGGAAGTGTTTGTTTTACATGCTCTAATGAGCATCGGAAGTAGTAGTAGCTTCAGGCTGGCTGTGTTTATTTGGAGTTTGCTATGAAAGACAATAATTTTCGGTCATATCAGTGTGGTGCTTGGTTCTTTTCGAGATTTCTGGAGTCTGCATGTTGTATAGGGTCGTATAGTTAGAAATTAAAAGTTGATGATGGGTCTAATTTCTCATAAAAAAATGAGGCAAAAATACATGTTGGCAAACACTTGACATTTTGAGACATGAAGTTGTGATTTTTAGGGCTGTCCCGAATATACCGAATATTCAAATATTCGATCGTCAACCGAATATTCGAATACCTTTTTTGCCGGTTCGAATATTCGAAAAAATATATATGCATGTACAGATACGACTCTGATGCTATTTTAGTAGAAAAGTTGCGGAGCTTAGCAGTGTCAAATGCCGCATTTTTGTCAAAGGTAACTTTTTGTGGCCAGATGTTTTTGTTCCCGTCCGTAAAACCCTTAACATTTGTAAACAAAATATTCAGGCAAAAACGCAGGCTGGAGTTTGGTTTCTTATCAGAACGTTACGTACCCATATGATCTTGATACAATGGGCGCATGTCGATCGAGAAGTCCATAATATCGATCGCCGCACGTAAAACACCGGCGTAATGGCGTGGCATGCAGTTGCAGCTGACGCGTGAAAAACTTGATCGGGGAGTATCGAATATTCGGTCAAATCCAGTTTCGAATAATCGAATACCGAATTATTCGTAAATGAACAGCCCTGGTGATTTGATTGTGCTGAATTGTTTTTGAGAATTTTAAGAAGTAAAGGCAGTTGTTTGAGTCAATTCTTGATTAATTCTGTTTTCAAAATTGCATGCCAATATATTTTTGGATTGATCGGCCAATGCATAATGATATTTTTTCATGGAAGTCGCCCAATACAGAGGTGGTGGGGTTGGCTAATATTTTAGGTTGCCAGCCCTATCACCCTTATGGTTTTCCTGGGTCCAGATCTAAGTAGAGGATAAATCTTCAGTAGATTCTACCGTAAGTTAACAATTTAATCAGAGCACTGGATGGCTAGATACATATTATTTTAGACAGCTTTCTTCAAAATGGCAGCATGTCAGACAGCGTGATTTCCCACAAAGTATATTTGATACCATAGTAGAAATATAGATAATTTGGTCAGTTTTATTTTTTAGATAATTATTGAAAGTTGATTAATAATTTTGCCGATCAATACAAAAATGCAGGTGGGGGACTTCCCTCTCAGCTGCACGTTTCAGTTTTTATTCGATTGATTGATTGATTATTTTTTTTTTAAATGCCATCACACCAAACTATCCCCTGCTTCCAACAAAATTCTGTGTGAAAAATATTTGGTCTCACCTTTGATGAAATGTTCAAGATTTTTCCACCCCACTGGATCCAGAACACGGACACGTTATTGACCAGTGGCGATATCTACCGAATACTGCCACATGTATTCACATCATATCGATACATAGTCAAAGCACAAACAAGTTATTAACCTGCAAAGCGGCCTCTCTGCACAGTATCAGTCTTAGTGTGGTGGTCATTTTTTTTATTTTTAAGGCCGTTTGCAGCCAAAGGTGAGATTTCTCTGAATTTTTTTATGATTTTAAGATTTTTGCTTATACGTCTTCCAAATTTACGGACGAATTTTTGGTCCTCTAATTCCGGTGACCCTATTTATTGCAATTTGTAACCACATCTTTTGGGAGATAATGCAGAAAAATGCAGTTTTATGTAGTTTTCAGCAATGCCATACAAATCAAATGCCCCCAAATGTTTCATGGAATTTTTCATTTTCCTCAGATGCCACCCCGAGCAGCATTGTACGTAAATAACTAAATATTGCATATTTTCTGACTGTCTGTATTCTTCATGTCAATGGTTAAGGTTAATCCCAGTTTCTTGATATTAAAAGTGACCTTTTAGAGTGGCCACTGCACTTCAACTCAGCCCCACATCGATGCTAATAAAATTGACTTTCTAGTGGGTGCGTGTGGCTAAACATCCCTGAATACGTGGTTTGAAAATATTACCTCATCCCATCGGTTTCTTTTCAGACATTTAAAAAATAAATCACATTGTAATGACAGTCCATCACTTAATGAAGATTGCACTTTGTTTGTCGGGAATGCTTTCATCTTGCTGGGTTTTTCGTTTTTTTTTTGTTTTTTGTTTTTGGGGGGGGGGGTTTGTCTCTGGAATTACTAATTGTAGGAGAGCGCCGCAGTGTCTCGGATTCGCTTGCAAAGTCAAGCAGTAATATATAGCATCCCTTTCGCTCTGGGTTCATCATTCAACGAATTAGCATAAATCTCTGAACTGTCAGAATTGTAGCTGCACAAAAGTTGTCTTGGTTTATCGGGATTTAGCTTCTGTGTTGTGTAAATCGGAGGCTTGTTGGTCATCACTGGAATTGGATGAAGTGGATGGTATCCCCCTCCCCCCATAAGGTTTCCTAATGCTAGCCCTATACCATCGTAAAATCCTTAAGTGGGAAATTTCTATTGGATATTATTGTTCATCTGAACAGTGAACAAAATATCTGTTGTTCTAACTAGGGGTGGGATACATATACGGATTTTTAAACATTCGGTTTGAATTCCACTATTCGGTTTCGATTTTGGAAACTAGATATTCAAACGCAACCTTCACAAAATTAAGCATTCAATTTTTGTGACACAGGTTAACGAAAACAACTGGAACATTCTCCAATTTGCTCCATGGTCTCTGACTGTAACTGCATTCACTTGCTTGTGGTCTTCTTGGCATATTTTTTATTTTTTATTTTTTTTCTCATGGCTTTTCTTGCGCCACTTCACTCATCACTTTTTGTTGGCATGACTATGAGCTAGATGGGAACTTCCGGTGAAATCAGATAACCGTTATTCGGTTTGAATAAAATTAGGATAACCGGATTTTGAAATCTCTGATTTCTCAAAACCACTAGTTCTATAAACTAGTTCATCTGTTGGATTCTGTTGGATTCAGCTGGCGGATCAAGTCCAAGAACTTGTCTTACATATGGGACATTCCGTAACCCTCTTAAGACAGTTGAAGACGTTTAAGATGCGTGGTGGCAGCAGACATGCCATTCCTTTTCCATTGTTCTCACCAGTCATGCACATGCTCAGAAATACGCACACATGCTCAGAAATACGCACACATGCTCAGAACTAGCAAAAAGGACCAGTGTGACTGTGTCTGCCGCCGCCAGCATCTCAAAAGTCTCCCATTAAGATGTCAGTGTTTCTAATTCTAATGTTGGGAATCTGCAAGGAGAATACCCACAAGAATTTATATGTTATAACTTCTTTGGGATGATTACGTAATCAAAGAAAACATGGCGGATCTTTTCCTGGACTACCCAGACTTCAAACTTAACCAGCTATTGGATATCGTTGGATATTGTTGGATATCGTTGGATATCGTTGGACATCGCCTGAGCAAAATACTTGCAGCAGGGTTAGGGTTAACTGAGTGACTAAAATACATGTTAGATATTTAAAAACCCTTGACCTTGGATATCATATGGAAGCGCCGGCCGGCTTGTGCAGCCAAGCGAAACGGAAACAAGAGGCTTGTGCAGCCGAACATAACGTACACAATACCCCAATAATGGTTGAACTGCAGAGATTGGCACAAATAGAAGTCAACCGGCCAGGTGGCAATTTTCAATCTGCACGTATTTGTGTCAACCAGTGGCAAGGGGTTAAGCATTTCTATCGGGTGGAAAGTATTCATGAAAATCCCATCCAAGATTCATGGGGGTTATGTGGATTTGAAGCAGGCCTCATCGTACTTGGGAATTTTGAACCCAAATTTTTGAAGAGGAAATGTAAATATGGCAGGACATGCAAAAGCCAACCTTGGATCCTATTATTTATTGAAAGTGGGTTTGCGAATTTGTTTCTACACGTAGATCATGTTATATTATACGGGCACATTGCCGTGGAGTTGTCCAGTTGGGCTACAAAAAACATATGTCGGTATGGTTGAAAAGATTATGAAAAGTAGAATCTAATAATGTGCACGACCATCCCTGACAAGGCACCGTTCGAAAGTTTGGTTCAGAAAACAGGAGAGTACACATGGTTTTTGGTAGTGATTTTCGGACAGTTGTGTAAAGTGTATTCTACTGTTTAATACCATAGTCTTTCCAACCATAGTTTTTTTTTAGGAAGAATGCTTTTTCTGCCTCAAAGGCAACGTTTTTCAGGTTTTTCAACATTGTCGGGTTGATCTAGGAAAGTGGAGAGAGGGAAGCTCGCTCAACTCAAAAATATTATATATTGACTTAAAAGGCTTTGGCGGAAAATAGATGGAAAAGCACTACACAAAAGTACAATATGGAACGTGGACATTTCAAAGGCTATATTGTGCTTTAGTATTGTTGAGTTTGGTTTAAAAAAAAATATTATTTTGTTTGTTCTTTTGTTAATGTTGGGATAGCAAGCCTGCATGACTGCAGTTTCAAAGCAGTGTACAGAGCATCTGTGTTTTAGTTCAGGGAAAACTTCAATACTTCTCGTAAAAATGTTCCGCAAAAAGTCTGGCATATATATGTATGTTGTGTTAGCCTTTGTCAAACCGTGTCACCATTTTTTAAAGAACATTTAGAGTGGTGAATAGAAAAGCAAAGGAAAGTTTCCTTTCAAATGTACATTGAAAGTTTTAAACAATTGATATTCAAATTAGAAAATTGAGAACTTTTGCCTTTAAAAGTTAATAATTAGTAAGTTTCTAAGTTGCATTTTATACTGAAGTAGACCCCCTCCCCCCCCCCCACCACCACTACCACCATTGTTATTAATCTGATGATGTTTCCACGCCTAAATATTGATTTTGACAAAAATTCTCCCGAGCTTGGTCGTTAATCACTATGTATTCATCACCATCTTTCTTTTTCGCAGCGCATCCCTGACAAAGCCCAGACCTCTCCAATTTGGCCTAATTTCCCCCACGCTAACGGTTAATAATGTAAACCCCTGTAGATCACCAGCCCTAAATAGTCCAAGGGTGGGAATAAATTCAGCCGCCGCGGCGTGTTTCTCCCCACAAATGATGACACAAATTACACGTTACCTCTTTGAATCTAGTTTGGGTTTCTAAAAGGGAAAGGTGGACTTGGAGAGGATAACCCACACCCCAATTTGAGAAATACTCGGCATTCTGACGGCTCTTGAATTTATTGCCTCTGGTTTGCTGTCGGCTGTAAATTTGGTGGTGCCGCCACTTCCAAATAGTGTATAGGGACTGCTTCCAGTCTGAGCCTTCTGTTTGTTTCAAAGTGGGAGTGGTGGAGGGGTAGGGCGCGGTTGAGGGGTAGGGCGCGGTTGAGGGGTAGGGCACGGTTGAGGGGTAGGGCGCAGTGATGTGGGGGTGGTAGACAAATGAATTCACGTAAATTTACAGATATTACTTAAATTCAGAAATTACATTTTTACAATTTGTCATTTTTAAATTGAAATATTAAGGGTTACTAAATACAAAACAAAATTCTTCAACACTGTAATCTGGTGACTGGCATTTTAAAAGTTCTGTCGAGGTGGTGCCACGTCCACACACGTATCCCACATATTCTTGCATTTGAAGCTTCCGCATATTTTGCCAAGTTGCCAACACTTCATGGGGCTTGAAAAATTTAACACTAAAAATTAATAATTCGTCAAACAAACCACAAGGGAAACTGACTAGGTAAATTTGAATGAAGTGAACAAAGAAAACTGGCAGGAATGGGATTTGAACCTGCAACCTCCGGAATACAATGCTAAAGATACCAAGACACCACAACAGTACTGCTTCCATGCTTTAGTCCCTGTTAAGACTATTTTTATGTTTGGGGGATTTATTGGCAGCTTGGTATAATTTTGCTTTGTCTTGACCCGTGTCTTGGTCTCTCTTCTTTTACAACTTTCTTTTTATTGGTCAGAGTGGTCCACTGTAAAATATTTTAACCTTATAGGGTCACTTGACCCAGGACAGGTCACATGACCCAGAACCCATCCAGATCACTTAACACCCTGTTAACATTTCTCTTGCTTGAGAATTCCTCAGTCCAGTGTTTATTTATTTATTCCAAGGTGAAATATATATAAGTCTTCCCACTCGGCCTTGTCCATCTGGCCATGGCCCCTTGATGGCCACATGTACAAAACATATGGGAGGCCTTCTGAAAAAGTTAGAGTACAGACAAAAGAGGGACAATAGGAGGTCCCCGATTGCACCCGTACACTTGGGTGTACATGTGCTGGTCATTGTGGCAATTTGGACATCTTGTACTGATGGTCATCTGCTTAACCCATTTAAATAGGCCGCCTAGTTCTTTTATTTGTACCCACCACCCTATCCAACAGCACGGGTGATGACTTATTCCTTTAAAGGTGATATACAACATTTGCAAACATCAACTACCCAGTTATTATGAAATATCCTACTTGACTTTAAGTAAATAATAGTCTCAAGTCTGGTGTGCTGTCATTTTCAAGAAAAGTGGAATTTTTGTATCAATTTCCAGGGATTGTCGGCCGACAATCGTTGGAAATAGTCTAGTTCACCTGATATACCCTGCCGGATATGGGGCAGTTTTTTTCACCCTACAGTCCTACAACAGTGAAATGTGCACCAAGTAAAAAGCAACGCCGCTAATAAAGCTATATTTGCTGCGCCGGGAATCTAGGGGAACCATGTGTACCAAATAAACGTGATATTTTGGGGATGCGAGATCTGACAGTCCTACACCATCTTACACTGCACAAAAAGTCCTACGGGAATCCTACACACGGGGGAAAAACATCATACAACATTAAAGTGTGTATCAAATATATAGTGATATGCTGGCATGATGTTTTTTCACTCGTGTAGGATTCCCGTAGGACTTTTGTGTGCAGTGTAGGATGGTGTAGGACTGTCGGATCTCGCCTCCCCGAAATATCACTTTTTATTTGGTACACACTTCAATGCTGTATGATGGTTTTTCCCGCTCGTGTAGGATTCCTGTAGGACTTTTTGTGCAGTGTAGGATGATGTAGGACTGTCGGATCTCGATATTCCGTCCTAATGCCGGATGGCTGTATATACATGTAGATAGGTATCCGCCTAACTGGTATACAGAAGTAGCATCCCGTAACGCTAAAATACAGTGAACCAGTTTGTGTAGGACTGTAGGATGTTGAAGGACCTACAGACCATGCATGGTGGAAAAAGCTGCCCCATATCGTGCTGCATATGTCTATAAATTGCTCTGTTTTGTCTGAAGTAGGGTCCAGGAACCAGACTGCAAGAACATCTTTGTTTCCCTCTGCTTTTTCTGTTTTTCCAGCATCTATGCACACAAAACTTTAAACTTTAAATTAATTTCTGAAAATTTCAGCAAAAGCAAATGTTGTATACTACCTTTAAGCTCTTATTGGATAGATTGTATTTAACCTGTGATTTTGTTTTTTATTCTTTTTTTTTTTAACTTTTTTTTTTGGGGGGGGGGTGGCCACTTGTGCTTCTGCTAGTCAGTCATCGCAATTTTTTTATATTTTTATTTAATACATTAACTACTAGCTGTCCTTTTATTAACAGTGTATGTATAGCTCATTGTGCAGTGGAATTATTGGATCAATGATGATTGAGATGAAGAAATTTCATTCTAAATTATATTGGTTTTTCTAATCCAAGTGCTCCTGGGTCGAAGGCATGGGTACCAACTGTAATTTGCAGCGGGACAACATTTGATTATAATCATCATGTGATGTTTCAACATAAACTTCAGAATGTTCCTTCAAATGGCTGGCCAATATAACTTTGGTTTACCAACAGTTAAAAAACAAACAAAGGCAGTGTTCAGTGAATTATTTCAAGCTTGGTTTTAGTCTTGACATTTAGTTCAGAAACAATCAACCTTTTCGACATTCTCAATGCATTGTGGGTTTGGAGGCCAAACAAACCATGTAATTTATACACAAACCTATGGCACTGTGAACCAGTCCAAATGTTAATTGATTTTATGCTAATTATCTGTCATGAGTTGAGCGATACCCTTTTCACATATCTCTTTGCATGGAACATAAGGAAAAAGATAACCAGAAAAATCCATTTTAAATGGCAATAAAAATAAAGGAAATAATTGGGGAATCCCTCTCAGGGTACCAGTTACTGATGAATGCAAATTTTTGGAATTAGAACAGCAAATAATGTCACATTATTAGCCAATCAGAAGAGGATTTTTGCAAGCATGACAACGAACATGTGACTAATGCCAGTCCATTTTGCCAGTTTACTAATGCAGTTCCCATGATGCTTTGAGAAGTCGAAAAGGTTTATTGATAAGATTAAGCTTTACCCTCCCGGATCCTCTTGGGGTATGTTCAGGCTGAGAGCAGCTTTTGAGCTAGCTCTTTTCTAATTATTAATGAACTCAACGGGGGTTCTGTGGAGCTAGTGATAAAATATAGAATGTGCTCATGTTATGATGGTTACCTCTGGAGCTAGAGTTGCAGTGGAGCTAAAATGTCTCCAGATATGTTATGTAATATGTGTTCATGGAGTGACAGTACATGTACTTTTCCTTCAGTATGGGCTAAGTCAGTTGTGTCCAAATGACAAATTATGGTGGAGCTAGGTCATAAAAAGAAGTCCCGCTGAGCTGAAAGCGGGGCTAGCCCCACAAATTTTCGGGGCTAGACAGCTTTGGGGCCGGCTAAAAAAGGGAGCTAAGTTGCATTCCAACGACAACTCTTTTAGGTGGATCTAGCTAGCTTCATGGCTATCTCAAGAGTTATCCCTCCATCTGAACGACACCTTGGAGGTTTTGGAGAATATTGCAGGGTTGAGGACGGTAGAGGCAGGCCTGCGTATAATTACAAATGTATATCACATTGATGTCCCTTTATGAAAAAAGACTGCCATTACTTCATAGTGTTTGATTTTGGAAGATTCAGAAAGGTGCCTGGAGTTTCAAAGGTATGATACATGGCTTTGGTAATGATTGAAAAATAAAAATGATTATTTCCAATCTGCAAGCTTCCTGTTTATAAAGAAGGTACTAGTACCAATCCTCAGAAATATTTGCCTGAAATGCTGTCATCTTTGAGGAAATTGTATCTAAAGACTTTCCGAAAAGACTGTGGCTTATTTCAATTTCAACACACGAAATAAGCACATATGAATGTGCACAAAATCACTGTTGAAACAGAATGGTTTTTCACTATTGTCTTGTGACTCGGATGACGGATTGAGCTCTATGCAACCGTGTCATCACTTACCTTTAACCCTAACCCCCTAGACCCTTTTTGCTAGGAACCATCCTCAATCCTCCAAAATCCTGCGATTACCCTGCCCCAAAAAATGCATTCATCCTCAATCCTCCAAAATCCTCATGTGCTTTAAACATCGTTCATCCTCAATCCTCCAAAATCCTCTTTTAATAAAAGTACCATTCATCCTCAATACTCCAAAATCCTCTTTTAAAAAAAATACCATTCATCCTCAATCCTCCAAAATCCTCCAAAACTGCAAGAAGGATTTTGGAGGATTGATGTGGGTTAGGGTTATGACACCCAGATTTGGGGTTGGGGATGTTCATTGGTTGAAAGCCCAATGTAAAGGGATAGAGTTGGATGCAAATCTCCAGATTTTGAGCTTGTAGTTAATATTGACGTTTTAGTTTAGCAGATAGAGCAGCTTGTTTATGCAAATCGGTGACAGTCAGGCAGAGTTTAGCTCGAACAGATTGTCACAATGTGTCCAGAACATCAACGTGTCAATACAAAGTAAAATTGTGACAAAATCGAAATGAAGACATCCTGTCTCTGCTTTGACTGTTCTATGGCGTGTTTGACCACATAGAAATGACTTTATGGGGTTTAATTGAAGAACAGCTCCTTGCTGGTTGTCTCATGCTGTTCTTTGTTCCTTGTTTCCACAAGTCTTTATGAGCTAAAAGGTTCAAACGGGGGCCTACCCTGGTAAAAAAACACCGTGGAATTTCCTGGCAGTTTGGCACCAGTGCAATCCCGTAAAAAAAACGGTGCAAGCTGCGACTTATAAACACTGTTATTTTACATTGCTGTCCCTTAAAATAACCCTGCTATTCCTGTAAAAATACAGGGTATAAAAAGTTGCACTCAGTTACTGGAAACTTGGTGTAAGTAATCACGAATTTACAGAAATGAGAACCAGACTAAATAGACGTGATTTATTCTACATGTACATTACTTTAGATATATATCAATTGTACATGTACAAATGCTACAGTAATTTACTAAACACTACACACTAAATAATGTCGCGCTTTAGCTTTATATTCAGCCTTATCCTGCCATAATGAAGTCACGGTTTCCGATGAAAAATTTCGATATTTGAATACGAAAGAAAATGTAATGCGATTTTTCACCTCTGTTTACAAAAAGTCAAAATTCCTATGTGGATTTAGTCAAGAAATCGTGTTTTTGGACGAAACACTGCAATGTATCATGACTTGTGTGAACACAGATTTCCTCAGTTCTGATTGGTCAGTTGCTGCGTAATGAGATTCGTGTAGGAGAACGTGAGATTTTACATTCAAAACCCGTTCAAACTAAAATACGGTGATAGTCTGGGTTTTTTACAGGGGGAAAAACCCGTGATTTTACGGGATTTTTTACAGTGTATGGTCAATTTCACGGAGCTGCGAAGCACAAATAAATATTTGCTGAACACAAAAAAGTCTTGCTCAGCGAAAACCGGTTACCAGGCAGGGGTGGATCCAGGATTGTTTGCAAGGTGGGGGAGGTGGGGAGGTGGATACTTTCTCAACGTTGGTGGCACCATTTAACCTCTTTGTTTTGTTCTTACCCGTACATGCAAAATATGACCTTTACAGGGTTTGCTTTTCTGTTCTGGTTTGCTAAGACCAACAAGCAAACAAAAATTGCCAACGAGCAGGAGGGGGAGTGGTTCGATTCCCCCCCCCCCCCCCCCCCCCCCCCTGAGAAGATGAGGGTCACCTTGATACCTACTTTTCAGGCTGGGAGGCAGAGTGTCTTCCCTAGTTTTTGCATTCTGTTCGCTCAATGACTGTTTACATCTCATCTTGCCAGTGTGCTGTTTTTAATCTCCTTAATGAGGATGCTGTGACTCTGTCCTGGCACTGACAAATCACCCTGGCGTGCAGTGGTCCATGGCCAGCCAAAATGTTTTCAAATCGGAGAGAGCCAGCAGGCTAGCTTTCAACAAGATCATTTTTCAAATCCACCTTTCATATTTTGATTTTTGTGTTTGGTCTTTCTTCTGAGCAAACTTATCATGTCTGTGGTTCAAAGCTGGTCTGTCTATTGCAGATACTTTGATCTGGATTGCGTTTGCACTTGAAGCAGTTCCCCCTGTAAATTGTCGCATCTTAGGGTTGCTATAGCAACATCTTGACTTGATTGCATTTTAATAGGGGTGTTTGGTTTGGTTGATCACCATCTTGTTGCAGGATACCAGTTTGCGATGTGCTGGCCGTGAAGGTGGACGCTGCATCAAGGGACGCTGCGTCTAGGGAGGGTCACTTACTTCATGCTCCACTGATCATTGGAAGTCAACAACCATCGTCATCATCATTGGCATTGTCATATCATCTTCACCATCACCACTATCTATCCTCATTACTTGAGGCTCCGAGCTTCAAGTCCCCAAGAATCTCCTAATATCGCCTCCTGGAGAAGCCCAGAAAGACTCCCTCTTACCATACCATACGTTTGGACTAAGCTGGTACCTCAGACTTTGTATCCATTTAGAATGTGTATTGCCTTCTAGGAGTATGACCAAAGTGGCTCTCTGTTATAACAAATTAATTTAACAAGAAGAAAGATTTTTCGCTCAGCCGAAGTGATGCATTCATACCCTGCCATTAAAGTAGTCTGATAACCACACCCTTAAGTCTAGTGGCCTCAGCCTTTGTGTTCACATAATTAGTCAGTTGACCTTTCTTAATGGGAAATGACGGAAATCAACAAAAATTCTCCTGATGACAGTAAGAGCATACTGATCAAAATGTCAAATACAAACCTGATATTTCTAAGAACTGTATTTCTCTTTTTAGATTGAATGACTTAACATGACACATCTGCAAATTTCTCTTTTGTCCTAAGGGCACTACTTTTAAATTCTTTGTATCTCATTTCTGACAGACACACACTGTTTGGCTCCCAACCACAAAAATTCCCCCTTTTGGGGGGGAAAGACAAAGAAAAAAAATCATGAAATAATTGAGCTCACTTTGCCAAAACTGCAATGGAAAAAAATGATTTTACGTGCAAGGAAAACAAAGCCAGGTCGAGTACAAAGTAAACATGTACAGTCTTTGTGCACACAAACACAAGAATACAGCAGCAATACAATTTTGTTCAGAATTTTTGTTTTAATGATCCTACTTCAAATAAAAAAAATAGGAAATGTAGAATTAAAAGATAAAAACCCAAATGGAAAAATAATTTTCATTGGTTTGTGAAAGAAGTGTTTCTTTTGCTCAAGCAATGTCCATATTAAGTATGACCAGAACTTTTGTAATGGTCTTTTCACAAATCCTTAAAATCAGAAAGAAAAAAAAAAACTTGCATTTTCCTTCATTTCACCAGGAACAGTTCCCTAAGCAGTGTAGTCTGACACCAATGCCGCCCACACTCACTGGAAATTTGTTCCTGTTAATCAGCGGCGGGAAATGTTATTAGAGGCTTTCATTTCTGGAAATTGGAAAGCAATATCACAATGTATGGGGAAGAAAAACCACAAATGGCATGCACTGGAATAAGGTTTCAGACAGTGCACTGGCCGGTTTTAGCAGTGAAATCTTGTGAAATCTTACAAATTGTTTTGGTTTTTTGCTACATTGTACTTGTTTCTTTGCAGTAGGCATGACGTTGGTATGCACATGGTTCAGAGAACAGTCAATTGTGGTTGCCAAAATGTACCAGTATGTAGTTATCATCCAGTAATGATGTAACGACATACCTGAAAAGTGAAATACTTTTGCATTCTCTCTAAAGAATCCTTGTTTATACTTGATTGTGTTTAAGGTAATATTCACCATTTGCTTTTGCTGTAATTTTCAGAAATAAATGGATTTGGGGGTTAGAATTTTATAGGGTGCTAGCAAATACTGTAACACTGACCCTTTTAAAGTTCTGTGTGCATAGATGCTGGGAAAACCGTAGTCTGCGTAGAGAGAAAAAATTATGTTCTAGTAGTCTGGTTCCCTGACCATACTTTAGACAAAACGGAGCAACTTCTAGACATCAGGGAATTATCAGGTCGGGGAACTAGACTATTTCCAATGATTGTCAGCCAACAATCGTTGGAAAACAATATAAATTTCCACTTTTCTTGAAAACGACAGCACGCCAGGTGCCATGATTTCACAGGATGCTTGAGACTGCTATTTACTTAGTCTTGTAAGGTATTTCGTAATAATTCAGTATTGTTTTTGGGTTTTTTTTGGGGGGGGGGGGTTGCAAAATGATGTATACTGCCTTTAAGTCCTGCACATTTCTCTGTGTTAATTCAGTTCTTTGTAATTCAGTTTTTTTAATTAAACAAAAAATGCAGTTACATGTTCATGTTTTTTTCTGTACAAATGAGCCATAAATGTTGCAGATTCTGGCTTACATTTTTTATCTTCTCTGTGAAAGGGTTCTCCCAGTGAAAAATCCTTTAGAAAGAAAAGGGGGAATTGTGGAGAGAAAAAAATTCAAGGTTTGCCATTTTTTCTCCTTGCTTCTACCTGCCTGTCTTGCTGATCTGAGATGGATGATTTTCTTGTCAAGATTTTGGTCAACTTCTGCTTCATTTCCTAAAGCCCCCCCCCCCCCATGTCTTTTATTCTGGTCATACGTTGATTCTTGTAATATTCCTCACCTCTCATTCCTATCCCTTCCACACAAATTGGACTTTCTCTTATTCTCCCCCCCCCCCTCAAGTGAAGAGAAATCCATCTAACAGTCTTATCTCCTGGTGACAAATCCCAAACACTTTGGGCAAATCTCTTTGGAATTAACCTGACAAGTCAATGAATCTGGGTTGATTGACACACTGTTTGTATTTAGAGCATCTCCAATATCTTGTGTGCACAACATGGGCTGGTAATCGCTCCCTGCTTATTTCTCTAACCCAGATGTTTTAAAGTCATTATAAAAGCTTTTTTTCTCCCCCCTGGTTGGTCGTGATATGATCCACTCGGTCTGGCATTACATGCATGAGCTGGCATAGCTTCAGGATAAACCCTTGAACCGATCCGAAGAGAAACTTTGCGGCTGGTACTAGCTCCGGAATCTAGATCTGTGATCAGAGTGAATTGCGATCCTGTTTGTTGTCGATTAATTGCCTCAGCAGTAACTTTCTGTCAGCTCTGCTCTTTGGGACACCATGTCGGAACTGTCATTAGCGGACTGTAATAATCGGGCTGGATACTAGACCAGACAGGCTCCAGGCACCTTGATTTGTTGCGGTATTAAAAGTTTGACGGTCCTACCATCATACAGAGATCAAAGGGTTGAAAAACCTTCTGAACTCTGCCCGACCCCGCTGTCCATCTTTTGAAGATGGGATGACTTGCCGACAAAGAGCCTGCTCCGAGGAGTGAACATTGGTTTCCGGGAGTGGGGCTGGGGATGTCAGCACAGCTGGTCCTAGTAGATGAAGCTTGAACTGGCCATGGAATGAGGGCTTTAATACTGTAGATGGACCGGGTGGGTCCAGGCCTGGGCTGGATGGACAGATGTCTCCAACCAACAGTTGTTGGAAAGAAGATGAGATGACCAGATGTCACGGCTATAAAAGTTTCAGTTTGGTGATCAGTTGTTTGATTGTCCTGTGCGCTGTGTTTATCCATGGCCTGTACAGTCATATTGTAATTCTGATTTAGCTTATCGTGTTATTTCATCGCCATGTTAATAACAATTGATGAAAGACTGAAATATTTAAATGGAGCTCCCAGCTGATATTTGTGTTGATTTTTATGATCTGTGTTGACTCCGAAATGTTGGCACATAAATTGTTGAACCATGCAGACTGACAACAGATGCATTGGCTTGGAGCCAGCTCTTTTTTCTTTTTTTTTAGGTTTACTTGAGGATTCTTGCCGTTTATAGTAAAACGTTTCTAATTAAAGATGGAAGTAGACATGATACTGGAACTGAAATGACTGAAGGGGTTGGTGAAAAGTTCTTGTTGGAGGTCTTTTTGTAAAATTTCCCCCTGCACTTGGTGTTGCTGGTTTCATCTTTCGATTTGATTGGTTCTTGAAGTGACTGCATTAGATTTGATTGGTTCTTGAATTGACTGCATTATTACATATCTTTACTCATTTATTGCACGTCTTGGAAGGTGTCTGCTATTTTGTCTGCATAACAGTTTGGATCTTATTTGCTGGTTCTGTATGTCATCTCGGGCCGTATGCTCTCTTCAGTAATGCCGACATTGTTTTTGTTGGGAATTTGTCGGCAGTTGAACGAGAAGCCATGTCGCAAGTGTTGGCGGGGGGGGGGGGGGGGGGGGGGGGGGGGGGGGGTCCATAACTCACCACACAAAATATGCCGACATACATGCAACGCCAGGAATGGTGCGAGAAAATTGATGCATAGATGCTAGGAGACTTGTGACAGGCTTGTTATTGCAACAGCGGAAACCCCACCCTGGTTTTTGGTGATCGGTTGAGCTAGTCTGAAAGGTTTCAAAACGGGAATAAAGTTGTTCAAGAATATATTCAATTTGTAACATTTTCTGTAACACAGGCTTGGATTATTGTTTTATATCATTGTGAAAGAAAGAGATAAATATGTCATCTGGGGTCGGTTTGTATGAATATTTATTTTTTTTATACACAGTATTAAATAGGGCTCACTGAATATAGAGGGTTTTGTTCAGTAGATTAAATATCAATTGTTATGTTGTTTTACCTCATAACCAATAAACAAAAGCATAAAACTTCTGTGGAAGCTGTAATGTACATGGCAGTTACTAGCACTAGGTACACACAAGACTTAATCTGTTCATAAATATCATTATCTGAAGATTTCTTTTTTCTCCAGAGAACCTTATAATCGTGCAACAAACCCGTAGTGCACTGTGTATTTCATGAGAAGTATTTACATCGTGTGCCACAAACTGAACATACTGTAAAGAAAGGGTTAATTTACGAACTTGATAGAAAAATGATGAAATAAAGGTCTAAATTTTGACAAACAAAACGAAGCAACGGTCATCTTGTAAAGTGTAATTTTTCAGATGTGTTGTTGACTCTAAATCGTCGGCTCAGAGAAGAAAGGGCTGATGAAGGGCTTGAATTTTTCCAGCAGCTGAATTGGTATTTGGCAAATTTGGTTGAAAAATGTGTACAGGGGTATGTAGCTCCCAACAAACCATGGGAAAAAAGTTTGAAAGTTAGATGGGAGGGTGGAAGAATTTACAATTTTTCTGTTGATTTGTTGATGATCTTTTTTCTTTTTTTTCCAAACCACCCCCAGCCTTACAAAAAATCCACTTTTCAGTTAGTCTTGACTACCCACACTGTAAAAACCAACGGCTAACACTTTTTGAACACTTCAACGCGTTTAATAATATTAATACTTTACACGTAAATGTATAGGAGGCGTTGTACGCGATTAATACTAAAACACGTTTAAATAGGCGTTGGTGTTAATGATTATTAACATTCCAAAGTGTTAATATCTACCTAAATTAACACCTCAAGCGTTGATCATCAAAACCAACGCCTATGTAAACCTGTTTTAGTGTTAATCGTGTGCAACGCCTCCTATACCTTTACGTGTAAAGTATTAATATTAACGCGTTGAAGTGTTAAAAAAGTGTAAGCCGTTGGTTTTTACAAATATACAGTGCAAGTTTGAAGCCCAGCTCCAACCAAACTTAAAATTCTGGGAATGGCCCAACACTACACATCATTTGAGAAATCCGATATTGTGTTCGGTGATAATTTCCTGTGTGGGATTGAACCAACTCAAACATGAAATGTTGTTTTGAGAAAATGACACTTCTCCAGTATTGCATTTCAAAGTGGCAATTTTCTGTCATGCTTGAGTGCTGATAGGAGAGTGCATATCATATACAAGGGATATGAAGTACCAGAAATAGATACGGAGTAGTCCCCATTTGGCACGACATCAATACCAGTAATTAGCTTTGCTTTATAGTGTAGCTTCCCAGTTTGGCTATTTTAGCTTTTAGGGTGTCTTGTTCTAAAATATTTTTTCCAGACATGATTTGTTACAGAAAGTTGCCATTTTTTTTTTAGGAAGGAAGTGAAACTGACTTTGTATTGGCCGTCGTCAACCAACTTTTCTATGTAAAATGTACTTCAGTTTTCCCACAGCAATAAAACGGTCTTGAGAGTGTTTCAGTCAACAGACATTTCACAACACTGTTGTTTAAAAAAAAAAAAGTATTGTTGGTTTCTAAAACTTCAACTTCTTGCTCGTTATTCTGTGCTTCCTGTTTTCAGTCCCTGTTTTGTGTGCCAATTTTATTTTATTTTTGCCAAATTTATTTTATTTTTTCTTAATTATGGAAGTAGCCCGATACAAGGCTAATATCCATTCTAGGTAAAGGGCTACAACAGAGGTGATGGGGTTGGCTATATTGCCAGCCCAACAACCCTATATGGTTTTCCTGGGTTCAGATCTAAAATTTGCAGAGGTGAGATTTGTCAGGAATTTTCCTAATTTCAGGATTATTTTTTGAGATTTCAATTTTTTTAAAGAATCTATTTTGCAATCTGGAATTCCTGAGGTGTTGTCCTAAAGGTGTTTTTACCTGTAAAAGTGGATATAGACCAATAAAAACGGATACATTAAGGTGGGGGGGGGGTGCCTTTAGGCAAATACAAACTATATGTTGATCTGGGGTCCTCATGGATTTGTTTGTGGATTTCGTGGATTTTTCATTTTTGGCCAATCCTCACCCCTGAAGTTGAGGATAAATCTTCAATAGATATACCAACAAAATTATCCCAATTTATCAGACCTATAGACCCAGGTGGGGTAACTTCCACCATTGGTGAAACCAACTCACCTCCCCTAAATGTCCGGTAAGAGCTGAAATTGTAGCGCATCATCGAATTGCCCAATCGCAGATCTCATTCATGGTATTGGTTTATGATAGTGGGCCAGTCGGATGTCAACCAACTTTTCTTATGTGAAATGTGCTTTTGTTTGTATTCCCAAAGCAATGGCCCTCAAAGTGTTGTCTCAGCATACAGACGTTTCACAATGCGATTGTTTCACGATGGTGATGTTAGTTTCGAAAACTTCACTTCTTATTGAGTGATTATGTGTTCCCCGGTTTCAGTGCCTATAGTGGTCTGGATATTCCGGAAGAATTTTCCCGGAAATGCATGCTGTATCGGTAACTTTTGGTACCTTTTCCCCATGTTCAAAAGTTCAACAAATACCTGTGCCAATATCCCCAAATTATGCATTAGTTATTTTTCTGGATTGCACATATTATGGTTCTAATTTCTACGGCAAGAAATTCACTTGACCAAATGAATTGACAGGACCAGGATAAATCTTACCCATGGGGGCCCATTTTGGTAAACATTTGTTCAAGTCGGTAAACAATCCACACAAAAAAAATTGAAGTGTGAAATTTCAGATGATATTGCAAGATTGTTTTAAAGGAAAGTCAATGCATAACCGGACTAGTTTAGATTTTGGAGTCCAAAAGACCAATGCCCGAGTAAGACTGTGTCCAAAATAGGAATTTTTTCCTACTGCTATTCACCATAGCCGGCCTACAGCAAAAACTTCAGAAGTAGCCATAACATAACCGATTCAAACACGGCCTTTAACTGGACTTGAGCTGGTTGGTGTTTCAGTCCCTGAACTTAGCTCCTTTATTATTACGAAATACCGTACTAGACTGTAAGTACATGTAAATGACAGTTTCAAGCATCCTGTGAAATCATGGCACCTCGTGTGCTGTCGTTTTCAAGAAAAGAGTCATTCCGTGTCAGATCACCCAATGGGTTAAACCCCACCCCCTTTAAATTGGTTTATGGGGTAATTTTGGCTGTAAAAGCTGAAATTTCAAGTTTTAGCCCTCTCAGACCAACGGTTTTCGTGCTACAGCCCACCATTTTTGGGCGATTTTGGCCGAAATGGGCATGACTGTCATTTTTCAAGTGACCCTATCTCCCTATAACCAGTGAGCCAAATTTGTTGATATTGGTATCTTTAGAAAGGTAATTGTGTAAGGAATCCAAATTATTTTTATGTAGGAGCAATTTGAAGTTTGATGACCTTTTGACCTTGACTTTGACATTGAATTTGACCTTGTGGATCACGTAAACTTGAGTTGAACTTTGGTGAAAATTATAACCCAACATGTTCTCTACAAAATATCAAAAAATTGGAGGTATAATATTGTTTTTTGCTTTTTAGTTCTTCTCAAAGTTGGCATAATTGATGCAAAAATGTGATATTCCTATGCAATATAATACATACTGTACATGCACATTCCAAAACATATGACCAGCTTCACACTCTATGAATAGATAATACATGTTTTATGTATCTGTAAACATTGTTCCTTGACTCTTTTTACACAAATTGTGCTATTTCAGAAGTTGATTGCATGCCCTAAAGAAGACATGGGAATTCCCCAAAATTTAGGCGCACATGTCTTCTGGGAATTTCCATTCTTTTTTTTTCTTTTTTTTTAAACAATCCACAAGGGAAACTGACTAGGCAAATTTGAATACATTTTCAAAGTGAACAAAGAAACTGGCAGGAGCGGGATTTGAACCTGCGACCTCCGGAATACCGTACCGGCACTCTACCAACTGAGCTATCTTGCCCTATGTTGGCGGTCTCCGTAATTGTCAGTATCTTTGTTCGGGTGGGCGCTAGTCAGAAGTCATAAACCCAGAATGCCGTATAGCCAGGGATCACGCCCCAATTTTAAGATACAACCTGGGAAGCGACATTGTGGGGATCACTCAATGAGGATACGACTTTTTAACTTATAATTCGTCAAACAATCCACATAGGAAACTGACTAGGCAAATTTGAATACATTTTCAAAGTGAACAAAGAAACTGGCAGGAGCGGGATTTGAACCTGCGACCTCCGGAATACCGTACCGGCACTCTACCAACTGAGCTATCTTGCCCTATGTTGGCGGTCTCCGTAATTGTCAGTATCTTTGTTCGGGTGGGCGCTAGTCAGAAGTCATAAACCCAGAATGCCGTATAGCCAGGGATCACGCCCCAATTTTAAGATACAACCTGGGAAGCGACATTGTGGGGATCACTCAATGAGGATACGACTTTTTAACTTATAATTCGTCAAACAATCCACAAGGGAAACTGACTAGGCAAATTTGAATACTTTTTGTTTTTAATGAAATTCTGGCCTGGGAATTCCCAAATACTGTTATTTCTTGAGGTAAAATGACATGTCTTCTTTCAGGAGTGCAGATCATTGTGTAATACATGTGTACAAGTGGAGAGTGACCAAGTGAACACTCTGGATATAGTGCCAGTTTCAGACAGTAATGATGTAGAATCAGAACCTGAACCAACAGTGCAATTGAAAAAAATCAAGAAACACAACTTCGTCTGCCGTCTTTATGAGGGCTCTCCATGGATTGGTATGGTGGATGAAATTTCAGAGGAGTTTGGTGACTATCACATCAATTTCATGCACCTTCATGGACCAGCCAAGCAATTCAATTGGCCAACGAAAACAGACAAATGCTGGGTTGCAGAAGATAACATTTTGTGCAAGATGAACACTCCGTCTCTGATGTCATCCTCTAATACTTCATCAGGAAATGGTGCAGCAAGGATTTCAAGAATGTGCCCAGACTGGATCAGTGACCAAATTGATCATTGAAAACATGGTTAATTATACAATTTCAGGATCATTTAGATTATTATCATGGTTATTGCCACTTTAAAAACCCATGTAGTTACATTCATTCTCAATCAGGCTGCAACAAAGACAACATACTGGCTGGAACTTAATCTTTTACATACATTTACACATGTATTATAGTACATTGTATAGGACTTGTACACTTTTGCATCAAGTATTCAAACTTTGAAAAGAGCTAGAAAGCAAACAAAAAATATTATACGTCAATTTTTTTAAATATTTTGTAGAGAACATGTTGGGTTATACTTTTCACCCAAGTTTAACTCAAGGTCACGTGGTCCACAAGGTCAAATTCAAGGTCAAATTCAAGGTCAAAAGATCATCAAACTTCAAATTGCCCCTACATCAAAACGCATGTCAAATTTGGATTCCTTACACAATTACCTTTCCAAAGATACCAATATCAACAAATTTGGCTCACTAGTTTGGGAGATAGGGTCATTTGAATAATGGCGGTCATGCCCATTTTGGCCAAAATCGTACGAAAACCGATGGTCCGACAGGGCTAAAACTTGAAATGTCAGCTTTTTCAGCCAAAATTACCCCTTAAACCAGAAATGAACCAATTAGAAGGGGGGTTGGGTTTAAAATATTATTTTTGGAGTGATTTGACATAGAATTACCCAAAAGTGGAACCGTTTTCCAACAATTGTCTTCCAATCGTTGGAAATAGATGAGTTCCCCGACCTGATAATTCTCTGAAAATGATAATTAAATAAATTTCCACTTTTCTTGAAAACGACAGCATACAAGGTGGCATGATTTCACAGGATGCTTGAGACTGCTGTTTACTTAGTCTAGTACGGTATTTCGTAATAATTCAGTAGTTTTGTTTTTAATGTTGTAATACTACATTGTACCTTTAGCAAACTAGTACAAACATTATGCGTGCAGACTGATTTGCATTAAAGTATTGCCCAGGTTTTTTTTACACCTGCCAACTGACCCCTCACAAACAAGAGTTTATTTTTGACCAGCCTTATCAAAATATGATATTGAATCACAAGATAAAATGCAATATGATCCCAGAATGCTGTGTGGCGTGTGCTGGTCGCATGCCGCTGCCAGCGCAGGCGCACGCACCACACTAGATACTGTGCCACTTCATTGGTATGGCCCATGCCTAAACACAGCACTTGTAAAAGAGGAAAATATTTCATGCACTCGTAAAAAATTATCGTAAAAATGTTGGTAGACTGAGATCTGTATTTTTTTGGCCGTGAATATTTGGACTATTGAAGGGACTGTACTTGTGACACTAAAGCTATATATATATATATAGGGCTGTGGTGAAGAGGTCATCACAGTGACTGCAATGCATCATGGGAGTGAGGGTAGCGGAGTGTTGTATCGTAAAAGAAATTAACTGCCGGTACTGTTTGCAGATATTTTCTGGCTACACAATTTTATGTGGTTGATTGGTTCAGGCTGAATTTTTTTAAATTGTGTTTGTTTAAAATGTGTTCTTTTTAATGTTAACACTCTTGCAGATTTTTTTTAGCATTAATGACTCGTCTAGTTAACGTGTCAACATGGAATTTTTATCGGCGATTCCGCAGCTCAAAATCTTATGCTAAACAAGAGTGTGTGTCAAAATGGAAGCTAGGTATACATGCTGTGTGGGTGAAAGCAAGGTTGTTACGGAAACTGGACAAAGGCGAAATGTGCTCTACAAAGCTTGGAGAAAAATGATGACCCTCAGAGCAGAATTCTCTGTTTAGCAAAGTTCAACATTGGCGCCCAAGTGGGGATAGGGAGCTGTGACTTTTGTGACAATATTGTTCCTTTGGTTGCCCTTGACCCAAGCGTTACCCCTTTCCCTATCCTGTGAGCCAGCTAGCCATCCATGGCTTCATTGTCTTTGTATATGACAGCTGTCACCGCTGTCATATTGGTTGGTCTTTGTTAATAACCAGTGTTACACCCACGCAACTCCCAATCAAACATGCTAATGAAAGTGGGGCCCATTAAAAGTCCATAAATAATCTAGTAGGGCAATCTGAACGGTTAGTATGCAAATGATCCCAACCACTCTGGATTAGCATAGAACGCTGATAATACATTTTGCGGAACCAGCACGCACGAGATTTAGAGAGAAACTGAAGGCCCATTTAAATGAGGTAATTATTCATATGGACTTTGATCACTGTCAACTGGGAAGAAAACTGATTATGGGCCGTTGTTTTGGTCGGTTCATGTATTGGTGTTTATTTTTAATTGAAATGAGTTGCGTTTCCGCATGTTTCTGCAGCAATTGGTTGGTCAGTCAATACTTGGGGAAACATGTAGAGAATAATGGCGTCTCTGAGATAATAAAACTGGAGATTGGACTGGCACAGAAAGTGGACGAATGCAAACTGAAGTTTGTAGAGGTACATGTAATTCTATCGTTAGAAAATAGGACGGAGCTCCTTCAAGCATCCCCCCCCCCCCCCACACCCTAATTTTTGTTAGTGAACTTTATGATTTATTTCCTATGAAAAGGAGCAACCTGTTTTGGAATTGGCATATGAAGTTTTAAAGAGCAACTCCAATGATTACCAACTTTTCTTAGGTTTCAATTTAATTGAGAAGAGCTATGTCAAATAAAACAGATACTCGTCCAGATCCCTATCTTTGACGCTGGTTTTTATGTAGAAAAATGCATTTTTGTTGCCTTTCTTTCCGTGAGTCTATCCCAGTTTCGTGAAAAGGAGCGTGACGTCAAAGCTCATTTACATCTAATGAATATTCATTTCTGACGTATTACTGGTGAGCATGCAACAACGCGACGCATACACTTGCACATAACATCGTGTGCGGCTTTCTCCAGTACTGCATCATGGTTTTTTTGCATAATTTCTCAACAGCGCCACCAGCGGCCAATTTGTGGAAATTGTTCATAAACTCAGAGAAAATAGTAATAATTTCTTTGAAAATAACACAACGTTGAGACGCAATACAAACATGATTTTATAATATATAAGTAATTTATTATATATTAAACACAATAACATTTAATTCCAACACTTTTCAAAACCGTTGGAGTTGCTCTTTAAGCATTTCTCAATTTCATTAAGAGAGGATTTAATTACATGTGAATTATTCTTCATATTTTTAATGACTCACTTTGGTTTATATTTCCAGAGTGGAGACCCCATGCAGATCAGCCACATTCCTGATTTCTTTTAAAAATAAATTTCCACATAAACACACCTTTACATCTTTATCGTCTTTGTTATCCCGGCAGGGTTGATAACCCTGAGTGTCTTCATACTTTTTCATACGTTGCTCCCATCCAACCAATAAACCTTACTGATGATATATGTCCAGAGTTAATAAGGTCTTGGCTTTGATCCATGGACCAATCTCGCTAACTGCTAAGCTCAGCAGAAATCTTGTTTACTCATCTCCAGACATACATCGCTTCTTTCTTTCATTTTGGCCAGTGCCGGCCGAGTGAAAATTGCTTACCAGATACCAGAGGTGAACACATTTCCCTGTCCAGGAGCCCTACCATGTTTACTGTGGTTCTGTACTGGCTCCATCAATCCATTCTCCTGCAGAGCGTGATGGATCTTGTGTTCTGCATCCTTCTCCTCCATCTTGCAGAGGACATCTTGGGGCTAGCTCTGTTATGGTCCACTGGTGACCTTCTCACCCCCTGGTGATTCAACGCAGACAAATATCCCATCCATCAACGGTGTCAACATTAGTTAGCCTGCCTGTGCATCTCTGTTGAGCCTTGTTAACCTGCAGATCTATTTTTCTCTGGTGATCTTTAAGTGAAGTGTTGAAAAGACTAACCATACAGCCAGGGTTGACCGAATACAACTGATTGGAAAATTCATCCCCCAAATTGCGTTTTCATGAGTACTGCTTCGCATTGTTCATTCTCATTATTGATATTTGCCAGGGCAAATTTATTTTGTGATTTTGATGATTATTATAACAGAAGCAGAAGATATCATGGCTTAAAATGCAAATTGTATGCATGGATTTAAATGCAAACTGTATGCATGGAATTAATTTGAACAGAAAAAAAACACATTTTGCCCAACCCTTTGAGCCTATGCAAAAGTCTCTTAACCAGAAGCTGACCTTCTGCATGGTAGGCTCATGGAGAAGGACTACAGCGGATTGATTTTTAACATATTGGGTATTAAAATGTCTGATGCACTTATGCGAAACTGGTTTTAAGCCAAATACCCTATCTAGTTTGTATTTTCAAGTTTTTGTTAAATTTGGGGTTCCTTTTAACTTAATTCCTTTAAATTATGGGTGAGACCTCACATCTTGCAATCTTTCTCTTTGAAGAATTGATGAGTTGGGCTTTAATGGCTATTCCAACTTGGTCAATAATGGTGTTGTCATTCTCTGTCGTCAAATGAGCAAAATACAACAGTACAATGAACTGGTAGACTTAATGTATTCGGCTGACAATGTTCCCGAATCCCCCTCTTTCCTCCCGCCCATTCCACCCCTGTTTGAAATTATTCATATAGGCCAACCATGTACAATGTATGTTGGTCAGGTGCTGTTACATACATGTAGATGAATGTGGGTGTTGTTCAAGCACTGGTCTTGCATCTGTCCAAGTCTTGACATGCAGTGTTGTGCTGTACATGATGTTGTCATCGTTTGACAGCCGGTTTGGTATGGGAAGAGAAGTTCAAGTGGAGTTCGCTTGCATCATGCGGGCGGTAATTAGTGCAGTGCCATAGATAGGACAGAGAGGGTTTGGCTGGCTGGCTGGCTGGCAGGCTGGCTGGCTGGCAGGCTGGCAGGCTGGTTGGTTCGTTGGAGGAAAAGCTGTTTCTGCCTGGTTTGTAAACTGGCAGGCAGGCTTTCCTGGTTGGCTGGTTGGCTGGCAGGTTGGTTGACTGGTTGGCAGGCTGGCTCCCCAGTTGTATGGCTGGCTGATTTGCTGGCCAGTTCCCCAGTTAGCTTGTTGGCTTGCAGACTGGTTTGAAAGCTGGCAGGCCAGTTTCCCCATTGGCTGGATGGTTGGTTGGTAGGCTGGTTGGCGTCCCAGTAGGTTTTCAGACTAGTTAATGAGCTGGTTCGGCAAGCTGGCTGGTTACATGGTTGGCATGCTAGCTCACCAATTGGTCTAGTGAACTGCCAGGCTGGCTGTCCCAGTTGGCTGGTTGGCTGGCTGGCTGGCTGGCTGGTTGGTTGGCTGGTTGGCTGGCTGGTTGGCTGGCAGGCTGGCTGGCAGGCTGGTTGGCTGGTTAGCAGGCTGGTTGGCTGGTTAGCAGGCTGGTTGGCTGGTTAGCAGGCTGGTTGGCTGGTTGGCTGGTTAGCAGGCTGGTTGGTTGGTTGGCTGGTTAGCAGGCTGGTTGGCTGGTTAGTAGGCTAGTTGGCTGGTTAGCAGGCTGGTTGGCTGGTTAGCAGGCTGGTTGGCTGGTTAGCAGGCTGGTTGGCTGGTTAGCAGGCTGGTTGGCTGGTTGGCTGGTTAGCAGGCTGGTTGGCTGGTTATTAGCAGGCTGGTTGGCTGGTTATTAGCAGGCTGGTTGGCTGGTTAGCAGGCTGGTTGGCTGGTTAGTTAGCAGGCTGGTTGGCTGGTTAGCAGGCTGGTTAGCAGGCTGGTTGGATGGTTAGCAGGCTGGTTGGATGGCTGGTTGGCATCCCGGTTGGCTGGTTGGCATCCCGGTTGGCTGGTTGGCATCCCGGTTGGCTGCTTGGCTTTCAGACATGGTTAGCGAGCCAGGTGACTGGTTAGCTGGTTAGAAAGCTGGCTGCCCAGATGGCTGGTTGGCTGGCTACATTGTTGGCTGGTTGGCAGGCTGGTTAGCAGGCTGGTTGGCTGGTTAGCAGGCTGGTTGGCATCCCTGTTGGCTGCTTGGCTTGCAGACATGGTTAGTGAGCCAGGTAGCTGGTGAGCTGGTTAGAAAGCTGGCTGTCCGGATGGCTGGTTGTCTGGCTACATGGTTGGCTGGTTGGCATGCTGGCTTCCTGATTAGTTTATTGGCTTGGAGACTGGTTAGTGAGCCGGCAGGCCAGCTCTCTGTTGGCTAGGTGCAGTGGCGGCGCCAGACTCTACAATTTGGGGGAAGTGGGGGCAAGGAAATTTTTCTTTGGGGTGGGGGGGGGGGGGGCCAAATATTATCCGATTTCCAAAAGCTATCCATGGGACAAGTAATGAAATAGCAGGTTTCAATAATACGTCCACCATAACGAATCTGAACAGCCCAGGAAATAAATAGAAAATTTGGTACTAAAATTGTCTACATATTTGTGAGAACCAAAATCAGTTACTCATTCAAAAGACTGTGTCACTTATTCCTTGATTGTAAAAGAACTTGCTCATGACCCAAACACTTTCCACCAGAGACTAAACAAAGTCAGCTGTGAAATAATGACTATGGATGCCATCACGTTCACCAACAGCATGAGTTCATGAACCTCTCTCTTGGTCTTGATTGAACCGAACAACTGGATGTCAGTGCAAGAGATGAAACTTTCCATTCACCCGAGTGCAAGTGTCATAGGAACGTGTCACTGTCAGTCTCGCGTTCAATCAATGATTTTTTTTTTTTAATCATCTCGCACTAAATCATCAGTTTAGAATGCCCGTGAAGAATTTACGTAGGATTTTGTTTTTTTTTCTGGGGAAGTGAAACCGTCACACAGAGTCGTCACTCCTCGGCGATTTCAATTAATTGAGTTATCTTTCGCACTAATCTACTGTTGTCAATCAAGCTTTGGCAGAAAGTGTTGTGTTTCATCCTGTTTGTATTTTGTGTCTCAGCAGAAAGCCATCCACTGAATCAGAAATCGCAGCGTGGAATCAACTCTGTCGTGTTGACGACCAATTTTCCTTAATTAAAATGCATTAAGATGTCCCGAGGATTATTCAGAACAGTGGAGAGGTTTCTCAGTTTGTGCAAAGAAGAAAATCATTGAAAACGAAACACCCCAACTGAAAGTATGATGCGATCTGGAAGACATTCAATGTTAGTCAGGAATTCAGCGTGATTTGTGTGTGATACGAGATAAATGATTGACCGCATTGTTTAGATGGAACAAGATAAAAAGAATCATCACTAAGTGCTTTGGCTTTTCAAGAAGTTTTGGAATTTTCTGTTCAGGAAGGTTGAATATTTCTTTGAACCCAGAGCTCTGCGTTTAAACCTATGGCAAATATTGCATGGCTGGCAAAAAATTAGACATAAGTGGTTGTGGAGCTAAGTGTTGATCTAAGACATGGTGCTGAAATCGAGGATTGTCCTGGGCCGAACGAAATTGTTGCTTCTCGTTTTTTTTTCGTCTTTTCGGCCACATTAATTACATTACTATATTGAAGTTTGTTTGTACTATCATTGTGTTATTTAATTGGTTATCAACTTTGATGTCCCAAAATAGCGTTGAAACCACCGGCGGCTATTTCTCGTCAAGGTTGGGGTTGGGGGGTGGGGGGGGGGGGGGGGGGGGTGGGGGGGGGCGGAGGAAAAGGCACACAACCAACAATAATTGTTAAGCGTTTTGTACCAGGTGTCTCGTGTGTAATTTTTGAAAATGTGTGCTGATCTTTGTGTATACTGGTGAATGTAAAAGCCAATAACCCATAAATTATATATGACAAGGGGAAATTATTTGTGGGGGGGGGGGACACTGCCATGGGGAGACATGTCCCTTCCCCCCCTCCCCCCCCCCCCCACCCACCCGGGATCACCGCCCATGGTTGAGACACATCGGATTGCTATTTTTGCACATTACTCTATTCACATTGTCGTCATTCCACTCAAAAAATCACAAAGACCAGTCACATTGGACATTAGGAACACTTCGGATGCTTAAAACGTTAATTTGGAATTGTGCACAGTGCATCGGATGTACTATAAGTCTGCATTAAGTCCACACAATCACACACCCTTACCCCCAAATTATAATTAAAATCAACCATATATAGAAACCAACAATTGTCATAAATTTTAGTATGAGCAATCCTGACCCCTCCCCCCCCCCCCCCCCCCCCCCCCGTTTTTCCTATTGTTTATACTTTTAAGGTAATGTACAACATTTGCAAACATCAAAAAACAAAACTGCTGAAATATTATGAAATGCCTTACTTGACTGTAAGTAAACAATGATAGTCTCAAGCATCCTGTGAAATCATGGCACCTGGTGTGCTGTCATTTTCAAGAAAAGTTGAATTTTTGTATCAATTTCCAGCGATGGTTGGCCGACCATCATTGGAAATAGTCTAGTTCCCCGACCTGATAATTCCCTGATTTTATAAATTGCTCTGTTTTGTCTAAAGTAGAGTCAGGGAAACCAGACTACAAGTAGAGAATTGTTTTCTCTTTGTTTTCCCGGCATCTATGCACACAAAACTGGTCAGTGTTACAGTACTTTCTATAAAATATGAACCCCAAAAAACATGTATTTCTGAAAATAACAAAGCAAATGTTGTGTGCTACCTTTAACTTTTTAAGAAGAACCTCAGTGGTTGTGTAGATGTTTTCCCAACTGTGGACATTGGCTCAACCGTGGCCCCCTATTGTTAAAGGTCTATGATTGAATGTGAATACAAACTCCTCCCTTTTATTAGAGGGACGATCATCCTAGTCGTTTGCCCTCCCTCTTCTTCAAACCTGTATAGGCACCTGCATTCAAGTTTGTATCTGAACTATGCCACGTAATGAAGGCTAAAGCCCGGTTCATACTTCATGCGAATGCGTAGGCGAAGCGAATTCGTCAAGGTAACGGAGAACGTCACAATGAAACTTCAATTGCTGACGTCATGAAATTTGCTTCGCATTCGCATTCGCATGAAGTATGAACCGGGCTTAACTCAAACTGACAGCTTGATCAAGCAGAATTTCTCCGAAACTGGTTTATGACCCTTCCAGAAAAGTTCACTCCGATTTCTTTTTAGTTAGACCCCATTAATGGTGCCACACCCCAGCCCACGCTTGATGCATCAATGGAGTTCTTCAAAAAAAGACGACTGAATATGATAAATGGGGGATAAAGAAAGCCACTAGAATGTGGGCAATGAGGCATATTATAATCTATGCCAGTGGATTTTGTAATAACCAGGGTGTGTCTGCATTTGTGAGTTGGCTTTTCTATACGTAGAAACACATTGCATTGTGTGTAGAGCATACAGCAATTATTTGCCTAAGGGTAATAATATATGAAAAGCTATTAGTCAATTTCCTGGGGGGGGCGGGGGGGGTAGAATTGTGTATTGCTTCTAGAGTAACTGTTGTATTTAGAAACAAATTTGGATGACCTCAATATTTTTGCTTTTCAGAACAAGGAAAATACGGAAATAAGGTGCAGATGCAACATCAGATATTTGACAGGATGGGCTTTAACACACCCCCATCAACAAATTTAAATAACAAATACAAAATTTGGAAATTCAAATGTAAAACCTATGTTTTGTTTACCCCATACAAAGTTGTTTTTGTCTTAATTATCCCCATAGGACATTTTAGTCCCCCCATCCCCCCCCCCAAAAAATAAAAAACATTAATTGCTTATATCAACAAATATCAATTTACAGATTTAAAAATGTGCTTTAATATTACTAGCTTTGAACAAAAACTACTTGAAAAACTATTTTTATATTTTAATAATCCAATGCCTTCTACATTATGTTGAATGTCAAATTTAACAGCATGAAAAAACTTCTGTTGAGAAAAAAATGCAACTTCAAAATGTCCCGTACCCTGACCAATATTTTTTCTGTTGCAGACATGAACTGACCATGAGGCAGAATGCCATCTCATAACACTGCAACTCTGTCTGACATTGCTTCATTTAATAACGCTTATGTCAATTTGGAAATACCTGAATGGAAAAAAAGGCCTTTGGAAAATACTTTAGGAAGGCCAAACAATTTTTTATATAATTACTTTGGGTTTCATACAATACATAGGCTGGGTTTTTACATGTTGATGGCATGTCACTAGGGTGAGATTTAATCAACGCTGCAACCATGTGGTCTGGGAAGGTCAGCGACATACTTGGGGACAGCAGTGCTCGTAAGGACAAGTGGATGTCACACGTATCTCTATGAGTAGCCCTTGCTGTGAACCAAGGACGAGAGGGAGATAGGAGGATGAACAGATGGAAGAAAGAAATAAATGCTCATTTAACAGCATCCCAAAGAAAAGAAGAAAAACAAATTAATGATTAGTGTACATTGTAGCACATGGTTGTGTGATATTAATGAGTTATTATCTGTGGCAATGGGGAATGACCTCGAGTGATGAGCGTGAGAAACGAGGCATCAGGCTGAAACGGTCTGGGCTGTGTGAATGACCTGTGAGTACACTGGTCATCGGTGTTATATGCTCATCTCATGAGGGAAATGTGTGGAGCTGTGTTTATTCGTGCTGACCACAAGCATGAACCACAGCCGAAGCATTTGGTGGGGGCGGAGTCAGGGCAGGTCTGTAGGCAGGATTTGTTTGTTGTGGGAGGGGGTTGCGTATCCAGGTTTTCTGAGCCAAATTGTAAAACCGAAATTTTGTTGACCTGGCAAAACCTGCTGAAAACGAGTGATTGAGGGTTGGATAATGCAATATGTTTAAACAGAACACATGCATATCAACACACAAGAAATGAAGGAGCATTCTTCTTAACCCCTTGACCTCGGGTTTTAGATGGGCCGCCAGGTCGGGTTGTGCAGCCAAGCGAAATGGAAACAAGAGGCTTGTGCAGCCAAGCATAACATACACAATACCCCAATAATGGATTGAAAGTGCAGAGGTTGGCACATATATGTGTCAACCGGCCTGGTGGCAATTTTCAATCCGCACATATATGTGTCAACCAGTGGCAAGGGGTTAAATGATTCTATTAAAAACAAACAAACAAGAAAGAAAAAACATGGACCTTATTGGAATTTTGGGCATGTGTACGCACCCCTGGATACAGGCCTGAGGGGATTGAGCAAGGTACAAGCAGCAATTAGGGAGATGTGCATTTGAAGAAGTTTGAACCTTACCTACTGTAGAAGTGGTGAAAAGTGGTAATGTAAACAGGAAAGGAAAATGTGTGATTAGTCTCCTTCTCACCACCCCCCCCCCCCCCTCACCACCCCCCCTGTCACCACCCCTCTTTCTCTGACTTTACCCAGCACCACCCTGTTAGGGGAAAATGCAAAATTAAAGGAGGGGTAATTGAGGTTCAACTTCAACCCGTAACGGTAACTCAGGGTTTTTAAGACTACATTGCAGTGTATGGCACTTCAACCCCATAAAACCTTGAGTTACCGTTTCTTTAATTCTGCATTTCCCCCTTACATAGTTACTGCAGTAGTCCTTAAAGGTTTCACCCATCCAAACACGCTTCCCGATACCAAATGTTGTCAATGTCTTTTCGTCAGTATTAATCAAACCTTTGACTTTGATTTGTTTTCTTTGATGTCAAACTTGCCATATTTTGAAGCTGCATTTTTCATATTTCCAAAAAAGTTCACCCTAATTAAATTTGATAATCCAGACTCATTGTCACTTTAATGTGCAATACTAACATAGAAAGTATCTTGAGAACGTGTTTTATTGTAGGAAATGTCAAAACATAACATGTGGATGTAACGGCTGTTTATGGAACTTGTTCCATCCTCACCCACGGGTACACTGTATCACTGTGTGTGTTATGGGGTCTGTGTCACTGTGTTTGTCATCAGGTATGGCATTTCCCACTCTTCATTCCTTCAACTGTTTCTGCTTCCGAGAAACTGTCTGCAGTTGTTTGGGTCATCCTTGGGAGATCTTTCAGATTGTGCCAACTCGTTTCATCTCTGACTTTGTCCTCTTCTGATGTGAAGATGCAGCTGCTACAGAGAGGACATGTTAGTAAGAAAGATCAAAGATTACGTGCCTTAATTTTTCTTAAATACCACCAGGCTGACGATGTCGGTTAGCCGTAGCTTAACCCACTCGGAAGTTTTCCTGCTGTGCCTCACCAACTACGACAAAGCTGAAACGAAAGTGTCTGGATGGCTAATCAGCAAATTGGGCCTAACGAACTTGCAATTTGGCTAATAGCGTCGGAATTCTGTTGGAGCCTCCCAAGTTGGGGTTGATTGCATGGGCTTTGCGTGGGATGTTTTGTCTCTGTGGAATCGCGATGGCGCGGGGGTTCCTGGAACGGAAGAAGGGCGGTAGACGGCATCTTGCATTTTTTATGGCTTGCCTCAGCGGTCGTTGTCGTTACGGCTTAAATACCACCATAACTCATCCTACATTGCAGGCATGGCACAGCTGACACATTTCAACTGCAGATTTCTTGCCTGTCCGTGATGTCTTTTTGGAAGACGCTATCCCTTGGTAGTCATTTTTCTTGCATTTAAATATTTTTCCAATTGAAATCCTCTGTCTCTCTTAATATTTTTTTATTTTTTTTATTTTCTTTCCAAGGCCAATTCAGGTCAGCAGACAGACTGACGAGCTCTGTGCATGTTTAATCATCTGTTGCTGTGTAGTCATTTTGTCAGACCGGGTGTTTGTTTGCCCAAGCGTGACTGCATCATATTTGTTGCATCCATCATGAAAGGAAATGCTGCCTCTGCAGCATTTCATTTCACGGCGTGCGTTTTTTTTCCTCTTTGACAACGAAAATGTTGACAGTGGCAACACAAATATGATGAACGGAAACTCAACTTGTTATCACGCAAAAAGACTAATTTCAGAGTGAGGATGTTAATGAGTCTTGACGGATGATGGAGTACTCGGATGGCTAATTTCCCTTAAGCTTCATCAAAGATGATTACAATTTCTCTAACAATCAAGTTCATATTTTGTAAGTTTATAGGTTCACTATGCACAACTATGCACCAACTACACACAACTAAAGCATTCCTGACACCTGTGTAACCAGCATTTTTTTAAGATTAAAAAACGTTTTAGAGCAAATCCTGACTACCCTTGGAGCTTTTGTAACTATTTTCTTTTGAAGCAGCAATGTTTTTTACTGTCAAATATCTAGAAGATGCGTGAGAAATATTCACACGTGTCTATTAGTTTTTGACATGGCTCTTTATACATGATCTGCTCTGCTCTGCTCCAACCCAGCCCATCCCATCCCAATTTGATCCAAACCAGCTAGCCAAGCTAGCCTAATCTGATTAGAGTCAATCTGATCCAACCTCCTCTGATCTGATCCCACATTTAATCCATTCTGCACCGATGCCATTCAACCTGATTTAATCCGACCCAATGTGACCTATTGCTCCAACCCCCACCCATCCTGATATGATCTGATCCCACTCAGCCCAACCTGAAAAGTGAAACTCCCCCCAAAAAACAATCATCTTCAAAATTTCCAGAGCAATATTTTGTAAAAGTTTATTGTTGGGGCTTTGTACTCCATCTGCCCTGGGTGGGTCAAAAGCTAAAAGGTGGACATAACACATTTTAACCAAAAGTGGACATATCCAGTTCTGGTTTTGAAGAATCCAACTCAACCCACGTGATCTGATCTGATCTGATCTGATTTAATCCAACCTGATCTAATCTGGTCTGATCCTGTCCTGACCCATTCTGATCTGATCCCACTCAACCTAACCTGATCCTGTTCAATTGGGCCTCACCCAACCTGACCCAATATAATTTGAACTGACTCAATCACACACAATTCAACACCATCACACACTTGACACGCTCTTGCTTGTGGGGTACATCTATTGTTCGACCCTACTTCCCTTCATTTGTTCTCCTTTGCCCCCTTAGCAATCTTGAAATACATAGCGTTACGGCTGTGTGGTCCATTGTCCCTATTGTTGCCCTTTGTTGCCCCTGTACCCCATAAGTGCCAATCTGTAAGCACATCTAATCCAACCAGACCCAGCATAAACTTAACGTGTCTGATCTAATCCAAACCAATCTGATCCAATCCAGTCCAATCCAATTTTAATCCTTCATTTTGTAGAGTGCCTGTTGTCCATCCCCTTTCCCTATTATTATGCACAGACTATAACCAGCATGTACAGACCCACTTAGATGCTCGTGCTTTTTTTGTTCCACTTCTTTCTTTTTTGTTCGTTTTTTTTTTTTTTTTTTTTTTTTTTACACTTGAGAGAGCCCGTCTCCACAATTAGAGGTATTTAAGTAATAAAAGCAGCAGTACTCCGAGCAGGTAGCCATCCATAACAAAGGGCCTTACAAGATAGATGAAAAGTTGTATGGGGAACTGGGGCATATTTCATCGGGCTACGTAAGCACAAAATTGTGCTCGGCACAGAAATGAGTTGCATAGTGAAAACAGGTTACCAGCCAAAATTCTACAATATGCTGTATGCATATTACATGTGACTGGTTCCCAACTACATGTAGTAAGCAATTGAGCTGATACTTAAATCTATCAATTTCTTTTCCATTAAACTCCTTTGTGTTTTCTCTAGGCACCCTGCTGATTCTAACAAAATCCAACACTAGAACAAAAGGTTTTGTTATTCAGTGGTCAGATTATTTAACCAGTTCGCGTCGGATGACGTGTATACACGCAAAGGTTTTGCGGTATTCGAGCGATGCCGGAAATATCTGTCAGTCGGACCCGCTCGCAGCCAGAAATATCAGGGTGTGCTACCCGCAGATTACGACCTGATTCCGCCTGAACCCGGCTGGCATCGAGGTTCGTGAAAAATAATCCCGCGCCTGGGTCCGGTGAATGTCAAAATAATCCCGGTGTGAACTGGTTAACGTAATCCATTGTTGGATTTTGTTGGATTTAGTAAAATTAGTATGATTTAGTATGATTAGGGTTAAGCTTGCAAATCTCAGACTTTCTGGTGGTTCCAAACCAGTTTGGTCCCAAAAATTAATTAATTTAGTCACTTGAGATTGTTTTGGAAAAGCATTCAAACCTTTGTAATTTGAAGAAGAACCAGTTGATATTTTGTTTAATTCTCTAATGTTCTTCATGATAATTGTTACCTACTTGTAGAACGTGACATATCAGGAATAGTCAACTGACTGTGTATTGTTCTGATTTTTGGATTTATGAAGTACATGTACTATTCCCTTGTTTCCCATGCAAACAGTTTCCTCAAACCAGAGAATATATGTATGTTATTCCAAGGTTTCTTTGTATTGTATTGCATTATAGCACACACTGGCACAGAGCCAAACAGTGGACACCAACTTACCATAAAAAAATATCCAGCCCCACACACAATCCATAGTATACCTTGCACACACAGTCTCTGTTTAATTGATGAAGACCCATGCAAATAGAAGTACCAACATTTTCCATTGTTTATGTAACATAACCAACAGGAGCTCCGTGTTACTTTAGAGCCCCCTCTCCCTCTTCAGTTCCCCAACATTTCCTCAAATGCACATCACAGTGAAATAAATGTAGGATCATTCAGCGTAGACCTAATGGTGATAGAGCATTCATTTATGTATTGTAACTGGATACATGGCTATTCCAAGGACCTGTACTTTTCTTATTAATATTAATGTTTTAGTTATGAATATCTGTGAAATATGCTGTAATTAAGTCCAGCAGCATTAACTCTAACGTCCTAGGCATTCACTTGGGGTACAGTACACTGTACTACAAAATACTACTCAATTCCCATAGGCCAGTGTAGTAAAAGTACTGCATACTACATACAACGGTAGTGTACATGATTGGTCATTGTTGCAATTTTCAGAAATGGGCGGATTTGGGGGTTTAGTATTTTATAGGAAATATCGTTCCACTAACCTGTTCAAAGTTTTGCGTTGTTGGATGGCGAAAAAAAACGAGAGAAAAACGGCACTTGTTTTCAACCGTCAGGCGGATGATAGCCTTTAGTCAAGGCGCACGTGGCTACCTGGACACGTGACGCGCCCCGAATATGCCAGCATGTCGGGGGCACACCACTCATCCGGATATACACGCGCGCCTTGACTAAAGGCTACAGGGCAGTTTTCTAACGATTTCCGGCTGGAAATCGTTGGAAATGATATAAATTTCCACTTTTCTTGACAGTGACAGCACACCTGGTGCCATCATTTCACAGGATGATTGAGACTATACTATTAACTTACAGTCTAGTATTAAGGTATTTCATTATAATTCAGTAAAAAATAATTGGAGGATTAATTTTTACCAATCGTGTACACTGCCTTTAAGGAGAAACAAGCCATTTAACAATTTAACAAAAAACAAAGCAATAGATTGAAGCACTCGACACAAACACAATCTTTTTCCAACTATATTCACTGAAATCAAAGATTTTGGTTATGAACTAGAATAATATAGGTATCAAAGATGCAAAAAATTCCCTCCCTTGAAAATCACTTTGAAGAATTGTTCACCCTCTTCACATAGAATGGCCCATTACGCGTAAAAGCATACAGCGACTTATGTGCCGTTTTTGCAGAGCGGGTCACAAATGATTATACATGCATATAAGGAAGGACTTTTAAAACATTATTTTTATTGATATACTGAGAATTTAGGATAGAAAACTTGCAAGAAACATAACAGCACCAGGAACAATTGAAGAAACAGTTTCCAAGTGTATGTCAACTTTTGACTGCAACTGTATATCATTGTATGACTGTAAATCCCCACATGGGTGTAATATCCTCTGAGCATTCTCCAACAATCCTAAATTTAAGAGAGAATAGCAAGGACAGATTCTACTATGGGGGCAGGGGTGGTAACAAAACACTAAAGACTATAAAATGTTGAATGTCTGTACAACTTTCTTGTTTAAAACAAGAATGTTTCCAATGAATACCATGCGTAGATTATTTGTGAGGTGGTCACACTTGTGCTGTCCCCAATTACCCTTTCTCTTCACTATTTCCAAACTTCCTCCTAATCAAAGATTGGGTTTTTATCCAAGTCCCCCACCTTTTTCACCCTTACCCAATCTCCAAACCAAAACTCACGATCCGCAGATTGGTTAAATCATTCCCCTCCCCCCAAAACAAAATCATAAATCACAATCTCTTTTTCCAACCCTCCCCAAGCCCGCTTTATACCCCAGACACATCTTAGAGACCGAAGTTTTTGTCAAGCTTTACCAGGCATGGCTCATGAGTATTCATACTCAGCCGTTATCTCTTTGTCGGATCTTTTTCAATTTCAGCCATTGTGGACGGGATCACTGATTGCATCGGCTAAGACAAATTCAATTTCGTCTTGGCTGGACTGAGTGATATTACAAATTGGTTGATTTTTTCATGAGAGCTGTTGATGAGTCTGCTATTAACGTCGAAGTTTTCACGGCAGTGCGTTGATTAGGATGATTAATTAACTGATCTTTTGTTGTGCGGCTGCCCTTTGATCTTTATGATATGACACCAAGCTGTAGAGAAAGTACAAACATTTACCCAGAGGCTGTTGAGTAAATTGCTTGGACGGGGAGTCAGGACTCTCACATACATTGTACAGTTATGCCCCAAATTATTCATACCCTATGAAAAATCCGGTAGTTTGTTTTTCTCTCATAGAAAAAGCTGGATTGGCGGAACTTGGGCTTTACTTAATGACTTTTAGTTAGCATGTACATATCTACATATATTTTGGTTTCACATCATTAGCATAAAAGTAGAAATAATAGATAATTTATGATTCACAATACCCAGAATTTGGCATGGGTATGAATAATTTGGGGCATAACTGTAGGTAGGGGCAAAGTGTGGTAGACAAAGCTTCAAAATTTCAAATAATTTTCAAAATTATTCATGGTCAGTTACTGATATACTGACAGTCAGTGATAACGCATCATGTACATGTCATTGTTTTCAGACTTAGCTTTATATAGGCTCTCACTCATGCATGCGACTTGTTGGTCAACTCATTGGAGAATGACCTTATTGACATAGTATAAATGATTGGAAGTAAGCTAGAATTTTAAGCAATGCACTAAACTGTGCCACAATGATAATGTAAGTGATGTGTTTTCATTGACTATCAGTATATTTCATTAATAAGAGGGGGAAGGGGAGATACAAATTATTATTATTATGATATCTGGTTTATTTGACAGAGACTTGTATGATTTGGTTTACAAAAGTAACCATAAAAACTACCATTTTATACAAAGCATTAACATTCCAAAATTCAAATTTAAAGATTAATCAATTAATTTTTTTTAAAAGGTAAGAAGAAAACATTTTGTAAAAAAAATACACATTTAACAAAAAATAACAAAACAATGATGACAAGTACAGGAAGCAGGGGCATAGATTGGATTTGGAATTGGGCTGAATTCAGCATCTGTACAATGGGTGGGGATCCAGAATATTCACATGAACAATTCCTGAAATGTTGGCAAACTTGTGGCGAGTGAGTGATGTGTTCACTGTAGTTGTCTGCTACTTGTAGTTTGATCTCATTGAGTGTTGTGTGTATGGTCAAGTAATTTTCTGTCCAGGTTGAAAGATTCAACCCAGATTCATCTTCTGTTTCTCAGAAACAGGTCATTGAATATTCAACAGCCCTGGGTATCATCTCGTGCGGCTTTATTATTGTATCAATCTGTCAGCGGAGCGGCTTTAGGCCTTGGGTGAGCGCCAAGATTCAAGACGGTAATTGCATGATGTTATCAGGGATGCGGGGATCGTTGGTTGCTAGGCACATCGGGAGGATGGCAGGATGCGATGTTAAGGAAGAGGGGGTGTGTGGATGTGGCTTGTGATGTGGCTTATGATGTGGCTTATGATATGGCTTATGTTATGGATTATGAACCTTGGTTCACGCACATACAGGGCCTGTTTGTTTCACATGGATCCGGATCGCGATCAGTGATCCAACCGCTGGTTCGCTTCATCCATTAGGCGGAATTTTGTGTGTGAACCAATGATGAGTGGATCACTGAAACACACAGGCCCCAAGTCTGCAGAGTTCAGAATGAGGCTCATTGCTCAAATAGTCGGGTGCCTTTGATGTAGTACTGATATTTACAAAGATCCTTCTTTATTACCGAGCCTGGGTATCCAGCTCCTCCTGTTCAGAGTGTAGCTGCTGTCCAAATAGGTCATATACCTTGCAAATGATCGAGCTGTAATGATGCCATGATTTGGGGGGGGGGGGGGACTTCAGGTTTCATATTTTTTAAGTTAATTATTAGATAAAGTAACCTTGCTTCAATTAAAAAATTACATAGTTTGAAATAAAATTGCAAACAAAAAGTAATTGGTAAAATAAAACAATATGTAAACTTACCATGAATTCATTTCTATGTGTACACAATAATAATCAGAGCAGTAGATATGGAGTGATGTGACAACTTCTGGCTTTGTCCCAAAGATAGCCGCTCTCTGAAAATGGCGCATACAGCACCAAGTGTTGCCTCTAGACTAATCCGACGAGCAAAATTAGAAGACATCTTTGGGTACCCAATCGAGCGGTACCATACACGCGCGCTTGCCATACGCACGCACTCAGTGCGGCTTTGACCAATAGGATTGCCAAAGTAAACACGCGCCTCAAAAGTAAGAACGCGTATGACGCGCGCGCGAGCGCAGTACCGCCCGATTTGGTACCCAAAGATGGCTTCTAATTTTGTTCGTCGGATTTGTCTACAGGCAGACAGTGATGATAACTGCATTCATAATTTGGGATGCCAAACGAAGGTCGAACTGAAGTATTATTGATTAAGAAAAAAATATAGGCTAGTACATGTACCTATCAATATTGGCTACTTAACACAGTGGTATTTGTCTTGCCAGTCTGGATATCCAAAAAACCTTGACTTCGTCTCCGGCTTCGTCTCCGTCTCCGACTTTGGCTTTATCTCCGACTGCTGAATAACTGAGAAGCAAACATATTCTAATTTTTGCTTTCATAATCAACTGAAAGAATGTTCCTGAAGCAGAACATGCACCAACATTTAGAATATTTCCATTTGGTTTGCTTCTCAGTTATTCAGAAGTCGGAGACGAAGTCAGAGACGAAGCCGGAGACGAAGCCAGGGTTTCAAAAAACCCATAGAAAAGGATATCTTTGCCACTGCTTGTAAATATGAATACATGTACACAGGCTGTTTCCGATATGCACTGGAAGTATGAGAATGAAATTTATACAGTGGAGATTCGTTAGCTGACTACATGTTTCTATTCCCTGGGTTAGGGAAGGTACGCAGTATCCATGGGAACAAACAATTAGCTATGCCATTATTGGTATACATCCAAACAGATGATGCATGGTGTCTGGTATCACAGAGACATTGAAGGATTATGACTAGACACTGTCAATTATCCTGCCAGGCTCATTCATTGTAATTTATGTCATAACGTCTTATTCGTTGATGTTGGCTGGTGTTGCTGCCATTGAGTCTTCCACACTGCCAACAGCAGCCACCTCCCCCATATCTTTAGCCTTTTCTGCCCTTGTGTATAATCAGGCTTCCCTTGACATATTCTCAGCCTCAAGACCAAGGGCGTATTTACTCAATGTGTTTTAATTATTGTCCATATACATATGTATCCAAATTTTAACCCTCTCTCCGACGATTCCACAAGGAATTTTACATGAAATTTTCATTTCCGTATTGACTTCTGCCCTCTTCTTTTACTTTTCCTTCTTTCCATTTTTGGTTGTTGTCTTTTTTTACAAAAATTGGGGTGGGGATGATCCTGTGGCCAATCCCTCCTGTGTTGGGTAACAATAGTCTTGTCTTTTTTCTTATTTTTTCTTCCGAGTGTGGGGTATTAGTCAGAAGATGGAATGTTTGCGTCGGGGGGTGATGTAAATTAGATATGTTCTCTTCAAATTAGAGATATTTTCTCTTTTTGCCCTATCCCGACGTAATTATGTAGCACTGTATACTCGGTGCTTTCCGAGAGCCTGTGTGAAAAAATTCACAGGCTTACTCGGGCGGGATTCGAACCCACGACTTCCTGCTTGCTAGTGCAGACGTCTTAGTGCAGAGGTATTAGTATAGACAATCTCTGTGGTAGGACGGCCTTGTAGAGGTGCTGGTCACCTGTTCCTCCTTGCCACTCACTGGCTTGGTATTTTTATATAATTTTCTTTATAAAATGTATATTGAAATTTCTATATTTGTATTTTATGTGTGCATATTGCAACTTTTAAGCCAGTGCAAAGTGTAATAAAATAGAATAATTCTTTTATTAAATAGGGTATGGTTACAAGAGGGTGGGTACCCCTTCGTCAAAAAAGTGGGGGCCTATACCCCCCCCCCCCCCCCCACCCCCCACCCTTTCAAATCTATGCCCTTGTTCTGGACCAGAACCACAGCTGCCAACCAGTACGGATTTTCCGTATTTCGTAAAGTATGAATTTTTGTTTAGAAATCCGACCATAATGTTTTGTCATGCATATTATGCCAATATACTTCACGCGTACGGGCTCATTATTGTGATCCCAACCAAACGGATGCAACTTTAGCTTTGAAAATAAAAAAAAATAAGGAGATGGTCCATTCAACGCGTGCATTTGGAATCCATGTCGAAAAACAAATTATTCTCCATAGAATTTGTTTTGTGAAGAATTATGAATTTTTAATAATCACGCTGTTTGTGGAGCAGCACATGTTCTTTGGGAAACCCCCCTACCCCTCCCCCAAATGCACTTTGCTAGAGCTCAGATCAGCCTGACTTGTTTTGTACAAAAGCGTGCATGGCAACGGGTTCCCCACGCTCCAGTGTTTTTCCCCCCATTGTCTGTGAAATTGTGTCAAGTCATTGTGTTTAATTAATGAACCCGATGTCTGCCTTTAATTTGCGTCTCATCCGTCGCATTAGTTACACATTGCGCCCCCACTTAGTCGCCAGAATGCCGGCCCGGTCCCTGTCGTCGGCTGGGGGTGTTGACAGTTTTTGTAGCACGTCCAGGGTTGTATGCCGGCTTCCAGGGTGCATGGGTCAATATTTGAGGAGATAGTATTACTGTCATTAATTCTCGGGCGTGTCAGTGGCATGATGACAACTGTGGAATGGAACTTGTTCATATGTAACTTGATGCAAAAACAGGGGATTTTTTGGGCGGCCATCTTCTTTGATGTCCTGTTTACTAACTTTTTCATATGGACAAACTAGTTTTTTTTAAAGGATGGAATTATTTTGTGTTATTTTTGTGTACTCGGCCAGACGTCTACCAGGGAATCAGGGAAGAAGGCAAACAGGAACATGCTCAATCCCCCCACCCCCATTTTTGACATTCAACAAAATTTGTAAATGCTTAACCCCTTGCGTACGGATGACGGAATATGGTGCAAAAAAAAACAGTGCCACCAGGCCGGATGACGCCATTGGCCGCTGTTTGTGCAGTTTCAATCCATTGTTGGATTAAACAGTCCGCTGTTTGTGCAGTTTCAATCCATTGTTGGATTATTGTGTATATGTTACGCTTGACTGCACAAACACATTGTAGCGGTTCGCTTGGCTGCCAGAGCCGCCGCGGCACCCCGACGTCTCCCGTTAAATACCGTACTCAAGGGGTTAATTGGTCTATTCTCAAGTTCTGTGTGGCTCTATGGGAGTCTATTCTGCTTTGCTTAAACCCCTGGTAGACCAAAAGAACCTTATTTTTCATACAACATGAAGAGAGCAATTCAATTTTCAAGTTGTTGAATAGAAGAAAATATTTATTAATCATGAAGCACCTTACAATGTTGTGCATAAATCATCATTAATGCTGGTGGTTTTACTGCTGGCCAGCGAACTGCAGCAGACATATCTACATTAAATAAATCATGAAACTAAAATGTGACATGGCACCATGAAACAGGCAGAAAGTAACAAAAGTTGAAAACTGAGATGATATTTCCTGAAAGTACAATGTCATTTGTTGTGTTGTGTGTTTCTGCAGCTCATTTCTGGGGCCTGATATAACCTTTTGAAATTGTTTAAGTCTTGACCCATTATTTTAAGAAAGAAAATTCCATGTTTGTGATCTGAGCACATTGTAACCCAAGTTCAAAAGAGAAAAAATTGAGATTAAATTTGGGATATAACTTTGGGATATAATATAATAGGGCTTTTCAAATGTAAACATATTTAAATCCCAAAATTGACTTTTCAGTTGAAAATTGTTGTTTCTGCTTGTAACTCAGAAAACCATGGTGTGACTTTAAGCTCATTTTGTGCTGCCTGGTCACAAATATCATTTTTCATTCAAAGTCATTCCCTTTGTATTTCAGAAACAACTTAAAATACTCTCTTAAACTGAGAAGTACATGTAGCATAGTATAGAAGGTTTGCGGTAACAGTACACTGTGTGAATTTTATCTCTTTTCAGTTGTGTGGTTCTGAGAAGAACCGGTCATTTTAACTCAACGTTTCGAACAGCATGCTCTGTCCGTCATCAAGACACACGATGACGAACAGAATACTGTTCGAAACGTCCGAGTTAAAAGAACCTTTTCTTCTCAGAACCACACAACTTAAAAAAAAAAAGATTTCACACGCCCTTAGTCGTTACCGCAAACCTTCTACACTTTGTTCCTGTCCACCGTGCAAACCTACAAGTCTCATTTACATGGAGCATGCAGACAAAATCTACAGACTGAAGTCAGACTGAATTTTACAATGAACTTCCGCATTCAACAGAATTCTGGTTAAAGCAAGTAATGAGCAAATGTCACAATAATATAAGCTATTGCGCATGTTCAGTACCTTTGTCCAATAATATGTTAATAATATGTGGACGGCATTCACTTCTGGTAAGGAAATTTCTGTAATTCATTGGGATTAAATAGTTTCACTTTCAGTGAGCATCAATGTTAGAAGCTGATTAAATTGCAATTAGTAAACCCATATGGACCTTTCTGCTTTTGTAATTCAATCAAAGCAGCTTCTTTTGTGGACAAAAGGTCTGTCAAATGACAGGGACTTAAGTAGGGAACCTATTAAAATGACAGCAAGACTTTCTTTAGCTCAAGGTTTTTTCCAAACCAATTTGTCCAAAATTTGAATACAGAAATAAGCAGCTCTGTTGGCAAGCCTGAAATTTGTTGTGAGCGACAGTTACCGACCTCTTGCACATAATCTGTAATAGGCCTACTGGATTAAATAATAGCCTTTGAAGCCGAAATGATGTTTTTTTTTAAATATAACTAATCTTCAATCTGTCTTTTTTACACTTTGTACAAGATTACTTTACAAATGTACATATAACTGGCCAAATATATTATATGGAAGATGAAAAATCTTTTTGGGGGCAAATGCATTATTGCACAAATTGAGCCACTTGCCTCGACCAGGGACAAGTGGCTTAGCCAGGTTCATCTCATGGGGGGGGGGGGGGGCATGGCTATTGGGAGGGGTGCAAGTCCATTGTGATTTACAAAAGAAAAAAAAAAAATTGTGAGATTCAGTGAGATTTTTACGCATCTTTCTCTTAACATAATTGATTCCAACTCAGTCTTTTGTCTGACAGTGTTGCACAGATATATTTTTATCAGATTCAGGGCCGAGAAACTTCTCTCATGGAAGGGTGGGGGGGGGGACAGGGACAACAATGACAACGTTTTGTCTAAACACACAAGAATGTGTGAGGATACAGACCTCCACTCTCAAAATATAAATAAACTGCTGATGATACTTCTTATACACTCATGGTACTTATTTGTCCACGTAGAGTAGATTTACTTTATGATGTCCACGTACTAATATTCGTATTGGTGTCTTCCCATCCTTCAGGAGACACACACTTTTCCTGGGACAGTGTTCGGCATTTGAGACGGCATAACATCGTTCTCGCCGTAGCTTCCAGCTCAAACAGGTGCTCGTCCTCATCTTCAGGGATCAGCCGTCTGACAATCTCTGCCAGCCGAAACAGGTACTCGAGATTATGACCACTCAGGCCCTTGGAGCTGAGGATCTGGCCTGCTATCTTGTCCAGCGGTGCTGGTCCCATGTAGTTCTGACAGCCGGGTGCAGCGGTGAAGACCAGCACGTCATGCTGTGGACCACTCCTGGCATGGAACGTGGTATGCTGGAACATGTAGCCGCCGAGACGGCACTCCCTAGTGGTCAAGTGGCCTAAAGCGGCCAGAATCTGTGCCTCCCCCTGGAGTAGGAAGGCCATACCCCACGTCACACCCTACAGCAGAGAAACAGCCATCAAAATTATGAAATCATAGCCATATTAAATTTGTGATTTCATGCGAACAGCCTATTATCATTTTACAGTGAGGACCAGTTTAGTTTATTATAGTATAAAAACTTTATAAAGCGCAGATAATTCAAAGGTCAGCTCGAGGACAAATACATAGGCCCTACCCAAAATTCCAGCAAACCGCTTGAGATAGGAATAATGAAATTACTTGTGTAAAACCTGTATACCATCGATTTTCATTGTTTATAAGTTCAAGGCTCAAACCATTGCTAGGATATTCCTCTGCTATTTGTTTTTATTTTTGTAATGTTGAACAAAATGTACCACATGCGGTCAACCTTTTGTTTCTTCTTGTTCTATAGAGTATCAAGTATTATTGGCTATTTGATTTGTTGCCCTTAGCAACTCTTCCTGTAAATGTAGGCATTTTGGGGAATATGGTGTCACAGAATCTGTTTAACAAACCGCAAATTTTACCAGGCAAGAACAAAGAACAAAAGTGTTTGGTGGGCGGGATCTAAAATGAGCTTTTCTAAAGGTAGCTCATTTAAAGTGTCGTATTTAATGCTCTGCCATCCTCTAAATCATTATGATGGTTTACGGCATTCAACTTGATAATTTCTAAAATAGTGAAACTTGACAAATCATGTGAATTACTTTTACAAATAAAAATACCATGACTTTTCGCAACAAATTAAATCTTTGTATTTTGCTGGGAAAAAAAGTATTAAAATTGTTTATTGTAGGCCTATAACAAAACAAAATCTACTCAGAGCATTTTTGTTTAACAGAGTCAAAAACCTGGAAACTAGTATAGCCTTCAGTTGTGTACACAATAAACACCAAAATCCATTGATAAGGCACTGCAGATCCTGTCAAAATCCAACAGCTAATTATACTACACAGTAAAAATATCAGCAAATATAATGCAAAAACAGAAACCTAACCAGCTTGCTCAAAAGCTGTGACAGAATGAGATAGGCCCTACACATGTGCATTTTCCCACCTAAATTAGCACTGGGTTCCAAAGCTGTGCCCTGATTGGTCTATAACCGTATTGCTTCATTCCTTCACCTGATTGGTCCACCCATGAATAATTAGTGACAGAATCCTGTCACACATGTTTTTCATGTGTTTCCATTGCAACAGAGGGCACAACACTTACACCTGAAATTATGAACTGTCTAAGACAATATGAATGGCCATACAGAGCAATGTAAATTGTCAAATAAACCAATTTAAACCACGAGTAGAAGCAAACCTGCGTTTCCCCAAGCATAAAGGATGTTGTCAAAATACATGCATTGTGACAAAATCTATTATTCTAATCATACCACCAAATTTTATATACTGTGGAGATATTACATAAGGACATTCTATAATGGACCTTCACCTGTGATTAAAGATTAATGTTTCACTCTTTAGGGGGAATTCGGGTACTAAGTTGGTGTTTAGATATTAACAGCAGAATGAAATTCTATCAGAAATATACTTGGAACTATTTTTTGCCATACAGAAATTGAAGGTAGAAATATTATGTGATATCATCGTTGAATGACTCTATGGTAAAACTGTTGGTTTTATTGAATTTTAATGAAATAAAATAGAATATGGCATTTAGGTTTTTTTCATTTAACATACAAGAAGCGAGTTGTTCACAAAAACATATGCGAGTTGTGAATAATGTGAATTTGTGAAAGGATTAAACTGATAATACGTAAAAGGCTGCATTATTTAATTGAAACTATGCTTGGATTTTCTCCTTCCTTGAAATTACTATTCAAGTAATTGTGTAAATAAACTTGTCAGGCACTGGAAACGAAGCCTTGACTCCTGTGTTTGAAAGCATCTTGAAAAAGTAAATGTTCTTGAAAAGCAAATGTTGGGTTTGGCATGGCACCAACACCTTTTTACAATAAGGGAAGTCCTGGTTTTTTAAACTTCCTTTTTGTTTGTTTTTGTGGTTTTTTTGTTTGTCTATTTGTTTGGCGAGTTTGGGTTGTTTTGTCTCTGTGTTTTTTTTGTCAGTTGAATCCCCGTCTAGTAGTAGTAGCACCACAAGCATCTAACCCCAAGATTTCAGATTGTTTAAAAGGTCTGAAGTAAGCCCAGTTAGGTCTTCCGTACGTTTTCTCTGCGTGTACAGAGAACTATACATCCCCACAGGCGGTTTTTCAGAACAATACTACAGACGCAGTATCGTAACTACGACCACGTGAAGGCGGGGCCTAGCCACTGACGGATCCAGAACAACTTTTTAGGGGCGGCTGAAACACGACCTGGCAGAAATTTTCTTTGAAAAAAAATCTTCCGTCCGGAAAATAATTTGAAAAAGTGTCGGAGTATAGACGATGCGCCCTCTGACGTCACATATTTACATCTATATTGAAATGTGCCCGACAGTATGCGTATGCATCGTGTTTTGCATAAAATTTGGTTCAGGGGTGACATTTGATAACCAAATTTATGCAAAACACGTTGCGTGCGCATACCGCCGGACATTTCAATGGTATAGATCTAAACAAAGGACACACAGTCTTTAGGACTACAAATCTTGCTGGTGTTCTATGCTGCTCTATAAATATACATAGTACTATCGGTCCGCCTCGCAAAAAGTTTCTGCCATTGTCTTTATGGCTAACCGTTTTGTAGGGTCATAGCCCTTTCCCCTCAGCTCCCCGCTTGCGCCCAAAAAAGCCTATAGGACTACCCCCTTTAGATTGGACCCCAGGCTATACCGCTGAACCATGGAGGAAGGAACACGTTTGTGTTCTTTCCTCCATGGCTGAACCAAATGCAGTCCAGCTTAAAGGTACACATTGCTTTGGATTTTGCGATTTGGGCTATAAAACTGAAATGGATATGGTTGGGAAGCTTTTTTTAAAGTAGAATATAAAGATTCACATAACTATCCCTTCAAATTGCGTGGTTTTTGTTTAATTTCGTGACAAATAACGGTCCGCCATTTTGTAGAACCAAATTTTTGACTCCACAAAATGGCGGACTGTGTTCACCAGTCGTATTTCCAGTCGCATCTGGTTGAAGTACGTTCTGTTGATCCATTTTGATGTACTGTGGCACGGCGCGCAGCACTGGCGATATATGTTGAGAGGTAGAGAATTGTACCTGGCGATCATCTGATAGGTTCACAAGGCCACTGGCTGCGGCGCCAGCCTAAAGACTCTTACAGCGTATTTTGCGCATTATTTAGACGGTGGTATTTAGTACTGGAAATAAGTCTATGTATCGCGGGTCAGATGTCAGGGGTAAGCGGCCAATGTTTTTGTTTCGTAATCACTAATCACTAATTGCAACACATTATACGTGTTTTTTGCATGAACAACTCTTATAAAAGATAAGGAACATTTCCAAACAGTAAAATTTCATGACATTTGAAGGCAATGTGTCCCTTTAATAGACAATCACACAAATACTGGGGCCGTGAAACACACCTTGCCATGTCCTACCCTCATCTATCGATCCCCATTACGATATGGGCGAACAGATCAATATCCACAGCACATTACCAAACACCTTTGCAGGCCTTGGGACTGAGCGCGCATAGAAGCTTTTTGAAAATCTCGCCCAGTTCCCACGGTCTTCTACTTGTAGATTTAGCGAATCGGCTGGTTAGCCCTGGGATTTGTGATGTAAAGACTCTCAGTCACAAAGGTTCATAAACGGATCGCCGACATATGCTTTGATTTAGTCAACATAAAGTTATCGTAAACGTGGGATTTGAATATGGGTTTGGCATTTCACATTCGTTGGTCGCATAGGCTAGAAAAAAGTCAGATTTTTCAGCAAACAAAATGGGATTAAAACAAAATAATGGGCAATGGGTATACAATGTTTAGTGTATTGACATTTCGAATAAGGCTTATAATCAATTTGAATTAATTTAAGATCTACGAAATCATGCATATTAATTATCAAAGTATATGTAAAGTATATTCTTAAATGGTGCTTTGTTATCAACGAAACGAGAAAACGTTATTGTTTCAATGAACTTGCTTGTACACGTTAGATAATAATGTCTATTCTGTCGTGAATTTATTTGTTGCTGGTTCGTTTTGTATATCGTGTAAACGTGATCAAATTAATGAAATCGATTCTCGCGTCTTTTTTTTCAACTCATTATATCAATTATCAACATCGAGAGAAAATGATTCGTGGAAACAGTCGCAGCCCTGCCCAAACAACTCAGAAAAACTGCCGTTGGTGAGTACCACGTGACAAATACGTCAGTCTGTAAACTGCGAAGCGCGTCATGTGACCAGCCTGTGCGCGTCATCGTCAACAAACCCACGTGCTTCTACAATGACAGCAACATACGCACAGAGCGGCCGACACGTGTATAATAAGTAGTATTTTGAGTGAGATTCATTCATAAACAATTTCGGGGTGTGTACGTGGGCCGCTGGACTGACCGCATGACTAAGTCGATATGCAGCAGAATAAGTATTTTAAGATGCTGGTAAAATCTTTGCAATGAAAGGTATTCTACAGTTGTATGTGGTTGATTTCGAAAACAAGGAAGTGGTTTTGTGGTATTTGTCACCAGATATGTCTGCCGGAAACTGGTGCGTCATCAGTTAAGTTTCGGTGCAAGATATTTTCATACAGATTTCTAAAAATGATTTCGCTGATTGAAATATTAACAGTTAAAAATATAAACAAATAAACAGATCTAAAAACAAATTGCTGTTGTGTCATTGTATAATCGAACTATATTATTCCTATCTAAAAGAAAATATGTTTGTATTTTAAGTAGAAAATTGCTTTAGCGTTTTTTACTTTTGTTGTGGCTTTCGGTATCTTATGAATATCCGACTTCCATGAATATCCGACTCCTTTTCCCTATCATTGGTTAAACCCCCTCACGTGACCGGCCACTCTCCTAATTATCTTCACTTAGGCATGTGCAATACTACCAATGAGCCCGTATTTCATAGTGACTGAAATTCACGCTACACCTGAATTTAATTTAATGCGAGATATTTAAAGATTTATGCTGATTGCTCTCAAGTAAACGCTGATGAAATCTAATAACTAATAAAAATCTCTACTAATCAGCCCCTAATATTAAGTACAATGATTTAATGTGTAAGTAGCAGTGCATGTTCTATAGTTACGATTTGTTGTTGGGATTTTCACAACAAAAATAGTGTACTTGAAACTAGTCAAAAGGATCACATCGTTCATTACACAAAAGTTTATCTTACCAAAAAATCAAAAACAAGTGAGCAATAATAAGTAAAGAATGTGTCGAGTCAACAGAACTCAATCCATTCAGGATTCTTCAGATTAAGATTTACCCTCAGATAAAGATTTTACTCCAATCAGCATTTCTGTAGTTACCGTAAAAGTTAATTTTAATGCGATATCGTACTTGTACATGAAGAGAGGTCAGATAAAATGGAAGTAGTGACCCTGTTTTGTTTGTTTTGTGTTTTTAACTTGTCATGTTCAGCCAAACATAAATTATTCAGTGATGATTTTAAAAACTAGCTTACCTCATCTTGATTCACCAGCGTCGCGACTCTTCCAGGCTGTTAAGGCAAAACACACACTTGAATTGTTATCATCCCTTCTCTGCCTATAACCATTCTGTGTACGTAAGATCATAATGTATCAAATAATGTAGGTTATCACTAATATCAGTGAACAGTTAATTCCGGTAAAATTTACCCTTCCTGGCATTCCTCTATGTGTCGTGTTGCCCTGCCAGAACCGACGAACGTAGCCTTTGACATGACCGATTTCCACCGATGAATACTCAAAATTTGGCTTCCAAAGTAACGATCCGTAGCCGAACACCCACAAACTGTTCGTTTCTGTGCAATATTCGGATAAAATGCTATCATATGGTGCCATTTTGGGGCAGGAATTTGGCCGGTTAGGTGCTGTTTACTGTAAGAATTCTGCGTGGTATATGATCACGAGTGATTTTCATTCATGTGAGTCGTGTGTGGTTTTCCACCCACGGGGTCGTCTTGTCGATGACGTACAGGGCAACGTCATGAGTTCGACCAATCAGTGTTGTGTATTTGGGACAGCGCCCCCGGTAATTATGAATATTCATAATACATCACCACGACGGTTCACGATGATGCAATCAGAACAAATGTTGCACGCGCCGTGTAGAGAAGTGAAATTGATTTGGTATGGTATTTTTTACGGAGTTTACACACTGATGAATCGCTCACGAAGATATTATTTAAAGACGAATTTCACATTAGCCCCGTCTGCGCGCTCCCGGTTTGAAAGCGAGGCTCTCAGTTTTTAAAAATGGTATAGTGCTATCCAACAAATTCATTCACGCATAATAAAGAATGAATCATTGCAGCGCAAAGCACGTTCAGCATAATAAGTTAATTGTTTACTTAGCACTGAGAGCATCGCTTTCAAACCCGGAAGTACGCAGATCGGTGCTATTTTCGTCAATTCTGGATTCGTCTATAAGAGGGAAATAATAAGTTTCAAACTTATGGGTTTCACTTGTGGACAATTTCGGCATGGGTTAAAATGAACATGTGGCCCTCGCAATTGCTCGCATACCGTGCAGACGGATACGATGTGTTCGAGTTTCGTTTAGAAGCAAGTTATACAGCATTTTACCTGACAATTACAATAACATTTATTATTTTGATTGGTTAATATGTTTAGTCAAAAATCGTGTCCTACATGCCAAATTAAATTGTTTGTTACTATAGGTTTTCCCAGCTTTTTTAAAACATTTATTGCTCAAATTCATATTTAGTGAACTTCAAATTCGTCCCAAAAATCTGGTTCGTGCATTTGTTATTTTCAATTTCGTATTTGGTCAAACATATTAAAACTTTGGTCAAGTAATTTAATACTTAGTTGCTGATTTTCGCTTTAAATATTGTTTAATTTCGTCTCGACCTGCATACAGTGGTCAATCGGTCGAATAAATTCGTCTTTGCCCAAGTAAATTCGCATAATTTCCATTTAAATAATCTAATGGATAAATAGGCCTATTTCATCTTGGTTTGCTCCTTTTACTGTTAGTCGTTTTTGTTCGATTGTTATTATATATATTTGTAATAATATTTAATATTCTTTCTTGTTTATTTCTTTCTTTATTTATCTCTTTCTTTGTTCTTTATTTCTTTGTTTTCTTTAATTCACTTTCCTTTGTAAACACAACATTTTTTTACTTTTCCAGACATACATTTTGATCCAAAAATGTATATATCAGTGGATAGGACTAAAACAACGTCAGGACATTTTGTCTTCAGACGAAATTTATATTACGACCTGTTTGCTTGACCAGTGGCGAAATGTAAACGGGCCGACAGACCGATGCAAGCGTTTTATATAAGGCAGCACACGTTAAAATCACCCGACGAATTTGTTTTACAATAGCATTAAACGATTTGATCAAAGACGAATTTGATTTCTGAATAAGGCCATTGAAGGCATTGAAAAACAGGTGGGACTAACTTGATGTGCACTGGACAAAATAGAGTGATCAAATGATTAAATCGAACAATCAAAGTTTGAATTTAAATGCTCACTGACGAAATTGAAAATAACAAATGCACAAACTGGACTTTTGGGACGAATTTGAAAATCACTAAATATGAATTTGAGCGAAAAATGTTTTAAAATAGCTGGGAAAACCTATATTAGAAGCTATTTCTAAACTTAAATAACAAAGAATTATTTACTAAATTCAAGTAGTCGCAATTTTAAGAATTAAAAACTGCTTGCCCACTTGAATACTTGGACAAATATAATTGATAACTGTTGGGAGGGCCTGTTTTCAATTTCAATAGGATCTTTCTCAGCCCCCCCCCCCCCCCTTTTTGTATTTGTAAATAATATTATGAATATAACTTCTCGTGCTGTGATTACGTGGATATTGTCAAATCTTTCCCATGTAAACATGCTCGTGACCTTCAGCGACCCTCACAAACCGTCGAATTATTCATTAGGCAACGCGGCGGATCGGAGGGCATTGTGTGAGGACGACCTTTGCTGAAGGACAGAAGAGGATAAAACGTGTGTGCTTGCTGTTTTGTTTTGTTTACAAGGGTGCACGGTTGTATACCCAAAATTGCCTTCGCCGATCTGTTCACATTTTTCCTGCTCTGAGCATATTTTTTAAAGAGCGATTTGAGGTCCATGCATTTGAGGGATGTTAAAGATTTAGGGTATATAGTTAGTAACCTCTGCAGGATTGTCAGCATTTCTGTCTGTGTTTCAAAGTAAAACTTTAAAAGGGGTGTTTTTTTTCCAAATGTATGCTGACTATTCTCTACAGGTTAGACGGCCCAGTCCCTTAGATCACCGATAACTTTCGGTGTTCCGCCCATAAATAGGAAAAGAAAGTGAAAGATGACAGGTCAAGTGTATTTTTAAAATGTGGTGCTTATGCGCCTATCAATTGCTTCCCCCACTTCTCCCCCCCCCCCCCGGGCTGCCCCACCCAAGATGTGGGGATTGTCACTTTTGAAGTGAGAAAATCCCCACCCCTGGGGCAAAATTGTAGTGACAATCCCCGACATACATGGGTGGGGCACCCCCACCTCATGGTTTTAACTTCTGATGATGGGGAAACAATGGCAAAATGAGTGACCAAAATCCCCACCCTGGGGCTTGAAAAATGTGACCAAACCCCCACATAAGACCTGGGGCAGCCCGGGGGGGGGGGGGGAGGAATTGATAGGCGCATTATACAAATGTCTGAAAGCGCTTCACAATTATTACCCATGTTCAGTTTAAGATAAAAACCTCAAATTTACAGGTATGGTACCCATTTATACTCCTGAGTGAAGAGATGCAATTGCAGTGAAGTAAAGCACACACGCACCATAATCCCACGGCGGGGTTTGAACTCATGTACCATCAAAGTGTGAGTCAGACACGGTAACCATTGGACCACGTTGCCCCTCCTTTGAAAGTTTTAAGTATTTACCATTAAACATTATCTGCGGAAGTTTTGGAGATATATGGAGGTATGCACCCAAATGGTTGCTTTGTTTTGCATATAGTAACCTCGATCCCAGTGGTCCGAGTTTTGTCACGCCATCACCGAACTATGGTGGCCCTGAAGGGACATCAAAGACACAAATACCGAACCCTGGTCGAACCAAACTGTTCACATAATTCTGTTTGAGCGTGAAAGTCCTCGTAACTTGCAGTGTAGGTCTAATTGCCACTGCTTGAAAAGAAATTCCACATCTTGAAAAACTTGACGCAACTTGAAAACTTGAACAAACCAAACAAAATCGAAAAAGGAGCAAAATCTTGAAATATTCTGCAAATGTTGCTATAAATTCGTTTTTATGTGTGTTTTTGCCGTTTTTCCCGAATTATAGGTGCCTTTTTGCACTTGCTTCATGTGTGTTGTTTTAGAAGTGTGCATATGGGTCCACCCACTAAAACATTTTGTAGTGAAGATATGACAGAAGGACTAGGGAATCAGACTTACTGAAATTTTCCAATCTAGCTGAAAAAATCTCTCTGAATTGTTAAAACGAAAACTCTTAAACGATTTTTTGCTGTTTAATTTTTGTTTAAGGGTTTTGAGTGGTCACGCGTGTCGCTTTCACAGTAAAGCAGGATAATTAATTGCTGGATTCCGCACGACTCAACTGTATTTCTCTAGATTAGGAAGTGGAACCCCGATACTTTTCTTCAAACGTTTACAAGCACACGTCGCTTGCATTCCAAGCGCAGATCCGAAACCTATTTTTAAAGACTCAGTTTTCGGAATTGTTTTAAAATATTCGTAAATTATCTGACATTGTGTTCAGAAAGGGATATTTTAGAGGCGGAATATAGACTTCGGGTGGAGTATGGTCATAACCATCTCCGCCCTTCCCCATCACCACCATCACGTCTGACACACTGCTTTAATGCTTTGATGCCCAGCATTGTAAGGACTGCTGCAGATCAAACGTGTGCAATAAACGGGAATAATGTTGTTCCAGTTTGCGCGCACCATCTGAGCTGTATTTGACCAACACCGGAAGGGAAACTTCAGAACTTGAAAAATTGAACCATTTTCTATCGTGTTGTGTACACGATAGAAAATGGTTCAATTTTTCAGATGTCGAACTGCACTGGACAACCAGGTTGTCCTAGCTGCACCGGTTAAGTGGGCTATTTTAAGCACCCTTGACGTAGAGTTACAGCAGCTGGCGTAGTGAAGCCTCACCCAGCCTCCCCAGATATGTTTGACTGTTTGAATCATAGTTGCTGTATAAACATTTAAGAGTATGAAACATACGGTTTAAGTTTCCATGTTACTGTCATCAATGTCAGTATCTTCCTTAATGACATGAGTTGAACAGCACTATTTGCCTTGTCTCGATGTTCTTACAAAGCTAAGTTTGGACAAGTTCATAATGCAATGCCGTAGTTGTCCAAACCTTTTTGTTGGTTCCGACAACAAGGTATGGATCCATTTATTAGGGCTCTCATGGACCGCATAGTGTGGTGGTGCCAATGAAGTGCTTATTCAAGTAAACTAGTCATACGTGCCACGTGCGCGCACGGGTTTAACATTGTAATGATACTCAGGTTGCTGCAGTGTTCTACAGATATGGGGGTTTCGAAGAAATGGCATCAGTTGATACATGACACAAAATCACCTGTTTTGACATTTACCGGACGTTTGCTGATTCCTTTTTATCATAATTTGTTCTCGAGTTCTTTCATAAATGACCATCAAGTTTACATCAGAGTATTCAGTGCATCAGACCAACTTCCTGGATGTCACCATCCGCAAGGAAGACAACTCGGTAACCACTGATCTGTATTCTAAACCCACAGACACCCACCAGTACCTCCACTCCTCCAGCTGTCACCCCAGGCATTGCAAGACAGGCATAGCATTCAGCCAGGCACTTAGACTCAGAAGGATTTGTTCTAATAATTCTGACTTTTCCCATCATGTACAGGTACTGAAGAATAACTTGGTTGCCAGGGGCCACAGCTCCCGCCAAGTTCAACGTGCTATCGCCAGAGCCAAATCTATCACCAGAGATTTTGCGCTCAAGAAAAAGACACCTAGCACTAATGCCGACCCCAAGATTCCCTTGGTCACCACCTTTCATCCTAGTCTCCCTCCCCTTCGTAAAATAACTAATGACAACCATCATATCCTTCATACTTCAGATCGCCTTGCCCGTGCCGCCCCTGACAACCCAATATTGGCTTATAGGCGCCCCCGCAATCTACGAGACCGGATTGTTCGAGCCGAGGTCCCCACCTTGGCTGCATCCCCTCCCATACAGCATGGTACTTTTAAGTGCGATTCCAGGTGTGTTGTTTGCCAGACTCACATGCAGGAGTCTGACTCCTTTTCTGGCCATTCATCTGGAACTACTCACAGAACCAATGGCAACATTACTTGCAACACCTCTAATGTCATATATCTCATTTCTTGCAGGGTTTGTGGTATCCAGTATGTCGGGGAGACCAAGAACACGCTCAAGAAGCGTTTCTATGGCCATCGATCGACTGTAAACACCAAGAAAATTGACACCCCTGTTGGTCATCACTTCAACTTGCCTAACCATTCCATTTCTGATATGATTCTACAGGGCATAGAATCACTTTTCCACCGCAAGGACTCAGTTCGCCTCAGCCGAGAGAAAGTTTGGATGAAACGTCTTCGGACTATTCAACCACATGGTCTAAACATCCAGGAAGGGAATGATTAACTTTTAATTTTTCCCCCATTGTCATTTGTTTACAGATTATCCTCCTGGCAAACCCTCTTGGGGTCTCTTGGCCAAATGGGGTTGTCTTACCATTTCCTGTTTATCTTTGCCACTAACCACATTCCTTTGTCCAATTCCCCAGCTTCAACCTTCATCCTAATCCCTCCCCGCATTCATCCTTACCCAAACCTCTCTCTTTGATGTTTACCCACTGCCATGCTCCCTTGCATCCCTCTTTTGTGTTTCTCCACCCACCATGTGTGTTCCCTACATGTTTGTTTCTTGTACTCTGTCATTTGCCTTTGAGAAAGAACTTGCTTAAGTTCGAAACGTCAGGCCAGCTAATTTTTTGATAAATGAAACGAGATCGATTGCAACCAGGTGTTGGGTATACTGCGCATGCTCACGAATGCCAGGTGAACGTAAACTCGCTAATACGTGTGATCATGGTACTTTTTGTTTGCATAAATTTCTACTTGGCATGGAAAATACTATAGATCAAACCACACGTGTTCGTAATTAGTGTGAACAATTCCAAAATTAATTAGAATTTATTGTAGGGCAGCGATTTTGATTGCAGTAGGCCCTACCGGTACTTTACGCCATGTTTCTCAGTTTGACGCTCGAACAGTTTTTCGTCAAGATTTTCGTCAAGAGGTGGCCGTGTAGGGTCCATGCCATTATTCTACATTTCTACTTTGTAAATATCTTTTTGTGATTGGTTACTGTAATAACAAGCTGATAATATAGGTTTTCTTTGCCAATTTGCGAATTTGTCTGATTATTTTCGTTATTGGTCATTCAAATTCGCGTGGTTTTTACGCATCCGATGAAATTAAGGTTTATTTTTCACTGTTTGGGCATTCTATTTCATTTTTAAAGCACCCAAACTTTTCTTCCTGTAGTGTTCGTTTTCGTTTAGGGACATTCTATTTCGTTTTGGTGCATTGACTTTTCTGACATCCTTTGACGGTTGAAGCATCAAATTAGCGAACGTCGGTGTGCATTATGACGCATGACCATGCTTTTCTTTTCTTATTCGTTATTGGGCAATCATTTTTATCAAATGCTCATTTAAATTAATCATTTTAATTGATATATTTTCCTATTGTCTTCTGATTTGTTTGTAAAAACTACAATGGAAAATGTTGTTTACATTTATAATGTAAAATCTGAACTGATATGAGGGATGGATGGATGATGTAACGAACTAATGAAATGAAAAGGGCTAACTGTTGATCTCTGTCTGTTTTAAAGTTTGACCCCCAAAAATTAGGCATCTGTATGTTGACATGTTTATGAATCCTTTAACTTTTTTAATTTGTTTACTGTTTTTTTTTCGTTCTGATTCACCCATCGATCTCTTCATGTGCAAGACATCGGGGCATGTACATGTATGTTTGGCAATGGATGTACCATCGGGAACACTTCTCTTTGGGTAATTTGTTTTCTTAGGCCGATTCCATCATATGATCACACCTCCGCTCTCGTAGGCTCGTCATCTTATCTGTCTGGAGACTTAGTTAAAGAGAGGTGTACATCTATAGGTATTGAAGACGTATATGATTTACGTTGACTCAGACTTTTATAGAAATACGGGCTTGCAGGAAAAGATGCTTAAAAAATAGTAAAATATGTTTGCCCATTAATAATGAAAATGAATGCCCGATCAACCCCTTACTACTGGTCCAGACGACATTGAATAAACAATGCTATACTTTTAATTTGAATGCATCTTTTACAGGCACGATCGAGTGAAGTTAATTAAAAGACATTTTCAAAGTGAACAAAGAAACTGGCAGTAGCAGTAATTAAAAGACAGTAATTAAAAGACGATAGAATGCTCGGATAGTGAAATTTAATGATAATTTTTTATTGTCGAATGACGATCTGCGTAATCAAGCAATTTCAATCTAAATTGAACGAACCAGGCGTTAAAATGACGAAAACATGGTGAAATTGACCGGTAAAACCTATACTCGCCCATAGCGATTCCATGTAGAGAATATTCCTAAAACTGTGCATGAGAAAAACAATATTTAAGGCTAAGTTAAAAAAACACGTTTAGCGTCCGGGGGGTTTTTAAGGGAAGGAGGGGGGGGGGGCTTTTTATTTATTTTTTAAATTTTTGTTTTCAAAATCGCCACTATTTTTTTTTTCCGACAACCGTAGGTTTTTCAACTGTTCAAAGACACAAAAATGAAGAGAATTGAACATGTTTACAGTGGTTTTAATAGTTTTAGAATGTCTGACTCGAATATTTTATTTTCCGATGCATCTGTTGACATTTTGGGGTTTTTTCACCTCATTTTCCCCTATAAAAATTAAAATACGGCCCCAAAAGGAAGCTGGCGGAGACGCTTATATAAACATGATTTTTTTTTACTTTTACTTCGCCTAATTAAAACTTCCGAAATGTAAAAAAATACCCTATCACCGAAATATGCGTTAAAAATGTGTTATTTTCCCATTTTTAACCGCTGTTACTACCGTTATTTTCAGACGTATAGATCCCCACCTTCACTGACGGGCATTTGTAGTGGGTTTTCCTGTACCAGTCTGGAAAATTACTACAATGTACCTGCAATGCATGGATTTTGCACATTACAGTTTGGAACCCCGTATTGCCAAGATCACAATATTCTGCAGCACCAGTCTACACTACTCGGAACACATCGTCTGCAATCCACCTAATTATAATATCCAAGACTTATGGATTTTCAAATACTTAATACCAGGGAGAAAGCGCGGCTTGTGGTATAGCGTACGAATCGATCGCCACGGGGCAGAGAACGATGTTGCTTCTCAGCCATTTAATTTTAGTGGTTACGGGTATCAAAGAAAAGTTACACGGAAAACTACTGGTTCTTATTCAGAAGCCCTGGAATGACTTTGGCTCGCGTCATCCGAAACACGTGGACTGCACAGGGGCGGATCGGGGGGGGGGGGGGGGGGGGGGGAGGTCGAGACCCCCTTTTCTTTGTCATTTAAAATTTGTCTTTGCTTTGAAACTGACTGCAGTGCTTTTACACCAAACCCTTTTGGGAAAAGTAAAGGAAACCGAAAACGAAAGGTAAAGGAAAAAGAAAAGTCCCCCCCCCCCGACTAGGCCCTATTCCAAATTATTTTGCAGTCGGAGAATTTAGGGTAACAACGAATTATTTTCATCCCTCCCCGCACAAATTCCCGAATTCACCCCTGCTACAGCTGTACGTTTGAAAGGCAGTTCCTGGTCCTTTTTTTCGTTTTAGAAGCCGTATAGGGGACTCCGTGGATCACGGGCATCAAATATAAACGCCCACCCCCGTGCCCGCCCCCTGTCGATATGTCATCATCTAAACTTTGTTTCATGTCATCCAGCAGTTAAACCGTGTGCCTTTATGTGACTGTAGCCATAAATGGCAATGCGTGCATGTGCATGTACATGTACATACAAAGCGTAGAGTGCTTTCTCAGAAACAGGCGGGTTCGTGACCTCTTTACTGCTACCTTCATAAAGAAAGACATAAAGTTCGATAGTGTTGTGTCCTGGCGGCCGAGAGTAGAGAATGATTAACCAAAAAGCCAATAAATGCCAGCGTTTTTAATTCATGCTGGTATCACGATTGTACTCATTTTTTATGACAGCTGGAAATGCATGTACACTTTCAATATACATATTTTAGTCTTTTATTCACGGAATCCTGTGAATGCGCAATGTTTCTACATGACCAGTTTTATTTTATGACCTGGATTTACTTAATATTCCCCGCAGCCAGATATGTAAATTGTTTCGTTATAGGCCCTATATGTTAGATTGTCATGTCCCCGTGTTATGACCGTCTTTTATTATTGAGCAGTTGCATCGGGCCTAAATGTTGCATTGCAGATAATACTGAAAGAACTTCAAGATGTTGTTTGAATGTTTAGGCCTATTCTGCTGTTTGCTAAACTAATAAAGAATGTGTGTTAGGGAGCATTTCTCTCTACGATTAATATAGTCTTATTAAAATAAAAAATATCAAGTGATATTTGTCATTTCGTTTCATTTCATTTCATTTCATTTCATTTCATTTCATTTCATTTCATTTCATTTCATTTCATTTCATTTCATTTCAAGTTTTTGGTTGATGGGCCGGGGAATCGTGTAAATGCTTAAATCCCAAATCCCATCTCTTTGGTTAGTTACATAAGCTATTTCCAAGATCTGTGTGTAAACGTCTACCATAATGTGTATAATATTTAAAGAGAAATGTGTACAAATAATTGAAGCACTGATCATCTGACTTTTCGACTGGTGCCACACAATAGCGCAGCCTGTACGCAGCTAAAGCGCCACAGACGAAGGGCACCATTCTGCATTTTCCAATTTTCCAATGGTCCGACTTGCCAAACCAAAGTGGCGTCTCCGAAAAGATTTTCGTCAACGAGATTCAGGCAAACGGCGCATTTTCAAGGGATGGTCGTGTGCATTTGTATGCCTTTATTCTACTTTTCAATGATCTTTCCAACCACAGCAATTTTAGGACGAACGCTTTTTGTAGTCCAATTGGGTGCCTCCAAGGCAGTGTAGTGTGTCCCTTCAAATGATTCATTCGTAACATGTCGTTTGCTCAATCGTTTACCTGTAGGCCTATTTCAAATTTCATTTCAAATCGCAGTACGTTATTTAAAAGTACAATAGTTCAATGTGTATCTCTTTACAAATACTGGTTTGGCGATTTTTGATTGTAACAAACAAGGACAACAAAAAATAAACAAGGCTATAACCTTTATACTCACCTTAGACCCAAGCGTTAATAAAATGCACATCCGAGTGTCAAGCAAACATTATTGACCTATTTCCATTCGAGCTAATTGACCTTGGTGAAGGATTATATCAGATATTGGAATATTGATCGGCCAGAACTAATTACCTTATGAACTGAATCCTCTATCATGTTGGCCTGCATATAATGTTTTCACTCGCCCAATCAAGCACGTGTGGTTTTAATTTCTGTATCAGTTTTTATTTCTTTCATGTTTTTTTTCTGTCATTTCACATTTCCCCTTTTTTTATACATAGAAGAGCACAATGTGTCTAATTTTCATTCAAAAACAAATAAATATAGAGTACCGAAGTGAGGACGTCAATGCAATGTTTGGAACCAGAATACTTTGGTTATTTTGTGTCAATGTGTTTGCATGAATGGCTGTAAACAAATTAACAGTCGAAATCTACATTTGTTTGGAGCCAGTTGTCGTGCCAACGACGTCAGACTTCGGTACTCTATTGGTTGAAGATTTATTGCCTGTAATAAAACCCGCAATTTAACCCCAAATAACGCATATACATGCAAAACCTTAAGTACGGTACGGTAGCTTTTCGATAGAAAGTCACTAATGAAAAACGAGACTGCTAAAAATAAACGTGTTATCATGAATGTATTCAATATTGCGGTCCGGTTCAAAGGTTCAAAGTTGAAACAACAGTAACTAATCGGAAAGTTTAGGTGATGGTTTATATGCTATGAATTTCCATCGATGGTTTTCAGGCAAACGGCGCTTTTTGAAGGAATGGTCGTGTGCATTACTATATTCTACTTTTTATTCAGCTTCCCATCAATAGCAATACTAGGACAACAGATTTTGTTTTATATAATAGTAGCCTATACTATTTTAATAATCATTTCACGAGTTTTTGTTTCCGATCAGCGCCGTCAACGAAAATTTAACACAGATTAATTTCTACGCGATACAAAATGACCAGTGTGTCGACCTTTTTAAGCTTTGTATTTTAAATGTCCAGAATTGTATTTATGACTTCTGACTAGCGCCCACCCTAACAAAGATACTGACAATTTGGGAGACCGCCAACCCCATGCAAGATAGCTCAGTTGGTAGAGCGCCGGTACGGTATTCCGGAGGTCGCAGCTATCTTGCCCAACGTTGGCGGTTTCCCAAATTGTCAGTATCTTTGTTCGGGTGGGCGCTAGTCAGAAGTCATAAACCCAGAATGCCGTGTAGCCAGTGATCACTTTTATGATACAACCTGGGAAGCGACATTGTGGGGATCACTCAATGAGGATACGACTTTTTAACTTTTTAGCTCATTTGCATGGTAGAGCGCCGGTACGGTAACCCGGAGATCGCAGGTTCGAATCCCGCTCCTGCCATACAGTTTCTTTTTGTTCACTTTGAAAATGTATTTTTTTTCCACTGACTACATGTATACCTTTTAGTTACCCGAGTACCAAACAGATATAAAGTTGTCATCTAGTTCTCTGTTATAAGTTCGAGGCACTGTAATTATTCCCCACACTAACCAGCTGGTACCGTATAGCATTGCTAAACTCCTAGATTTGAATAGTTCAATCCCAAGCCAAAAAAATGTTAATATGTGCCTAGATGTCATTATTACGTGTGTGTCTTTTCCGCTTTAATAATATTGTCTGTTTCTCGTCTGATTTTCAATTTTTCTTTCCGAAAACAAAATGCGACGAAGTAATTTCTGTCAAGAAATGTTATCAGTTCGTTAGCAATTATAATTGTTCTCCTTGTATCATTTTTCAAAAATGAAATTACAATACAGTACTTTATAACGAGCACCTTCCTCCAAGGTTTTGCCGAACGCTTAGATATTAAACCGCAAAGTCGTTCATAACCCGTTCCGAAGGTCAATAGCAGACGACGACCAGCCGTCAGTTGGCGGTATGAGAGCAATGATGTCTGATGTCTATACCTTTGTGTTTATTTCTCATTAAAGCAAGAGAGAGAGAGAGAGAGAATAGACAGTCTGGTGGCGATGCAGGCTGCGAGTCAAGGACCTTGTACGTCGCCACGACCGGCGTGGTCACGTTCACCACGGGACGAGCAGCCGGCTGCAGAAGGTTGTATACCCAGTGCGGCGCTCGCTCTCATCACTGCAAACCCCGCTTGAAGTCCAGAAAGACTTGGGGGAATTTGTTATGCCACATTCAGCTCATATTATTAAACCCTCGCAATAGACATATAAATACATTTTGGCTGGTAAATTGACCATTTTTGCTGAGTGAATTATCCTGTGCCGGGTAGTTTTTCTCCGGCTTGTGGAACTGCTAAAAATAGGCCTAGCCGGTCGTCTTGAATCTTAAAAACGATTGTTGCAGGTTCATGTACTTTTCCTCTGAAAAGACGTTCTGCAAAAAGCTCATCGTGTCAACTTGTTTGACGTGGTAATCTTAACAGGATGGCAAACTGGCGTTTAGTGCCACAATGAACAATCTCGCCTAAACCCTCAATTTCCTTTAAATGCATAGGCCTATAAGGCCTTATGAAATACAGGTTTTGAACACTCTACATGCATCAAATCGAAGGCCTGGTTATACTTTAGGGAAAACCACTCTTCAATAATTTCGCCACCCACAAGGTTTTGCACTATTTTATTCTTAGCTTTTCGTGATTAATTTGATTTAATTTAATTTGAGTTAAGCTATTTTGGATGTAGCTTCATTTACAAAAGCAAGCACAAAATATTTGCGTAGCACAAAAATGTATTGCCTTTTCCATAATGAAAGACTGATGAAGCATTATGAAAGCAAAGATCGTCGTTGCGTTTGTGATGAATTATCTATTAATTTCTGAAAATTAAGAAAGGATTTACATCAAACCGAGTTGAACAGAAAAATATATATATTACATGTATTATTCAGTGTACGCAAATCAATCCAGGTGATCGGCAGGTTTTTTCTTCATTTATTATCGACTTGACTCCAAGTGAAATTTTCAGCGCGTGCGCCTTTCGGTTTCTGGCGCGTGTAGGCCTACTAGCTTATCGGCTGCTGTAAGCCAAATGATTTTTCGCAAGTTTCTATCCGGTTTTCCCGTATCGATCTGACAGGTTTTAATGCACCAAGTGAGGATGATCCTATAACAGAGAACGTTGGTGCTGCAGCACACGTGCCATCTACCTTAATTGGTTTGCCTTTTCCGCCCATCGTTGGTCTCATGTTTTTGCAAGGTTTTTCAGGCCTATTATTTTGTGGGACCTTGCCTCATCGACTGCTCGAGCAATACCGTATTTGCTTAGCAGAAAAAGTATAGCTTTTGTACAAACAGGATCACGTATACCAACCAAAACTCCATACGAATTTCATGAATACCAGTCATAAGCAATATACATGACTTAAAAAAATAGTTAGTGATCCTATATGTTTACCAAAAGAAGACTTTTTGTGCTAAGCAAATTTTTGTGCTTGGAAGTTCCAAGAAATTAACCCAAGGCCTAATTTCAAAACAATGTTTAACGGTTGGCAGAACAGTTTACAACTGTAGCAGAAAGATTTTATGTAGGCTATACTGCTTGTGAACCGATTTTACTGAAAAGGTATATGTATTTTGTGCTAAACAGCTTCACGACACATTGACACATACCCTGGTCATGCTGACGCCATGCGTGCACGGTGACTGCAAATTGTATACACCATTTGCTTTTGCTGTAATTTTCAGAAATTTTGATTTGGGGTTAGTATTTTATAGCGTGCTAGCAAATACTGTAACACTGACCTGTTTAAAGTTTTGTGTGCATACTGGGGAAACAGAGAGAAAAATTGTTCTACAAGTTAGGTTCCCTGACCATACTTTAGACAAAACGGAGCAATTTATAGACTTTAGGGAATTATCAGATCGGGGAACTAGACTATTTCTAACGTTTGTCGGCCGACAATCGTTGGAAAACGCTATAAATGTCCACTTTTCTTGAAAATGACAGCACACTAGGGGCCATGATTTCACAGGATGCTTGAGACTGCTATTTACTTATATACCGGTACAGTCTAGTACAGTATTTCGTAATAATTCAGTAGTTTTGTTTTTTGACGTTTGCAAATGTTGTCTACCACCTATAAATGATATTTTGCAGCTGGCTTTTTGCCCAAATTTGCCGTGCTGTGGACTAATTTCACAAGGACGAAAATAGTACCGATCTGCGCACTTTCTGGTTTGAAAGTAAACAGCCCATACCGCGTTCATTTGCAATTTATACACGGTCAAATCTTTTGAATTGTTGCTGATCGATTCGTCTAAAATCAATCTAATGCAGGTAAGTTTACTTGAGAATCACTGCAACAGTTGTGCGAAATAGCTGAACATCATGTCGATTAGGAATGAGTTTGGACGACTAGTGTCGTGATGGACCCGTATCGCTTGGGACCATGCTGACCGTTTGCCGTGATTTATAAATACATTAATGGATTTGGTGAATAGCACTGTACTTGCTTGGCACTGGGAGCCTCACTTTCAACCCGGAAGTGCGCAGACGGAGCTAATGTGAAATTCGTTTACATTATTGGTCCTTGTGTAATGGGCACAGACATCTTGTGACAGTCATGGCCTACTAATAGAAGGAAATTCAAACCGATATGAAAAAGTCTTGTAAAGCGTCCGCAGTAAACAATCTGTAACAAGAACAACGACTAGTAGGCCTATACGCATACCTACTTTTGTGATTCGTAAGAAATTTCGGTAACGAGGCTCAGCCTTTTAAAACTAAAACCGTCCGTTCTGTTATTGGCCAGACTTTTCAACTTCGTTTTTGTTTGACCTGTAACATGAAAAATGTTAACATCATCAGCTATAGAGTTAGAGTCGATTGTGTTGTTGTTGTTGTTGTTGTTGTTGTTGTTGGGGTTGTTATATGTTTGTGTTTGTGTTTTGTTTTCGAGATGGAATTTTAAAAGTTCTTACATACATTCGCTATGGCCTGCTAGTATAGGCCTATGGAATATATTATATTCCATATGCCTACAGCAGGCCATAGCGAATGTATGTATCCTGCAAATTGGTTTGTCCTGGTAATCAGTTGGAACTAGCCGTGGCCACAGGGGGCGTAAGTTGCCCACGTGCTCCATTCAATCTCAGTAAAGTTTGATACGAAAGCTACATAAATATTGAAAGTGGACCCAGTCCTATACCTCATGCCGTGCACGCTATAACGTCTAAGCGAAGCGAACGAGTGAGTGCAGCCTTCGCGCTCTCCATGTATTTTTGGCCGTGCTGAAAAAGGGGGCGTGGTTTGGCCTAACCTCGCGTGCCCCCTAGACAGCCAGGCGCGTGGCGTACACGTGGGCCCAGCCGGCCCCGTTTTTTTTTGGCGGCGGGCCAAAAACTGGGTAATTGCATGGCCTCACCACACGTGCAAATATAGCGAGGCCTGGTGCAAGGTACAACCCGAGTTAAAGAAAGGCTTTCTGTGATAAGCCAAATGCATCAACTACAAAAATAGAAAGACCTATGTAATTCACGATAACGTCAGGCAAAACGGTAGCCTTAAAGGCTACCGTTTTGCCTTTAATTTGTTCGGTTGTGCACAAGCTATGTTTTAGGATCCCACTTATAAAGCGCCTATAAAGGTGGACATATGTTATCCTTTACGACAGAGGACTGAACAAAGGGATACACAAGAGAACAATACAATTGACGACCTGAGCCCAGGTCCTCGGTTGTTTTCGTGTACAAACCTCGTGGTACATGTTAAGGATGGCGGAACAATAGAGGAACAAAACCGTGAGTCCTCAGTAGTACAGTAAAACAAGACCGTGTGTAGCTGTCGATTATATTGAACACAACACAAATCAAGAATCAAGAAAGGACGCAAATCAAGAAAGGACGCAATCAGAACTCGAAATATTATAGAATCAAAACTTCAAAGTTGTGTAATAGGCATACATGCACTTTCTATTGGGTTACATAATGATAGATTTGTTTGCCTGGCGAAGGGATGTCCCAATAGAAAGGTAACCCACAAGAAAAATACGACCAAGCTATGTTATGATCAATATGATGGTTTTATTATAAACTCGGGGCAATTAGCTTTCCATTGATATCTTGGATATATTTCTCTGGTCATGCATCAATGACTTCCATTGTGTTAAGATGGTCCGTAAAAACTTACGTGGGACAGTTTTGTGTTATTATGAGCATACCAGTTCAGACAAGGGACGATTGAGTCGGATCAAGGGACATTGCACATGCGAAACAAGACTAAAAGCACGATTAAACTAACTGATGCATGCCCAGGATAAGCTAACTGTTGATAATTGATTTCACAAGCGTCCCATGACAAACCATGGAGGAAGGAAACAGATCTGTTTCCTTCCTCCATGGACAAACCATGTTCACGACAATGGAAGTCAGTGATGTATGACCAGAGAAATGCATCCAAGATATCAATGGATAGTTTATGATAACACCATAATAATGGTCATTATGTACATAGATCGGTCATATTTTCTCTTTGTTTGTGGGCTTGGGATACCCTGTTTAGACACACGCACACAGTTATGTGTGCGTTTCTTCATTCACAGTTCTAGACCATCAGTGTAAACAAACGCTGCGATTACGGGCCATTCAAGCCCAGCCTGACCGCCGGGGAGAGAAAAAAGAAAAGACAGTTGTGATTAATCTCCTTTTGGAATTCTCCATATACCGAAAATCTGGGTCAATCGCTGGGGGTTTGGAAAAGATGGAAATCTATGCCCCAAACATCGACCATGCCGCCGGCGGGGAAGGAAATAAAAAAAAGCCCAGTGCTGAAAATGACTGTGACTGCTGTGAGACGGTTGCCCATTAAGGACTGACATTCGTCACGATATAATATCCCTGCTCATTCCGGCACGTTCGCGCGTGGCGGCTTCGTTTCAACTATAACCGTTTCCTGCGCGCGCGGGTCAAACACTTCACTGTAGCACGTGGTCCGGGCTTGGTCAATCAATAAATCCCAGGGTAAAGACTAATACCGAGCTGGGTTAGGCCTGTATAGTGTTGCTGCTTTCAATACAATCATCGTCCATACTTCCTTTAGTTGTTTTCCCACTCACATCATGCCGTATTTTATAGTATTATAGGCCTATCGATGTCGTTTTTGTATGCAATGCGTTTAATTATGGTCGAATCATCGATAAGTTTATATACGGGCTCGTTTGGAGTATTGCGCATGCCTAAGTGAAGATAATTAGGAGAGTGGCCAGTCACGTGAGAGGGTTTAAACAATAATAAGGAAAAGAAGTCCAATTTTAGGAGCCTGATTTTCATATGACACCGTGATTCACGCACTCAAAACGCCACTCTATAGAGTCTTGGTATTGGTGATAAAGCACTGTGTTGCAGCAGGTTACTGGTACCAGGTATTCAAAATAATCCCCACATTGTTAGGCCTACAGCCGAAATTGCGGTGGCGTTTGGTGCGTTCAACCGTGTGCTCAGATCCGTTACATTTGCCATAACGCTTCATAAATGACATCTTACTTCAATCATCTTGTTATTTATTTTTTCTGGTAGGCCTACTGAAACCAAGGATCCCCCGAAGCGCATATCACACGGTATAGCTGAGAAATGAAAAGTTTTAGATGTGGAAGGAAAACCGTCCCCACAATAATTTTGTTGGGGAAAACCCACGGAATCAGGCAGGGACTGCAAAACCTAATCCACACGTCGACCCAACGCGGGATTCGAACCCAGGTCAAAGCGGTGAAAGGCGAGGAAAATACCACTAGACAATACCACTTTCCTGGTCGGAAAAAACATGCGCTTTTATCTTAGTATATTTGTGCTTATACACGAGCCCAGCGAACGATCCAACGTACCTGATGCCTTTCGATCAGTACAGTTCCACTGACGCCTATAGACCGTTTCGAATATAACGCCATGGCAGCCACGCTATAATACATGACGATGCCTGTCCCACAATATGGCGGCATGTTGTGGTTGCTATAGCGACGTGACTATTCGATACGGTCTATTGCAGGCCTTTTCACCCACGTGAACAAATAGCGTGAAATATATATAAAACCACCAAGCGTGGACCGCCCCGGGAGTGATCGTACTATCGTACGGAGCAGGTTATAAACCATGTGCGCGTGGTTTAGGCCTACTTTATTAGTGAGCACATTAGCATTACTGCAATGTGCGGCCCATGACAGCACGTTTCCACGTTGAAAAGGACTAGAAACCAATTCATGCTGTGCTTTATAAAAGTCCCAGCGTTTCCATGGTGATGAAAGGGTCCTCTCACTGAAGCCTGCATCTCCCCAACTTGCAGAAAGAGAATGAAAAAAATGTCGGCAAAGATCAAACGGCAGACGAGAAAAGATGCCTTACGTTCGACCGAAATTTCAATTCAGGTGAAACGGCTGTAAAAGGCACGCGTGCGACTGATCCTTACCGCCAAATCGCCCCGGCAATTGCACGGCGCGTTGTTTCCAATATTGAACATAGTCAGCCCGAGATGCAATCTATCTCTCAGGCGAAGAAAATGAAAAGCATGCACTAGTGGATAGGGTGCCTACTTCAACGATCGGGTATGTTTACTCATTGTAGTCATGGACTGCAGTCCTGATGGAGAGGCACCTGTTTCTTAGGTTAATTTACACATCACGACTTAGTCGCGCGACAATTTTCTAAACTCACAAAAATCATGTGTTTCCATTTACGCGACATAGTCATGCGACGAGACGTGCGTATTCATAAAACGCACGACAATCTCGGACGACAAAATCGCGTGTGTGTAAATTGGCCTTCAGCACTGTTCTCGGGTCCCAGCTTTTTTGAATTGAGAGAAGACGACGAAGGGAGTTTCAGTTTTAGTTTGAGTAGCGGGAGGAAAACCCCAGGGGAAAGCCCACGGAGTGCAACCCAATCCACATAGTGCACGTGACAGGAATCGAACCTGGGTCACCAGAGGTGGAAGGCAAGGAACTATCAATGCGCCAACCTAATCATTCCCATTATGGGGCCCGCTCTTTGGTCCCCCGTCTCATTGGTACCCCGTCTCATTGGTCCCCCGACTCATTGGTCCCCCGTCTCATTGGTCCCCCCATCTCATTGGGCCCCCGTCTACATAGTAAAGGGCGGATCCAGGGGGGGGGGGGGGCAAAGGGGGCCATGGCCCCCCAAAACCAAACCAATTCTTTTTTTTTTTAAACTGACGTCGCAAAAAGGCAGCCACTGCGTACACCCACCCACAAAACTCAGCCCAAATTTGTTTTGGCCCCTCCCAAAAAAAGTGCAAAAATAAGTTTGGCCCCACCAAAATTGATCCGCCCTTGAATAAAGTGACATAGTTCTTGTGACAGTTAATCGAACTTGTGGTCTAAGATCGATTTTGTTTCTTAGGTTCATGCTATGAGATGTATTGTACTTGTGATTAAAATTGTTCAGTCTTTGTTTCAGTGAATTCCTCTCTGGTAGTTTCTGGCTCTGTTGCTGCTCATTGTTCTCTAACATGATGTTAAACTCCGTATGACTCAAACGCTGTGTTTGTGTTTCGTATTAACGGTAATGTTCACAGTTTTGCGCCCGTTCGGATCTCGCAGTTCGGGTATTTTGTGCCGGCCTCTATATTAATGGTAAATCCTAATTTTAATCAACATGGGGTAATTAACAAGAGTGGCTGCTTTTAAGTGCTTCATTGCTGCCACTGCCTCCACTATAATTCGCCTGGCCATCAACTTTGTGCCATTTATTAGTGACTTTCTGTTGGAACGTTTTATGGCATTGCATGCATTTTCGTATTTTGGGGGTAGGGTTGTGCATCCGAACCGGGAGTACCCGGCCGCCAATGTCATGAACCAGTTTCAGATTATGGAATCGAGTACCCGTAACCGAAGTAACATTACTTAGTAAGTTCTCAGACAATGAAAAAGAAAGTTTTAAATGTCATTTGTGGGGAATTGTCCAAATGAAAACCCGGGTATAGGCCTACATGGAAAAACAAAACAGCTTAACGTTTATGACGCTTGCGAAATTGCAATTTACAGAGTAGCTCATTTTATAGCTCACTGCACACACCTGCATCTTGCTGCATTGATGCACCGTTGTGGTGAACAGCAATTTCCGAGATTTAATTTTTGGGATTGGCTTTCTCTTACGGGTACCCGGGAACCCGTGCTTTCTATAATTGGGTTACCAAATTCCCGTACTATCTGTAAATGCACACCGTTATTTTTTTGAAAATTGGAGGTCATATTGCAGGTCATCGATTTTCAGCCATGATTTAGAATTTTGTTTGAAAATGAAAAATTGACAGAAGATGAACGTCCTTATAGTACTTTTTCCCGGAAGCCAAGCCCCCCCCCCCCCCCCCTCCCCGACTTGCAAACTGGACCCAAGCTATACGCCGATGCGGGACACCTTTACATACTACGTTACACACTAAGGTTACACTTTTTCTTGATGGGAGAAGGGGGAGGAATTGTTAGAGAGGTTTGGGATTTATGTTCGCTCATGGATCGCAAGTGCGGGAGAGAAATAAGTGAAGCGGTTTATAGAACTAATGCTTCCGCTTATTCTGTAAAGTAGCATGTTGCCGAACTTGCCTTAGGCAAAGACAACAAAACTAAAAACAAACCTCTTATGTAAACCAGCCTAACTCATTAAAAAGGGCTCAAACTTCCAGCTCCTTGTGGGCGTGGAAAGGTCGGCAATATACATGTATCTCATAGACTAAAGACAATTAAATAATTCACACCTAAACACATGGTTTAGCAGTTTTTTTTTAATGATTTTTTTATTTATATATTTTATAGACTTTCACAGGCGTATAAATTATAAGCAGTTTCACGCTCCATTATAGGAGACAGAGCGTCCCCCACAACAAAAACACCGACTTTCAGCATTTTGCACTTGACTTTGCATTTTCATACGTAAAATATTTTATACGATTGAAATAATGTCTTTTCTGTGTTTCCTTGAAGCCTTCTTCTATGGTGTTACTGTGGAAATTTGCGGACACATTTATAGTACCGTTGGATCAAGTACATTGCAGTCACAATTTGTTTCATTCTGGAGGAATTGAGATGCGCGAGGGAAATTTCCCCCGCACAGACTTTCACAGAAAAGGCATGTGGTTTCTGACTTTACGAAAGTTTAAAAGGAGAAAACTCGAATGGTGAACAAACAACGTGGTGATGGAAAACTATAAAAACGGCGAAAAACGGGCATTGTTCATGTACAAAAAGATTATATTTGAATACATCATCAGGAGAGAGGCACAATTTATCTTTAAATGTATATTATTCCAAATTACGTCAGACTGCGAAGCTGTCTCCATCTTTCGTGGTTATACAGACGCATTAATAACACCAATGACGTCACCGAATACTGTCTGGAGTTCGATGGGTCCAAACGGTGCCAACGCCGGGATAAAGCAGTGCAAACGCTCATATTTTTTACATCAAGCCACTCATTTGTTGTCCACTGTGTGACGAGATCAAGACAGTTTCGCATTCTGACTTTATATTTTATAATAGACTGAATACCATCACTGGATACAAATTAGAAAGGCCTATTCCTTACAGTTTTGGCAGTGGCTTGTCACTTTTGTGTTAATAAAAAGGCAATCTTACGGGTGTAAAGGGGAAATTCCCTTAACAATTAAGCATTCAGAAAGCGAGTAAAGGTTTACTGAATTACAGTACAGTGTATACCGCAACATACATACTGTAGACGTACAAAGCATCAACAAGACCACATTTCCAAGTATTGGTCCAAAGAACAAGTATTTTTTTTACAAACCTGCACTATTAACACAGATTGTCAATCAGTATTGTCTATGAAATGCATATTTATAAAAAAGGCTTCCAAAAGATTGGACTTGATCACTTGCAAACGTTTCAGGTAAAAATCGGGATAAATTTACAGGTTCAAGTGTTTTCATTTTTTTTCCTCAGAAGTAAAATGATCTGCTAATTGTTTTTGAAGTTTGTATTGTAAATGGAAGACCTCATTTTAAAGAAGAAGTTGTTGTTCATTCGTTGGAAATACATAACGAGATAGAAAATGGACCGAAAATTGAAAAGGTTGAGATTTTTTCTTCATCGACCACTGTCTCCTATATTGATCCCTTAAATAAATAAGTTGAATTAATGTAAGGGGTGCTTTTTGGGAGGGAAGTGAGGCCACACTAACTGATCCGTTAGTGCTGCTGTTGATATTCGGGTCAAGGGCCCAAGTACAACAGTAAACCCCCCAAATGTTCTCAAAACAACCAGCCAGCCCAAACCGACCATGGGCACCGCCCAACATAAGCCGCCTTTATGCTGACGGCCCAACAAAAGCTTATTGGGCTGTTGTTTCTGGGCCGTGAAAGAACCGCAACTTGCACCTGCTCTCCAACACAAAGGCCCATTTAAGGGTCTGTGTTAGGCAGGATATAGGCTTTTTATTCCGTGTATTCATGCGGAACTAAGCCGGCGTTCCAAAATTCGTGGTGGTTGGGGCTGTGTACTTTGTGTTATTGTAAGAGTCTGTTCAAAAACGGGTTTTCTCTTTCAGTCCTGTATTAATCTTAAGAAATGAACAGTAAAAGAAGCCATTGGCCACTGGGCAATTTCTCGGTTTTTTGTCTTCGTCTTAAATTTCGAAGAAAAGATAGTCTGCTGAATTTATCAGACTGGTAAATGAATTTTATTAGTTAAAGGCCACTGAAATATTGTCTTCATCATTGTGTATACACATACTGATGTCCAATCTTGAAACTATTTTACCTCTGGTGATTCTGTTCGTTTATTCGTATTGTGAAATTCTTGTTGCCCCCCCAACCATCCGTCTTAAATGAAACATCTACCCTACTTCGTGTGATTACAACATCCTGTAGGCTACGTCTGTGGTCACGTGGTTAAATTCTATTTTGGGGATGCCATTATTTGGCGACAAATCCCGAACAATTTGGACCAAGCTTGATAATAAATATGCGTTGAATGACCCTAATTGGTTTATAGAAAGGTGGTCATTGAAGCACCATCTAAATATCGTTCACAAGAAACAAATTGTTTCAACAGTGGACTTGATTACTCTAGTCTTTGAAAAGAACACCAAGAATTTAGTTTTCCCACTCAGCAGTTATGAAAACAGATAGAAACTATGAATTCAAAGTTTTTGCTATTACGTTCACGACAAAGATTTAAATATACTTCATCTGTGTAAGTACTTGCCGTTGTGATCAGTAACAACGTTTCTTTGTTTTACTGAAATCATACAGTACTTTGGGTATAGGGAAAGAACTTTGAATATACCAAGAAAAAAACCCGCAGATATCAAGTGACAAAGGATTTAGTGAGTGTTTTGTCCTTTTAAAAAATCTGTCCGTTTTGGTTCATTTATTTCGGATTCCAAAATCACAAAATACCAATATGATATCAATAATTATCCACATTATGTATATACAAATGTGCATTTTTCTTTCCCTATAAAATATACACAGCATATACAAAATCGGACAAATGCCAGCAAAAAACACCTATCGCACTGATAAGAAACATCCAAGTTGGCGCATGATACGTCCGGCACAATAAAATACATTTTGGTCCGCATGCATAGTAATTAAGTCTGGTAGCTAGAAAATGGTCCTAAATGGTATGAAACGTCTAGCTAACCAATAAAGTCATTAAAATTGATTCTCGTCATTTTTTCGCCTTTGTTAGTTTAATAATTAAATTATGGAAATCAAAAAGGAAACTCTTAACTCACAAAAATATATAAAATATTTCAAGAAAATTTATATCTCAATAATTTAACAACACAATCAATCATAAGTTCCTATTTTTGATCAGTTTAAGTTTTCATTCTGCAATAAATAGGAATATGTAACAACTTTCAATAGAAAAAGAAAACTACATTGGTAAAAAGGGATCGTATGAACCTCTTTATATCACTGACTCCATCGCATTATCCCAGTACAGAGCACGGCCAACCGTGTAGTTTGGTAGCCTTATACTATACAAAGATAATCAAAACACAGCGCGCTATAGATAGCTGACACTTTTTACTAAAACACAGTTTACTTTTTCTATTTGTTTTTGAAAACTTTTTTTGTTTTGTTGTTTTTGAAGCTTTGGAATATTGCTGCGAATTAACTATGATATAATTATCATCCAAGGCACAGTGGTTCCTTAGCTGCAGTACATACGTACAGAAGCGGCCAGAGCCGTCATAACACAAGAACGGCACGGGCTGCATAGAAGAAGTTTTATAGAAGAAGAGGCGAAGCCATCAACGACAGCAATCTTGGCAGTGATGTGTAAGCAGAAGTTTTTGAAAAAAAATGGCAGTGTTGGCATCACATGGTGACCACTACATTGAAGATTCATACCTGTGAACGGCAATTAGAGAAAAAGGAGAAAAGTGGAGTTAAGTACAGTTATAAACACTGATTCAGTTTATCGAAACTAAGACGTTCATTTTTAACTGTCAATTTCCATTTTTGTCGTATTGAACGAAATAGGGAGCACAACGTTGCTAGTTTTCTGTGAAAATTTAAAAATTTGGCTGAAAATCAATATCTGCAATATGGCCCCAAAATAAGACACGTAGGCCTATGCAAAACAATGAACAACTTTCCAGTAGACAGTGAATGAGCGTGGTAATTGAAAATTGCGGCCATTTATCACGCACCACACACCACACACCACACACCACACACCAAAAAGAAATGTATCAACTGTTGAGATTCGGTGACGTAGGAAAGTTTCAATGGAGAACAGCTGAGCAAGGCATTAGCTTATCGGTAATCCTAATTTGCTTTCACTGAATTCTTCATTTTGTATAACTATCAACCAACAGGCACAATGAACATTGTCAACTTCTGTGCTTGGCCAAAGTGCTTCATGAAAATTCAACCTTGTCAGCGAAAACTGTAACCCAAGATATACATAGAGGGAGTTATTGTGCAAACAGTATTTTTTCGTGGCAGTACAGATAGCCCAAGAAGAGGAATTTCAGACGTGAGGGCATGCAAAGGATCGTATTTCAAAACACTGTTTGACAGCCCCAGATATAGATCAATTTTTAGTTGATGCTCCCATGACAAGAGACTTTGTGAGGGATTCTTCTGGACGTTGTAATGGAATCATCCTCTCTCTCCATTCTTTGAATTGGTCATCGCCACCACAAGATGATTTGCAAGCCGGGAGATGGAATAGTTTCCAGAGATCGAAGTTTTATGGTCAAGTGGGAGGACACACGACAACAAACACTCCTGGCTTAACTTACCTCTGTCGCTTGCAATCTTGCCGGCGTCGACCTTTCTTCGTTGAGATGTACTGAATAACACTGTGAATTTCTATTTACACTTTTTGGGTTGCTATCTTCAATAACTGCTCTGTGGATGGGGAAAACACACACAAAAAGTGGATAGAGTAAGCAATTGAAGGTTTTTCTCACGACTATTAAAACAAAGCATGGTCGAGTTGTGACAAGTGTCATAATAATCCGAGTGTATTTGGTAATCTGATGCTTAAAGAACAGTTCAAGTGGATCTTAATTTCTATTGAAGGATGAGTTGCTAAGGTAGGATCAATAGACGACCTCCACTGCCGGATTACCAAAAAGTCAGTGATATGAGATAATTCTGCTTTGAACAGAGACTGGCCTTGTGTTAAACCCCTAACAAAGATTTTCTGTTAAGAAATGATGGGAATGGTACAAACAGGTTCTCCTACAATTAATAGACTGGGATGGCACTTATGTTTACGTAAACTTGAGTAAATAAATTTAAGCTTAAAAAGTCATTTGTGTCATTCCTTTCATTACTGCAATTAACTTTATCATACTGGTTGATTCTGTAGATCAGTGACTTTAAAAATAACAAACTTGACATTCAAGATTACTGATAATATCATGACATTCCATGTGCACCGAAGTAGCCAATAGCCCATGCTAACAATAACAAAGAGAACTTATTGGGGATCGGTACATAACTACTTGCCCCGGCATCGTATCTATGACAGATCAAAATGACACGTGCACGTTCAAGCACTCCTCTTTCAGAATGCAATTATTAGACACATTGCATATGTACTGACGTCATCGCGTGGGCCCGGTTCAATTTTGGAGCACGGGCCACGTGCAGTTTGGTTTTGACAGATGGAAAAGATATATATTTTATATCTGAGCGCGGGTCGCTCACATCACGCATCCATTACGGAAACAGAATCGCCTCAACACCGGAGTAATTTCCTCCAGGATGACGGGCAAAGCAAAGGAGGGGTCAAGACACATGTGAGATATATACTTACGAAATTTGCACGATGGAACACTTAATATTGTGCCTCGGCGTGCTTTCCGTTGACTGACACGTCGAGTGCAACGATTCAGTTCTTTTCAGCTGAGAAGCTTTCTCATCGTAATAATAATAACTATCTTCCGAGTCCAATCTCGGCAGCGAGTGTCTCTGAACGTAACTCATGCACTCCTGTGTGCTAATTTTCTCCACGGGCAGGCTCTCGTGGTAAGTCTCCTTCGCGGAGTAGTCTTTGTACTTTGATTTGCTAAAATTGTCACTTTCTGTATTGCAAACTTTGCTGCTGATGCTGAGCAGCGGGAGGACCTTCTCCTCCTGTGAAAAGTTGTCTCTGTACATGTGTCTGTTGTTTGGTGTCGAGTCTGTTTTCTCAACGTCCCGCGCACCATGTGCGGGGCTGTGGTCCACGTGCTGTCTTCTGTACACTACAATAATGAGAATGATGATGAGAATAATGATGAGCACACCGAAGGACACGTAGATGGCGATCTGGGTGATGTCAGACAGGCCGTATGAGGTGTGAAGATACGGGGAGCTGGTAGCAACACTTCCCCCATCTTTTACCGACGACGGTGGGCGATTGTCAGTTGTGCCTCTGGTGACCGACAGCTTGGGTGTGGTCGTGGACCCCGTTACATATTGACTCTCGGCTATTCCACACGTCTCGCCGATCCAGCCAGGGGCGCAGCTACACTCAAAAACTAGAGGGTTAGTGGGATTCGTGGAGCACGTGCCTCCGTTCAGACACTTGTTGGGCAAGCAGGCGGTCGGTGCGGTGCAATTCCGGCCAGTATATCCAGATTCAGGACGGCACTGGCACACGTAGCCGCTGGTCTCGTCATCTACGCAGGTAGCTCCATGGGCGCACGGGTTGGTTAGCTGGCACACACTGAGCTCAATCTCGCACTGGGCGCCGGTGAAGCTCCTGGGGCACAAGCATCGCAGGGTGTCGAAGTCAGCCACGCAGGTACCACCATTCCTACACATACCGGCCGCACACACGTTCCTGCTGCAAGTGTTTCCAATATATCCATTGGGACAGACGCAGGAGAATCCGCTCAAAGTGTTGACACAAGTACCCCCTGCAATAAGATTGAAAATAAAGTCATTTAATCAAGAGAAACTTAAGAAAGATTTACAGAAGCACCATGAATGTTGTCTTGGAAAAGGCAAGGTGTCCCGGTTCCTATTTTGAGGAGAACTTTGTGAGTACATGTAGGCTACGCTACATGGATCATGAGGTCCGTTTTTCAAACAGAAATCTGACTCTTCCATTATGGCCCAACTTACCGTTCTCACATGGGCTGCTGCTGCAGTAGTCTCTGGTTTCACAGCGGCTGCCGATAAACCCCTCTGGGCACACACACTGGTTACCATCTTGGGAAGGGATGCAGGTGCCGCCATTGCTGCAGCATGCCCGGGGTAGGATGAACTCACAGTGTCTGCCTGTGAATGCCGATGGACAGGCGCATTCGTAACCACGCTCAGTGCTCTACAGAAAAGCGAGAGGGGAAAGCAACCAAAATGATTAGCGTCATGCTTCTTACAATAAAGGTATAAGCTAGTAAAAGACACTTCAATCAATCAATCAATCAATCAATCAATCAATCAATCAATCAATCAATCAATCAATCAATCAATCAATCAATCAATCAATCAATCAATCAATCAATCAATCAATCAATCAATCAATCAATCAATCAATCAATCAACGACTCTTGTTACCCAGAAATATTATACGGGCGAACTGGTAGCATTTAAAATCGCAGTTTCACTTTGTGGAAGGTTTGATTGTTGAATTAAAATTATGTTTCGAATTTAACTAGCCATTTTGCTGGACTCGATCTGCATGCGCGATTGATAAACTGAGCATCCAAGTGTTTTCGCGCGTGTGCATCGTAAAAATGAATGATTCATGTCATCGCTGTTGCCCTCACCTCACAAGTTCCGCCGTTCTGACAGGGACACTCGACGGCTACGCTGCAGTCTACCCCAGTAAACCCCGTTGAGCAGAAGCACGTGAAGCCGTCCTCACCGCCGTTCTCACACGTTCCTCCGTTCTTGCAGGGTTTGTGATGCGAGCAGTAGTACAGATCTGCCAATAAAATATTCCCAATTTGGTTAAGTATGCCGGTCGGGTTCTTACAAATGCAAATTAAACGAACATTATGAATATTTAATACAATAGCAGGTACCAGCAGAGGTAGTCGATAGTTAGTTACATAACAGAGGAAGTGAAGACAGAGAATGTGTCGATGAGATGGTTTACCTTGATTGCACAGTAGATCGCCCCAGCCGGGAAGACAAATGCACTCCCCCGGTCTGTTAACACAGACGCCGTGGACACAGCCTTCGTAAGGGATACACTGATCGCAAAGTGCTCCCTCCCACCCATAATCGCACCTGTGAATGAAACAAAATATACATTTAAAATAGGTTACTTCAGACATAGGCCTATACTTTAACCTTTTCAATCAACTGCAATCAAACTATTTATGTTACATTCTCAACATTGCAGTACATGTGTACATTCATTCACTGAACTGTGCTACCCCTACACTTTGTGTACACCTTTATGATTGAGAAATTGGGCTATAAAATGTCAGGCTAAACAACCTTTAAAAATAAAATTAATAATTGGTGATATATTTTGTTTACTTACTGGCAAGTTCCTGGCGCTGATCTGCAGGTTCCATGTTGGCATCCTTCTGCACAAACAGCTGCAACACAAATACAACAAAATAATTATGAAAATGAACTTAATTGGATCATTATTTGGAAGATGTCACAATAGCACACATTATCGCCTTTTAGTAGCGAAAGGCAAGTGCACATTACCTATTAACAGAATCTGGACATTATCGGGAGCGTCCCATATCTTTCCCAGGGTATGAGGTATGCAAAGGGTCGCCATTACATCATGTCAGTTGACAGCAGCCATGCGGTGCCGTGATGTCATGTTTATAGACATCACGTGACACGCGCCTGTTCATAGCGGACGGACACCATCATCGTCACTATATACAAATGGAATCTTTTCAGCTGCACTCAAAATGCGTTGTCAGGGCACGCGTCGTTCATGGCCATTATTTTGCGTGAGATTGGTAAGTTATGTTAATTTATGCAGACAGCTGTCGACCGCGGGCATAGCCCGTGCGCGCACGCGACATCCCTCTTGTAATCAACGCTTGTTGGCATAATCGCTGACACAAACTGCCATATTGAACTCCCGGGATGGGCTTGGAATACTATTAGTACAATTACCACTAATTACAAGTAGTCGTAGGTAAAACTGCACGAGATGCTATCAAACAGTGCGGTAAAAGAATATTAAAGCCCTCTTTTTTACCATCCGCGTTTGTTTATGGTTTTAAGTTTAACGATTAAGGGTTTGAATTGCCTCGCTTAGCAATGGAAGAATTATTCAACCATAATTTCATCGTGGGGTGCTATGGAATTCGAACTTCCCGCTAATTTGAACATGTTTGGAAGCACAGCCTACTACATGTCGCAATATGTGAACATGTTTACTTTTTTCTGGTAATGAAACCAAGGATTCCTTGACATGATGAGACACTGTGGAAAAACGATAGTGAAAACATTTTCGGTTTTAGAGGTCAGCGAAAAACCGACCGTAACAGGTAGGGACTGACAAACGTGACAACCCCATTCACATGTCGACCCAGCTGGAATTCGAACCCGGGCCACACAGGTGCAACCTGACTCAAGTGATTTACAATGACCTGTTTACCATAACATGGTTTACCAATGTTTCACCGGCCTCGCTTGCATAAAAACATTTCAAACAGCGCCATGTTTCGCTTGTGTGATTTAATTTCACCTTTTATGGCGGTTTTGTTGGTAATATTCCAGGGAGCAGCTGTCAGTTATCTGTAATTAGATGCCTGGAACTCAGGGTCATTAGGACTTATCAGCTATCCTTATTGTAATGAAATGATAGAAGGAATGCTGTGGGGGGGGGGGGGGGGGGAACCTACAGCGCGTGCGGCGGTCAAAGCTTTTGCTCGTTGCCAAGCCGCTGGCTCACGAGCCAACGAATAAACGCGCATGAGGTTTCAGATGATGATGGTGAAGTGATGGGTTGAAAATGGATGGAGGACATTTGCATCAAACTGGGAACGAAGCTCGGCAGTGACCTGGCCCGCCCGTCAGCTCCGAGAGCACCGCTAGCAGTTGGAAATGTGGCTCTCGCATTCACGGAATAGCTGCGCATGGCGTAATTGGCGTGGCGGGCGTGGGAAAATAAAGATAGGGGGCTTGGGGTTTTCTGCACGTACGTGGGGTCCATGCACGACGCAACCCCGGATGACAAATATGGCACCGTCCCAGGTCGGACATTATTCCGCATATACTGAAAAGATGGATAACTCCAATTACAGAAACACTGTAATAGACCCTATGCTATAGTGTTGTTAAAAAAAAATAAGACTGACATAAATCATTGTCTTGTTTGATCCCACGCACGTTTAGTGGTGCCATCGATTTGGGATTTTGATGCATCAAAAAGTAAACGCCAACATCCGTCCAAACAGGAGGTCACCTATTAATAAGATATTGATGTGGGAATTTTTTAGCTCGATGTGTGAATGTTTTTCAATCGTTCTAAACCCGTTAACCATCCGTGCATAGTAATAGTATGAAGCGAACCACGGTGTAATAAAACTAAAGTTTTCATGGCAAAAATCTCGTTTGTGAAATATCTCAAAATAATCCCCTCATCTAGCTCACCTCCGCCGTACACAAGTGATAACCTCGGGCTAATCATAGATTTGGTAGACACGTTCTCAGAAAACACTCCCAATAATATATAATCAAACGCCCTTTCTTGATATGAGAAACACGTGTCAAGAGACACGTCGCAAGGAAACATTTACTAATTCCAAACCAGGACAACTTTTCAAACCAGCTAAACTTTGGGCCGAGATTCCACGGTCTAGTCTCACCTCAGAGGAATTATTGGTATACTTTGCCCAACTAGGATTCATTCTAGTTTCCTACTGAGTCAAAGTGCTGTCCATTATTCTACAACTTGGCCTACATGTATTGTGCATGGCCCAATAATGATCAGTCCACTGCGCGTCTAAGAGCAAGACTTATGCTGCACCTGGCGAAAGCTCACACTTTCCACATAGCCAAATAATATTTTTTCAAAGTGAACAAATAAAACTGGCAGGAGCGGGATTCGAACCTGCGACCTCCGGAATACCGTACCGTATCCTGGAGGTCGCAGGTTCGAATCCCGCTCCTGCCAGTTTTATTTGTTTACTTTGAAAATGTATTCAAATTTACCTAGTCAGTTTCCCTTGTGGATTGTTTGACAAATAATATTTTGTTTAAAACTATTTGAACGGCTGGAGCAAAGTCCAAATTTGTATAACCCAAGCAGTTAACCGCCAATAACCATGGACACGCCAAATACTAACCTACCAAATACTAACCTACCACACACCTTGGTAAAATAGAACAATATTCTAAAGGGCGTTTTTAGCCTATATAGCAAGTAAAAACAACGAAACTATTTGGTTGGTGAATTTTACCAAAAGTGTTTCCTTACCATCAGTGCAAAATGTCCCTTCCCATCCGTCCAAGCACACTTTCTGGCCGGTTGCGTCGCATCTCCAGTGTCCCAGGCTGTCGTTTCTGGGTCTGCAGATGTTAGAGCAGGTTGGGCCGTAGTAGTTTTCGTTGCACACGACCCGGTAGGAGAAGTTCAACTCGTGATGGTATTCCTGGTCTAGGTGCGTTCGGTTTGTCCACTCGGTGCTAACGTTCAGAAACTGCTGAAAGGCCACCCTGGTTAAAAGCTGCCGTTCACTACCTGCGAAAGAGCCAACACAGATCCAAAATGTATTCTCAGTCATAATTTCAAAAGCAAATATTAATGTATATGCACATTTGTCTACATTTGATACATGTGCATACCAATGTAAGCTCATTAAAACCCTCCTGTGCACCTGGCCAAAATCGACCTAGTTGTTGTACAGATCAAAACCTATCAAATGACAGATTGAAACACACACAAACTGTGAGAGTTGGTGTTTAGAGTTTTTGATAGGCTGTGATAGTTATAAGTATAGGAGGGTTAATATGATCATATATTTAATTGACATGTCTCTCTGCATCACGAATTCCATAATTGCACACGAGGATCCATAGGCAGGAAATCCTAATTATCCCTTCATACACCTTAAAGGCCTTGCTACATTAAAAAAAAATGTTTTGCAAGGGAACCACAATCATTATTGTTGCGGCCCTTGCCCGTAATACGCCGGCTCAAGGACGGCAGAGGCTTGGTATTGGCGGCATTGTGTGTATGCAGAATTCGCGTGCGTAAGCGTGCCCCGACTCCCCACCTGCCGTTTGTCGAAACGACTGACCCCTATCTCAACTGTTCCCTCGGAAACAAATACATGTATTTACATATCGAGTACCGTATTGATTATAGTATTTGCTGGCTCTTGGGTCGATAAAGATGCAAACATGTAATATTTCAAATTGCATATTATTTATGATGGCTTATTTTTTCCGTTGTCTTTTTAGTTGCAAGCACTCGCATGTGTGTAAGTACAGGTTTTTAATATGGAATTCGAAATATTATTACAAACGAGTCTTCTGTTTGTGTGGCTCCAATACAACAGAATGGTCTGAATGGTTTAGTTCATAAATACATGTCAGTAGAGAGAACAGATGTTTTGTATCCCACGGTCTGAGCTCAAGCAGGGCTTATTTTTGGTTGCCCCATAAAGCAATGAACACGAAGGGTATAACTATGTGGTAAATGTAAATCGAAAAGACACTAGTTCTTCTTAGATACACAATTATTCTAAAAGGTATGATATAGCAAACAAACAGTTGAGGGTAGGCAGTGTTCATAGTTTGTGTGATTCAATATATACATGAAATAACAAACATGTAAAAGTTTTTGAGCTCAATCTGTCATCCGAGTCATGAGACAATAGTGGGAAAAAAAACCACATTATTTTAAAAGTGCTTTTGTGCACGTTCATTGTGTGCTTACTTCGATTGTTCATTGATAAGCTTTCAGATGGAGACGAATAATTTTGTTTTTTATCATAACCAAAGCTATATCATACCTTTCGTGACAGATTTGAGACTATTCCTTGAAAAAGGTCTTGTCATTGATCCTAACCACGTGCATATACGACACAGGTTTGTTTAGGAACACCCTCCTGGCATCTCATTAGCCTAGGGGTTGGCCTGGTGTGTGTCTTGTAAGACGTGCCCTGACAAGCCCAAGGAGTGTGATAAGGGTATTGTCTGTCCCGAATTACCACGCCGCGTAATTGGGTTTCACCACATAAGGTCTCATTGTTATGTCAGCCTCAAGGAAATCCAAGACACGTGGGTTGTGCGGGAAGTTGAACTCCCAACACGATAATGCAACAGCGCAGCCTTCAGAATAAACAGACAAGTTATTTTTTAAGACAGGCAGAAACTTGTCTGGTTGGTTTACCTAATACAACTGCCGCGTGTCCCGGTGCCTGACACCGGAAATGGCCAGGGTGTTTATCGTCGCCATATTCCTCAAAATTCGAACCAGGAAATGTCATGTCAAGGCGTTAAAATGTTACACAAACTTGAAGTAAAAAATAAGAATGGGTGGGAGAGAGAGAGAAAAAAATTACCAGAACGAAGTGGTGGTCGGTTTGACATTGAGTGTTGCTAAACTGATAAGCTGCGCTGCTCAGCTTTACCCATGACTTCTGCCCCGATGCTTCGTTGAACTGCAAACCATTTCCCAAGGGAACCCGTATACCATACTTCCTCAACAAAACAAAACTTGGCTTTTGGGTGGAATAACAATTCATCTGGACAACAACGCGAGATAGAGATGGTAAAAGGCGTCGCGAGTGTCCGTAGAATGAGCCCCGGCAGCCATTTTGTTTCGGTTTTTTCCCCCACAGTGCAACAAAAACACGGGTATGATAAAACGGGCACACGCAGCTGTCAGTGCTGGTTGGTTAGCCAATGAAAACGGTGACAGGCTGCACCGCTGCCGTAGTCTGTCCCTGTCACGATTCAATTGGGAATATAACCAAAAATGCGGAGACATGATCAGCCGGATAATTTGAAGGAATCTAAACCAAGCATCTTTCGCGTGGCGTATATATGGAAGGGCAACTTCCATAAAGGGGCGGGGTGGGGTTTCCGAGACACCCCGCTGCCAGCATTTTCAACAAGTCCCGCGTCTCAGCATCAGGGGAGCAGTAAATGAAAGATGAAATATTTGATCCGGTTTGCTAGATAATTTATGTCGAAGAAGAAATCTGAATAAATATAAATAAATGAATTCGGTGATGCTGTGTGTTCTTCAGATTCACCCTCGTATAAAAAGAACGTAGACATAAAATAATAAACACGCCATGAAAATTCTTGAGTTGTGGGATCGATCTCCCGCGTTCTGGCACGCGTGTCGTACTTGCGTCCCATCGATCCATTGCACGCTCCGGGCCTTAACCATCATTAAATTACGTCCTTTTTTTCTCAAAAAAGGTTTGAAAAATGCTCAAAGGAGGAAGGAAAGGGGCGAATAAATAAATAGAAACTGTCTATTGTGAGACGGGCTTGGAATGCATGTAAAGACCCAGGCAAAGTTAAAAATAGAAACACCCACAGATGAATTTAATATCAACATTCTGATCACGTGATCAAAACAGTTTTCAATACAGTACAATGCCCCCAAAGAGGGGTGTGTCAAATCGAGATAGACAAACGGCAAAAGAATTGAGTTTTCGTCTGGGGTAAAGGAATTTAAAAATCTTACCTGGGGTAGGTCCCAGACTTGTTACGTCGTGAAACGCTTGGATAATTAACGTAAAAGTCTCCTAAAGTAACAACGAAACAAAAATAGGGAGAATGTTAAAATCAACATTTAAACAAATGAGAATTCATACGTCCAGCCTAAACCTGGACCACAAGAGGTTTCTAGTTCTCTTTGAATCCTGTTCCATAGAATGGCGGGGAGAAATTTTGAACTGAAAAGCGCGAAGCCAGCCAAGCATGACATAATAACTCGGACTGTTCTGTGCAGGTGCACAGCACACACGTGCAGGCCAATGATCAACTGTACGCATGTATAATACAGCCGACTTAATAACACTGGTTACCTCGACCCATTGAAAGCCAGATTGGCGCCACTGCGTTTAATAATGACAACATGAATAGTAACTAATCGCCAGCCTGCACTTCATTTGCATTGGAGGTTAGTGAGGATTTACATGCGTTTACAAACACACCAGTCCCTATCAAAAGCTAAAAACAACAGCACACTTACCGGCCAGGCGAAGTTCAACTGGATTTTTACGGGGTTGGCGAAATTATTTTCCTCAGACAGTCCAGTGGGAATATCAAAGGTGTTATCTCCAAGCACCGGTGTAATTTCTTCCCCAAAAGTGCACGCCTGTGTATTTTCCACATCCGAGGGTATATCCCGCATGTATTCCAGCAAGCAAATTCTGAAAAAGGTTTCACACTGCGAGGTGCACTGGCCTGGAGCTCCTGTGGCACAACAATTTCCTTGTCTGTCCGCTGCCAAAGTGTTCCTAAACGATGATAATTCCAATTCGTACTTCTCAGTTCCCGTTACCTAAAACGTAAAAAAGAAAAGAAATGGGAATGTTATTTATGCGTGTATTGGTTAATAAATCAGGCACCATTCTCGCGCACGTACTATACTACACACACGCATTACGATGGTATGACATCGCATGCACACATACACACGGCGTTCTTGACCACGAGGCTCAACGAACAACACAGTAACGGCACCCAGGTTTCCCTGGCAATTTCACCAGCGCATCTCCGGCTAAATTTGCCCGGATTTGCACGCAAAAACACAAGGGTGTTGTAAAGTGGAAAATGTACTCACCTTGGTAAAAACTGTCATCAAATAAACTGCTAAAATCGTGATATATCTCCAGGAGAGCCGTAACCGACCCATGATTATATGTGACTCTGCCGCACTCCGTGCACGGCCAGCGAGTAATATGCGCCTGGGTCGTACCAAAGATGAGGGAACGGGTCTTCGTACGCATCAGAGGGCTTTTTAAGCTAGACTCCGCCCCCACCACGTGATTGGCAGCTCGCAGGCACGGACGTATGAGGGAGTACTGCCGTTTGAATGGGGCTAGTGACACCCCTTTTGGTGATGCATGCACTGTGTCACGCACGAGAGTAGACTTTCGTGTAGTAGAAAAAGCACGACCCCCGGAAGGACTGGGGATTCAGTCTGACAACAAAACACTTTCCAATTAATCAAATCATATATTCCTGGGCTCCGTACAACCACGCCACGTTGATCTTGGTGTCGACTAACGAAAGAACCCAAGTGTGTTCTCCACCTTCAAGAACTTTCGAGACAGATTTCCACGGCAGTGCAGTGCTAGCGGAAGACTTCGTCGATATGATGTGTAGGTCTATCCCAAGACTTTTCATACTGAACAGTGACGGTCGGCTGGGCATGGTATATAGTCTTGAGTATTTTCCGTCCGCATTTATTAGCATACGATTATCGAGGCTCGCGCGTGGCACGCGACTTAAATCCCTGTTTCTAAGGAAAAGATGGCTTCTCGGCCGTGTTGAACAAAGCTAGTCAATTTGCAGTTTGGATGTTAATCACCTCATGTTTAATATCGACTTGAATATTTTCAACACCCTTCTCCCTCACAAAACATGAACATCTGTCGGATGTGCGTATTGTCAATAAGCAAGGGGGCTGTTTTACTACCAGCATAGATATTCATGTAAACCCTTGATTTTATTTTCATGTTGTGGAAGATGCTGGCACAACCATGTTGATAAAATTCCTTTGGACTTACTCCAAAAACCGTTTGATGAAATGCCACTGAAAGATCGATGCCTAAACTCGGCACGCGTCAGCAGGTCGCCCAAGCCTCAGCAAGTTTTACGATCTCTTTTGTTGTCACCAAAACCAGAGAAAAAAACCTTCGCCAACAATTCTCTTTGTTGGCGGCGCGTGCGCCTGGGGTACGTGGCTTCTAGCCCTTCCGTGGATTTGGCAGGGAGCCCAGTGTTGCCCCTCGAACGCTGCCTTGCACCTGTCCGGTTCTTTCCCTCTATTGTTCCGCCTTCCTTATCTTTGTGCACATGATTAGTGGTACCTGTTTTTTATGAATGACCTCCAGTCAACAAGCGACGCCAACGACCAATGGGACGCCCCCATTAAGCGTGCCTAGTCCCGGAAGCGGTCTCCCAATGGCTCTCATTCGCTTGTTATTCTAATGAGCTACCTGAACGTGGATTACTGGGCGCACGCGAATATGAATAGTCATGACAAGTTTGGCCTTGCGTATTCTTCGTATTATAATAGTGCCGTAAAGTTGTAGGTGCAAGGCTTGGGTCAAAACGGCTCGTGGTTCAGACACGTTTTGAAAAGCAGTGGCGTAGCCAGGGGGGGGGGGGGGGGGGGAAACCCCCCCTGTGGGAACTCTTTCCCCCTCGTGCCCCTTCTCTGGAAAATTGGGATTTTTTTTTGGGGGGGGGGGGGGGGGGTATTGCCATCTGTAGTGTGTAGATATGCGTTACTATAGCGTGGACCTATTTAACAAAGTCAAATTTTCCCCCTTGAAAATAGCCATTCCCCCCGTTTGCCCCCCCCCCCCCCCTTTCTAGGAAGAGCCTGGCTACGCCACTGGGCTTAAGTTATATCAAGAATGCACAAAAACTTATAGCTATATGGAATATTGTGCTTCATTTATCAGTTCTGATACTCCCCTTTCCGCCATAATTTTTTTTTTAAGTTTGTGCATGGTGGGTGGGTCCCCTGCAGACCAATGGCCCATTCATTAAGTTTTGAAGTCAGCGTATAGATCATGTGCACACTTGTAAAATAAATAAATAAATAAATAAATAAATAAAAGAACAAGAACAAATCCATACCCTTCTTAAAATACTTGAATATCACACGGACACAGTAACATAATTCAACGCCAGTCACGTGTTTCCTTAGATTGGACTTCCAAATTATACTGCTTTTAACCAGCACTAGTCAAAGGAGTATTAAGATATTTTTAAAATGTATTGATAACGCTCATTCGTGAATATTCCAAAGTGTAACAATTATTTTGTGTTGACTGCGTATTCCTCATGATTGATAGTAAACAGTATTGTTAGTTAGTACAGTTATTTTTGGACGAATGCGGTTAAATTAAGGGGATCCCTGTGTGCAATACCGCAAGTAATGGATAGGCCTACATATAGTCACTGCACTGTACTCCATCGAATATAAAGTCCCTATCAAAACACAGATACATAGCTTGGCCCTAGTGACCTCGTCTCTTTTACGTCATCGGCACAGCTGGAAACCAAGGCGAAAATGCTGAATTGATTAAGTAGATGACCTTTGGCCCTCGGTAGCACGCGTGCAATCCCCATGGCGATCGCGATAAGTACTCACGGCAATAACAGAGTTCATCAGTGCATACAAATTTCCCAACTTTATATAACTTCATTTATCGCGTGCATCACATACTAACTTGTCTTCGTTCCTATATACATGTACACCCTTGTTTTCATATTCACTATTCTTTGTCAACAAGACGTCAAACTTTCAGCCTATAGGCCTACTTGCACACAACAGATATAGACACAAGTGGAAGTGGTAGTAGGGCCTGCTACACTTGTTCTGATAGTGTTGATGTCCTTTTTGAAAATTCTTCTTTGGAGAAACTTGTGGAAAAGCAATAAATTTGTCTTAGCATCGCTCCCTTTACGGACACCACACCACGTGTAAGCGCTGCGTAAACCCTATTTGTCACCCGCAATTACTGTGCGCGCGACAATGCCGCGTGCTAACGCGTGCCCCGCTAATGAGTTTGCATCAGGTGCCGTAAACTCATAGGCCCTTCCCGTGCTGCCATATGAAGCGCGATATGGGCAAAGGGAACCCCCCTCTTTTGTGTTGGTCACTGTGTTCCCGGAATCTCAGGAATTCTTTTTAGAAATCTAGGGGGGATGTGTTAGGTAACAATAGTCTGGAGTGTGTATAGGGTATAGGGACAAAAGTGTGGGGGGGGGGGGGGCAGGGGGGGGGGGGGGGGTACTCCTCTGCCCCATATCGTGCTGGCTATCCGTGCTGCACTCTGGCTAAGTTTTAGGTCTAGTCACCCAGACGTCGGAGCTTTGTATGTGACCAGACACTTCATAAAGACCCCACAAAAACACAAAATAACAAAACACCACAAAAAACAAAAAACAAAAAACAAAAAACAAAAAACAAAAAGGAGTGTTTTATGTTCTCCCGACACATACATGTGCGTTTTCCTATACTTATGAGGACCATGAATGGAACCCTTCTTTTGTTCCCTTTGTTTGTTTGTACACGAAATTCTCGCGAGGACTCGGCCCAAGTCCTCGGTGTCATTGTTATCCCTAATCCCCCATTGTCCCAAGTCCTCTCTCGTATAAGCCTAACCCACTCAAGTTTGCATGTGTTTGACCCGCAAATGTTTCATTGCGATTCCACCATTTATTGACATCCAATTCATAAAGAATAAAGCAAGTTGTTTCATTTACAGGAACCAGCTAAAATGATGTGATTAGGTTTAGACCTACTTGTAGTACACTGGGATCATGATGTCCAGATTCTGTACCAACAGAAGACTGTAGACATGTAGTAAAATTGTGCATACAAGTTCCCTTAACTTGAGAACATTTCCCTACTAAACCCTTAGCGTACGGATGACGTCTGTGGATGCAAAAAAAAGTGCCACCAGGCCGGATGACGCCACTGGCCGCCGTTTGTGCAGTTTCAATCCATTGTTGGATTATTGTTTATGATACGCTTGACTGCACAAACACATTGTAGCGGTTCGCTTGGCTGCCAGAACCGCCGCGACACCCCGGCGTCTCCCGTAAAATACCGTGCCCAAGGGGTTAAAACCACGACTCAATTCTCAATTTGTAACTATTGACTGTTGACCAGCTCCCAGATATTGGCGAACTATTCGATATGATTTCCAAGCAATGAGATAATAATTAACCCCGCTTCATTATCACCAAAACTTATGTGCACATCAAACATTGGTCCAATGAACAAAAAATGCATGTTAACCAACACACATATGCACCTGTTGTTGCGAACAGACACCAACAAGTACACAATGTTATCAATGGGCGGAAAATAACAACAAACAACAAACGAAGCACTCCGAGCCACCTTTTACGACATAATGATAAAGTGTCCATACGAAGACCTTGTTTATGTCTTATCATGTTTATAAACTCTTGAAATGTCCCCGATACTTCAAGTACTGGTAGTTTATCTTTAAGCGTGTGCGACTCGCGTGCCAGTCACATTATCCAAAGTGGACTTTATCACAGTCTTGCCTGTTTGTTGGCATCACGCGTAAGAGGGGGGGGGGGGGGGGGGGGGGGGGGGGAGCACGCATGTACATCAAAGTGTGTGCACAAGAGTGTTTAGGCCAGGTCTAATGTTTAACAGAAATTGTGGTAATTCCCTCCTCCAGTCGCGTAGGCCTATATCTCATTCAAAATCGTATATATTTCTCTTTTGTGTTTTTGCACGTCGCACTGTTCGACCATTTTCTTAGCTGTTGCTAATTAAAATGATTTTAAATATTAGGCCTACACATTCGATGTAGAACGAAAAGCTACTCTCTTAATGTAAAAGAGTGAAAAACTCACTCTCAAAAAGAGTGAATCCCTTCTCAAACCACTCCAAAAGAGTGAATCTCTTATAAAAACCACTCGAAAAGAGTAAAAACCACTCGAAAAGAGTGAAATGTCCACTCTTTCGTGGAGCCATATAAGGGACAACTCTTTTTCGAGTTGTCCCTTATATGGCTCCTCGAAAGAGTGGAAATTTCACTCTTTTCGAGTGGTTTTCACTCTTTTTCCAGTGGTTTTCACTCTTTTCGAGTGGTTTTTATAAGAGATTCACTCTTTTCGAGTGGTTTGAGAAGGGATTCACTCTTTTTGAGAGTGAGTTTTTCACTCTTTTACATTAAGAGAGTACGCCAATAGCTTTTTTCCCCTCGTTCTGTATCCCTATGGAATTCTTTGCCTGGAGCATGTTTCCCTTCGTGGTACGATCTTTCCTGCTTCAAGAGGAATACCGGTATTAATTCCTACGTCTTGCATGTTTGATTTGTTTTCTTTTTGTAGCTCCGAACCACGAGTGGCTTTTAGCCTTGTCGATGTCCGGGGTGAACTTGCATCATAAAAGGTTGGTCTGAACTGGAGAGGAAAATATAAACTTGCAAGGTACATCACGTTTATTTGTGACTGTTTTTTTTATTAGTCACTTTCTATTCGAAAGGTATTCATGGTTGCATACATGTCTTAATTGGGGCCAAAATGGGGGTTATATTGCAGGTGGGCCTAATCGATCTCCAGCCAAGATTTCCACTTCTTACTAAAAACTACCCACATTGTGCTCTTATGAAAATCGACAGTTAAAACGTGAACGTGGTATATACGCGTTTAAATTCACAGCTCTTACAAAATGTCTGGTCGTAATAAACCAAGTGTGTGTAGTGTGACTCTATAATGCGCATTTCATGCACCTTAGGTGTGACCTCAATCACCCCCACTCCCTTCCACTTATTACCTAACCCGCCCCTCGCACAACAACCAAACGATTTCCTGTTTCGAAAGTATTCTATTCTGTTTCGACAAGTTGCTTTCTTGAAATTCCTTCTGAGCTGTATCCGCGTGAAGTTGAAGATTGGAGTCATGCTGCGATGTCCACTCACTATCGGTGTGAGTACGTAGTTCTCGGGTTTCCCAAATGACCTCTGTCGTGGCTGTTAAATACTGGTGGTCCTTAGAGAAGTACTATTTTTTTTTGTATTGTGTTTCAGATTACACGAGGCAATAAGTGAGCTGAATTTTGGTCACCTTTGCCATTTTCAGCGTGACACGTGTCAGCTAAAACAACGTGTTAGGTCACTATATACCGGTCCAATTAACAAATTGTTTCTAAGCAAACCTCATCTTTGTAATGTGTGCATTTTGGCATTCTGGACTTGATGTGTCCATGGAGGAAGGACTAACCTCCATGATGTGTCCAACCATGGAGGAATAAGACATCTTCCATGGTCCAACTGATATCTATGTATACTGGATAGCTAATTGGCATTGCGCGCTGCACAAGCAACTGAAGCCAGCAGCCGCCATATCAACACTCTCAATCAGATCTCTATGTATAATGAGAACGAGGATGGAAGTAGACCCAGGGGACAAGGTTGCAAACATATTGTATTGGGAGTGATTGGGCGGTGGCTTACTCGAACAACCGATGCGCTATCCAGTTTACATACAGATCACTGATGTGTCCTCGTCACTAGGCCTAACAAACATTTTAATTTATGGAGTAATTGAAAGTAGCCCGCATTTAAATGATTGAATTTGGATGACGTCAACGGTAAATATTCGCAGCAAATGTTGTACACATTTCAACTGTTGCCACAAACAAAATCCAACCTAATTCTTCCAATTTAACATTTCCGTTAGAAAAATAATTGTGTGTGGGTCACTGTATGGTGGTGGTGGTTGTCGGGGGGGGGGGGGGGGCCGCTGTACCTCTTTTGACGTTGTTGGCGCAATTTCCACGTGTAGGCCTATTATACTATTCCGAAATATGCCGCACACCGTGTCGCATGCAGCCGCCAAATCGTGCCGTTAAAACCGTTGTCAACCTGGCCCCTGGGGCTCCAGTTCTATATACCGGTGATCCGTGGCGTAGCTAAGGCGGGGGAGGGGGTGCGTGGGGGGGAGGGGTACGGGTGGGGGGAGGGGGCGTTGGGGTTGGGGGTGGAGGGATTGGGGGGGGGGTGGCGTGGGGGGCGCACGCCCCACGCCACAAAAAATCGTCCCCATCACACTAGCTGACATCGGCTCCAGCTCCACCCCCCCCGATTGATAAATTGTGTGGTCCGCCCAACGTGCTCGAAGAACCTTATTAAACCATATAGCCCAAGACAATGATGAGGAGGTTTGGTTTGGTTTGGTTTGGTTTGGTTTGGTTTGGTTTGGTTTGGTTTGGTTTGGTTTGGTTTGGTTTGGTTTGGTTTGGTTTGGTTTGGTTTGGTTTGGTTTGGTTTGGTTTGGTTTGGTTTGGTTTGGTTTGGTAAAAATTACTAAGCACAAAAACAGTATTGTTAGTGGCTTTCTCTTGTCGAGGATAGTCTAAAACTTGCTAATGAACTAATGCTAGGCCATTCAGTAAAAAGATGCCTTAGCCTTAAAGATGAGCTTCTTCGAAAGATGAGCTTCTTCGAAAGATGAGCAACTTTTGTAGGATCTCAAACCTTTAAAGTATGGATCCCCATACTCAGTCTCGTATAGGTCACATTTGGCGCACACAGCCGGGTCAGCGGTGCGTCCACTGATGTGCAGCTTGCAAGCTAAACAGGCCTGCACAGTGAGTGGGGGCGTGGTGTGCCCATTCGTTGTCCTTTAGGAAAGCAGACCCCAAGTTTGACCTCCTACCTGATGTAGGAATCATTGTTCCATTTCTCTCTTCATTGGTTTGACCATGAATTTGAATGTAAAATTCTACCCAATGTGTGAAATAATTTGCCAGGTTCGCCTTGGATTTTCTGCGAATTTGTTTTAATGGTAAATGACATTAATGTGTTTGCATAATAACTCATGCACAAGTTCAGGACTGCACGACCTTTTAAACAAAAAATTACATGGCTGAAAGCGTTTCTGCCATGATCGTACATTATTGTATTTCGGCCATGGTTAAGAAGCGAGGGTTTCTTGTGACCCTTCTTTTCTTTAAGACATCGGGGTTGAACTCTCTAACCGCGTGGCAAGTGTCTGTTTTGACAAGGGCTAATTTGAAGGAATTCGGAAGGGGCACGCGGTGGGTCTGTTAGTTAACGGCGTCTCGTGGCTCGGGTTTGGTCTCGTGGCCTCTCCCGCACCCCGCTTGGCGTGTGACAGCCGAGCCTTATATGGTTAAAGCCCAGTGCCAAACATGACATGCCGTCAAGCAGTTAGTTTGGGCCAGTTGCTTGTTGTTTCTTCTTTTAGGTCGCGTGTTTGGGGCTCAGTGTTGTCTATATTTGGAACTGTTCGCCATGGTACGAGTTTTACGGTGAGGATAGCACGACGGGTGATTCCACTCAAGCTGTCAAAAGTCACCCAATGATAATTTACGTGTAAGGATTACTGAAGTACACTTGTCAGTACTGTAGTACGGAACTGGACACGTGTCGGGGTCCCGAGGACAGCGGTCGGTCTACAAAAACGGAAATTCCGAAGTGCTTGAACAAGTTTTGAACAAATAAAAAAAAAATCCATTTTGATTTCCGTGAAATAGTAGAAATGAATCGAAACCGAGAATTCAAATTTCGAGATTATTTTAAATCGGAAGTGAATGCTGAAGTATAGGCCTAAACCACTTAGTGACCCTACCACTAGTCGAGAGCACCCCTGGAGATTTCAGATCCCGAGCTGGCAACTAAATTGGACTCCGAGGGGCATGCTAAATTGAAAACTGGTCTCCGTGTTGTGGTCGGATGGGTTAAATATTGAGACCGTGGCACCTGTCTTCTCGTTTTAGTGGCTTTCTCTTTGTGCGGGACCAACGTAACAAGTGGAAAGGGCCCTCCACGGGCTTTGAACAGGGCGAAATTATTAAGAGCCGCGGTGTTTGCTTTGCCGACTGCATGGCAAATTTACACACGCTTAACTTGGAAGGCGAGTGCTTTGCCCCCTAATGTAAGGGGGAGACCACGCATTGGGGATGAAAACAAAGTGAGAGAGAGAGGGGAAGAGGCAGGCAGTGGTGTGTGCAGAGTGACCTCTTTGAGGGCCCTTTGTCCGCGCCCAGTGTGTGCGCCTTGCTTAGACAATGCACCTATGATTAGGCTACATGCTGAAGTTTAACTTTGTCAACACGCTATTTGCAGATGTTCCTCTAAGGCCCTAGGGGACGCGTGGCCCGAGCACGGATCGAAGCTCAGCACGCGCGGCCGGCCGAGTCCGTCTTTGTTGGCCCGCTTAAACCCCACTGCTTATCCCCTCTCAGCTTTGTCTCCACTTGACAGAGGCAAGCCTGCCACGCGAGCGAGTCGCGTGTCGCTTTTGTTTCTCCAACTACCGTTCGTAATTAGGCTTTGTGCGCTAGCAACTCATCACGTGGTTCCCCTTAAAGCAGTTGATTACGCACGAAACCAGCTTTAGTGCTTCCAATGAGCAAGGAAAGAAGACCATTTTTAGGGGCAAGGTATCAGAGTTTATAAGCTGCACGCGCCTTATCCCCATCACGCCCCCAGGTCTCTGGTGCTTTGTCAGAACCACGGCTTGGCAGTAGCACTTATTAGCTCTGCTCGCGTAATAAATGGGATTCATACGGTCCTGGTGGGGGGGGGGGGGGGGGTCGCCGAATAGGTCTAGGACTTCCAGGCAGAATTTCGTGGTCTCGCGGTAGAAGAAAAGTTGGTTTCCGCTTCAAAGGGGCCTAAGCCGATAATCGTGCACGCCTGAGTTCGGTTTTGATCAATGTCTGCGGCTGACAACTTTACCCTACCCCCCCCCCCCATAGCCCCTAGAATTTTCCGTCTGTACTAGACTCTTATCAGAAAGCGTAGATGTAGAGAAGACAAACACTTTCATCCTTCGGTCATGTTGGATACTGAGCGATATTCGTTTTGACACTGCACAGCGCTGAATTATACTAGCACAATGGTGTGAGCGGTATCTGTTCAAAACCATTTTAGGTTCATTTTGACGGATTAAAAAATAAAAAAATCTTGTGTGGTACATGTCATAACACGACTTTTGTGTACCAATAAAACCCAGCCTCTCCTTGGAAGAAACCATTCAATAAATACCCGGTTTAACCTGTGTTCACACACACATATTATCAACAGGAGCATGATCCATTGTTTTCATTCGATATATTTTATATAAAAAGACGGCTGCATGACTATCATGGTAGTTTTCAACTCTTAAAAGTTTCCCAGTTAACGCATGCAAAGGGGAAATATTTTTGTTTGTAATAGAAGTACCAAATTCGTTCCAAGCAAGCTATTTAACATGACTAGAAGAACATAAGACTTCCTTGAAGAAAATGAAGATTTTTTTTTGGTGTACGCAATGTTACAACACTATAGGCCTATGCCGCTGATGATATCACGCTTTCACACATGAATTTGAAAATTTCCACCAACATGAAAACAACTTTAATTGCAATTCTGCACTCAACAGAATTGCTACAACTTAGACAGAAAATTTACACCGACATATAAATAATGCCGTCTTATATACAGGTGTCCATGCCATAAAAATCATACTGCTGGTTCCTTTAAAGATGCAGTGGCCATGTTTTCTGGGCGTGGCATCCCCCCCCCCAAAAAATTTCAAATTAAAGATAATTGAAGATAATTAAGACAGTCAATAATTTTTTATTTTTGCAGCTATATATAACGCTACTAGGCCTATAGGGCAATCATCGCGCGTTAGTAAGCGATATTTTCTTTCAAAAATACAGTTTTCCTCCATTATTCATTTGTACGAGGAAATCCATTGCATTGACATTTTTTGCCAGAGCACGGTCAATTGGTTTTAAACACAAAAAGAACTAATACAAACGGAATGATATTATAAGGTCGGTGGTGGAATCAAAACTCCCCAGAGAAGTCATAAATTGCTCCAGGTTTCAGGAATGCAGATTGTTTCAGTCATCAAGATGTTTTATGAGCATACAGTGGCGATGATGCTCCATTAAGAATACTTGGAATAGCTTAGTTATATAATAGCCGCCAATGGCATGTATGCATGGTATACTAATGCCATAGTATATATATTTATTTATTACATTTCTTTACCCAGGGTGTGCCCAAACAGTTTAAAACTGGTTTCCATTGGGGCCCTGCGTATTATTTGTTAAAACTGAACATTTACACATTCATACAAAATATCTAAACAAATACAATAATGTTTACACAAATGGATGGGCGAAAAACCCTCGAAAAACAAGGGGAAATTCCCATCCGGCTCCAAAGTATTTTGGCAACCAAGTTTTTAACTCCGCAGATCAGCGTAAATGGCAGAAATATCACTGGCAGATGGCTTTACGTAGCTCCGATTTAAATGTAAGGAGTTTATGGTTATTTGTTCAGGCAGATTATTCCATATACTGGCACCACTCACAGCGAAACTTGTCACGTAGCATTCCTTTTTGGCGAAAGGAACTTTCAGAAGACATTATAATCGGTTTAGGCAGTACGGTCGCTAGGTAGCCTATATGGAGAAAATTAGTACGTAGGCTACGTCTTCGGACTGGAGAAAAATGGTAGAATATTATTGCACTTACCATCCATGTTTTTAATTTTGGTTTTTGTCGGTTGGCACTCATGTTATGGGGATTTCCCCAATCGTGCCCAAGGAAAGATAAATCTAATGCTTATTATGGTTTTATTTCACAACTTCATTATGTTAAGTTTATAATGTTTCTACTTACATGTCAACCGAAATTTGGTTCAGTACAGGTAATTTAACTAAGACTGATTGAAAACTAAATTCTGGTTGTAGAACCATAGAGTTGAACCAATGTTCTGAGTTTCTTGCTTCGAGTTTACTTTATGGCTTGTTCACGGTGTGAAGACACTCTGGGTTGGCGTCTTCAAGTTTGTCTTATGGCGAAATAAGCCAGGTACAGAAATACATTCACGTGCATGCAGCTACGCGTAAAAAAAGAGAACAATCCATTTCTAAAAATACAAATACTCATTTGTCAAACAGATGAATACCTAATCATGAACGGACCAATGGACTGACGGTTGGCCAAACATGGATTGGCGTCTGTTCGGGTTTTTACCAATTGACTGGTTACGTAACAGCCTGTTAAGCTGCATATAATGGGCCATCTGGCACGCGCTACTCGGCGCGCTGACAGAGGCTGATCCATCCAGGAATTCTACCAATGGCAAATAAGAAAGAAAACTTACTCATACTTCTTTTCATTTGTCTTTCAAGACATTTCACAGTTAATTTGGTTTATAAGATACTGCCTCGTGTCATTTTTTCCCGGTTCAACAGCGAGGGAGGCATTGGTGCGCCTCGTTAGGATGTGTCACAGCATTGTTAAAATGTCAAAGAAAGAAGAAAAAGGAAGAATATTTTAGGCCTATCATTCATGCGTGCATTGTTGGTTCGACTTGTTTTCTCCAAGAAGTATTGAATGGATAATTGGCCGTCTGTCACAAGTTTCCTGCTTTTGTTAATGATGTGATTACTTTTGTACAATGCTTTAATGGCCAGAAGCCAGTGCAAAGTTTTGAAGTGCCTGAAGCCAAAACAAGAAACAGAAACACCGAACAACGAACATTGCATTTTGAACCACGCGGCCTACGCCTAAAATGGGAAATACTGCTTGCCAAATTAGCATGCTTAGCAAAAGTCGGCTAAGAACCAGCCGTAAGCAGTACAACCACAACATGGAATCTCTTCTCTTTGCTAAGCGAAATCTTTTTCGGTACATAGTTTATTGTTAAGGCCGTGATTGCATTCTTTATCCCACATTTAATGTACGCCAAAGAGTGTGCATGTTGAGCTCAAAATGCAAATGCTTTGTTTTCTGGCTGGGCCGAACTTGTATGGATTTAGGAAGGAAAACAAGGCATTAAAGAGAATTAAAATATTGTAAAAAGGACCAAAATAATACTTACAAATGTGACCTCGATTTCCGAGGTCAAATTTTCTACATTGCTACAGGGAAAAGACTGACTAAAGACTAAAGAGTACCGTATGTCATTAGACTAGTCGGTGTTTGGTACGGTCCCAAGAAGTTAAAAAGTGATAAAAAGTGCTCGTCATTCAGTTGCGAGACTTGCATGTATTGAATTCTGGGATGTGGTTTTATGTTTTCAAACCACACATTTAGAACTAACACAATTGAAGTTCCAGTAGGCCTATTTTGTTTTTGTAACCAATTTCATGTTCATCATGTTCATCAGCAACCTTTTTCAAAATCTCGCGTAGGGGGCCTACTGCTGCACTTCCATAACGTCTGGTATCATATAAGCCAAAAACGACAAAACCTCATAAGGAGTTGTATGGGTGGGTTTGGTATTGTCTCTTATTGGCAATTTGAGAAGCACACTCGAAAAGATTACAAATTACACTACAGACAAAGAAGTAAATTCCCCAAAATACCTGTGAAAACTTGAACGATAGTAAAGCAAATGTGAGTGCAAAACAGATTTAATTATGGACAACTAAGCCAGGCAAACAAAGTTGGGTCTTGTTTGTTCAAAAGGGGCAGTGCCTTTCCCGCCACTTTTATTTATGTCCTTCGATCCAAGTCTTCCGAAATAAGTATGATTTGCATTTAGGAATCTGTGGGTAGACTCCAGGACATCTGTATCTACATCTTCGGTGAATACTGGACAGGACCGACTGGTACTTGCAGGACATAATCAACATCTCTTACACATCACAACTGAGGGTGCAAAATCCAACAAACAAAATGCGCATTGATACAGTGACTAGAAAACTTGAAGACTAATTGCATGAAAATTGCACGTCCAGCTGGCCTGCCCGTGTGCAGCTGTGCATTGTGGTCGTTCATGTTGCTCCATAGGTTGGTATTAAATGACTTAGCAGAGTTACCGTATAGATGTAGTGATGACTGCAGTTGGTAGAAGATTCCATTGACATATACACTCGAGGAATTATAGCTGTTTTAGGAATTCGAAACAATTGTGGTATTCTTTGAAGCTTTTTGGAAACCAATAAATTTGACATTTCAACAAATGTTGATGGGGCATAAATCGTGGTCCGTCAGCATTGGAACAACTCTGGAATATTGTATGCATGTATTCAATTAGGTCTATAGGTATTGAATTTTTCCCAGCAGTATATTTTAAGGAAAGTCGTTAATTTCGAATAAAAGCGGCAATAAACGCACGATGATGACAACCAGCTGTAACTGACTATGAGAGCAAGGGCCCATCGCATTCCTAGTCAAGACAATGCAGGACGCGCGCCAAAAAGGCAAACCTTTGTTGAAATTGTCCAAAAGTTGACCCACGGCCAACCTTAGCTTGACCACAAAGGGTGTATTTTTAATGGCCAAGGACAGAATGAATGAGAGTGGCCGTAATTCTCCTGGCGGGCGCCTCCCTCATAAATATTCATATCAACGGGTCGTCGCGTGCCACATTGTGTATTGACAATAGGATGATGCATCATGTGCTCTCGAACCCAAGTGCTTTGTTTGAAATAAATTACACCCTCTAGGCTATTCTTTATACCGGTTTATTTAACCCCTCTCCACAACCCTCATCCCCACCCACACACCCACATTTTCACATAATATAATATGGTACATGTAGGCCTACATGTACACTCACATCCGGACTTACGAATCTTTCTCAGTCTTCCGGTCTAGCTTTCTGAAACATTTAGTTCAAGCATTTCAAGCATGGAGGACTAAAACACATGCCATACCGGTAGATAGTTTACTTGCAATACTACGAGTAAATTGCCTTCAGGCAAAATAAAACGAAAGAAAGTTTAGTGTCCCCTCCCGCTTCCATTTAGGAGCCTGCACTTTTTTCTCTTTTCCCCCAAACACCCGAGGAAATGAAGGAATATTGAACATTCCTACCAGTCTATTTAGTGCGTGCTTTGAATCCAGGGACGGATCTATTTTTCAAGCGGGAGGTCGGGGGGGGGGGGGGGGGGGACACACCTTCTCAACGTTCGTGGAGCCATTTAACATCTTTGTTTTGTTCTTACCCGTACACGCCAAATAAGACCTTTACATGGTTTTGCTTTTCTGGTTTGCAACTTTAGGCGTAGGCCTGACAAGCAAAAACACACAAAAACAAAAAACCCAAAAGCCTCTCCTCCGATCCTCCCCTGGAATCATTTGGCTCTGCTGTTTTGGAAGCCATAATATTGAAAAGAAAGTGCGGCCATCTTAAAAAAAATACTATACCGGTACCTGTCTGGATGTAAACATGGAAGTAAAAGGGGTCTTCTTCCTTTTTAAGGGCATGACACAAAACATATGTCTTCTATTTTTCCTAACTGGATTGATAATTAATTTTAATTCATCGTTACTGAATGCGATGTTTATTCTTGTATAACTGCCACAAGGTCAAGATAGTATCCTTCCTTCATTTGAAATGTGTTGGATAACCAAACGTATAGACATAAAGCTACTTCAAATAATGAATGGGCCTGTATATAATTATGCATTGTCATTATATCATTGTCATTCTGCCATGAGCACCGTACTGATCAGGACACCCCATTAAGCCCCATTACCAGTTTTACCAGTGTTGGATATCGGGGTAGTCCACGGACGAGTGTGCATTCACTCCACGTCCCCTGCCGGGTATACAGTCCCACTCTTTCTCCTCCCAGTTTCCCTCTTCGATCCGAACACAGCAAGAGAATGATCTGTCATCTAGTTTGGTTTAATTAATTAAAGCCTCTTTTGTCAACCAATTGTAATCATGCATGAGTTGGAGAGAATAGTGAATAATGAGATTACAGCGTTGTTCCTCTAAATAACATTGGGTGAATTTCGCCATTCATAATATGAAGGTCCGTCGGCATACTTTTTGTTAATACATGTCTTGTTGAGTTTGTTTCTAATTGTAGTCCTCCTCGGCGTCGTTACAGTAAAATATCTCGAAAACAATCCATGATCAAAATACAAAATTATATGGGGGTTGGGTTGTAGGCCTAATCATGTTTGCATCACGTATACATTATGCCTTGTTGGAGGTGAAACAAAAACAGTTCGTCTTAAAATTGCTATTCTTTTTTACATGAAAACTGGCGTAAAAGATAGGGATATTAACAAGTATCTGCTTTATTAGACATAGCTCTTCTCAATTAAATTGAAACATAAGAAAATTTGGGAATCTACTGGAGAGTTGAAAAGTTAGCGGTAAATTGATTTATTTGTGTAAATATTCTTATATTTGTGTAAATAATTTGTATGTGTGAGTAAATATTCAGTTTTATTTAAAAAGTATGCAGGGCCCCAATGGAAACCAGTTTTAAACTGTTTGGGCACACCCTAGGTAAAGAAATGTAAATAAATAAATAAATAAAAGCAGAATATGATAATGTACACGAGCATACCTTGAAAATGCGCTATTAGTCTGAAAATTATTGACGAAAAACTACTCGACTTTTTCGAACCAAACTTTCGTCCCCGAATGTATATATGTTAATTCGTCATTGATTTTCAAGGGATGGTGTGTGCAGTGTTATAATCTCTTTCCAAACCATTGCAATAGAGTACCGAAAAGATGACGTCAATCAATGCAATGTTTGGAACCAGAATACATTCTAAACTGCATGTGTTTGGAACCATTGCCGCGGCAACTGACGTCAGACTTCGGTACTCTAATAGTGCTTTTTGTAGCCCAATTGGGCGCCGCCATGGCAATGCGTCCCTCATGTGCAAAAAACTTACCAAACTCTCATCTCCCTCCACAAAGGAAAATAAATCTTCAGCAACAGCCAGAGGCCTGGTTTGCTGGATTTACAAATGACCAGCGGCGTTGGCGTTGGCGTTGTAAGTTGTCGCTATGAAAATATTATAGTAGGCCTAGATACCCGGTATTCTTTCTTTGCTTTTGAAGACCTTTCTTTATTATTAGGTTAAACACGCCGACGGCATCACCCGTTCACCATTTCAGAATCCTTGGTAATCCTTTCATAATAATGTTACAGAAAGAAAAAGGCGATCTTTGTTTCTCCCTGTTTCCTGCCGTTACCATACAAAGCCGCATTAAGGATATTTTAATTTAATTAAAATCGGGATTTGCATTTTCTCGTGGAAAGTAGTGTAATGAGCTAAAGTCACACAATAAGCTACGCGTCCGCATATTACTTTATGCCCTTCGCATGTCCTACTACATGCATGTAGTACCGATATTAATTATGCAGGCCTAGCTATAATAATTTTCAATCTGACCGTAGTCGGTGAAAAATCCTTCATGGTCAAATTCAGAAACATTTTAACATTAATTTTTAATTAACAATTTGCACATTGAAAGCAGCATGTGCTCGCATTTCGTGTACCAAGCATTGCCACAAAACCGCCGCTATTTTCACGAAGCCGCTAGGCACAAACATAATTTGCTTAGCATAAAAAGTCTTCAAGTTGGTAAAAACAAGATTTTTATGAACATCGCATGGCGTTTTGGCAGGTAACCTGATTTCACTAAGCGAGGAATTTGTGTGCTAAGTAAATGTTTGTGCTTTAAAGCAGCTCCATGATGGGACTTAATGCCCTCATACTTTAACTCCACCCCCGTATTTAATATTATATACCAGTATACAGATACGGTGGGATGTGGCCGCCAAAGATGGTCTATGCAAATGTTAGATTTTGCAAAAAATGAAACAGTTCATTGTAAAGTTTTGCTTAAATCATTTGCTTTAAAACAAGAGCACCTTTATATTAATCGTGATCGCCAGATACCCTCAGAAGCTTTCGAAAATGTCTATTTATTATCGGATGTAGGCAAATTACGGCTTTTGCGTTTTATCGGTCTGCATAATTGGTCTTAATTCCAGAAGACAGGTGATATGAAAAGAATAGCCCTGAGGGCCTCAGTACAAATGGCGCCTTTTAATACCTCCATGGTTTGACAAGTGGGGACATACGGAAAGATAACCACTTCGTGTAGTACCAGTATATGGCTTCTACGGCGAAATTGTACAGCGGTGCTCATTTTGAGAATTATTTTCACTTCGTATTGGGGGCCTAAAGAAAACCATTGCTGTTTCTTTGCGAGTTTGAAAAAAAGTCTTATTAGTGTTTGTCGTAAAAACAGGCAGAAATTGACGTGATCCCAACTTGTATGTAGTCTAAACATGGAGGTAGATGTCGTGAACTGGCGCGCTGTTCCGTCATCACCACGCTTCGAATGTCATGGCGAGCTAAACACAGTGTGACGTCATTTGTGCTGTGTTCTTTTTGTGTCTTTAAATGAGGCTCAGTCAGTTTATTACCTGCCAAGAAAAAAATGTGGCAGTAGTCACGAAAGGCCTTTGTGACTAAATACAGTTGCTGTCGAACGTATGACGTTTACACACACTTGGAAACTGTTCTTTCAATTGTTCCCGGAGCTTTGTTGTTTGTTTCAATTTTGTTGTAAATTCTCATTTGGAAAAAAAATTATATTTAAAAGTCCTTCCTCGTGCATGTATAGAGTACCGAAGTCTGACGTCAGTTGCCGCGGCAATGGTTCCAAACACATGCAGTTTAGAATGTATTCTGGTTCCAAACATTGCATTGATTGACGTCATCACTTCGGTACTCTATAGGCCTATAATCATCTAGATTTGGTTCACAGCATTTGGACGAATTAGGAATTTGCTTGCAGGACCGTGCTAAATGCAAGCTCGAAAACCACATTTAAAACTTGTGTCCTGCAACGAGAAAACTTGAACTATTTTTGATCATTCACAAATAAACGGGCAGATTGCACCATTTTATGTCAGTGACTGAAATTCCATTAATTATTCGGCCTGCATTACCTGAATTCAGGAAAATACCCACCCCCCCCCCCCCCCCCCCCCCCCCCCTCCGGGTTCACCCACGACAGTGAAGAGATCCCGTTTACACCGAAATGTGATGTTTTCCCCAGCACCAGCAATAGTTCCGTCTCAACAACAGGTTGTTTGAAGAACACACTGCGATCAACACACAGGGCATCCGTGTCAATTTTTACAGGTGGTTGTGGGGCCGCCGGCCTTTATCAGTAACCCACAGACGCTTATACAGTCTCTACCGCAGAGCAGACAACTGACCCGTATATCGCAGCAATACTCAGCGGTATTATGCTTCCAAGCACCTATTTCCTTGACGACGGTGGCAGTAATTCTAACCCTGTTTAGTTTCCCTAATCACAGCCATACAGGAAGTTGTTGACACAATTTGATAAACACGATGCGACGATGCGTTTATTATATATTATGTCCCTCGGGTATCACTGTTTTCGTGTCATTAGTCGCACGTATACAACATTTGCTTTTGCTGTAATTTTCAGAAATAAGTGGATTTGCAGGGGGGTTCGTATATTTTTTTCCAACGGTGGTCGGCCGACCATCGCTGGAAATTGATTTTTAAAAATCCACTTTTCTTGATAATGACAACACGCCAGGTGCCATTATTTTACAGGATGCTTGAGACTATTATTTACAGTCAAGTAAGGTATTTCATAATAATTCAGTAGTTTTTTTATGTTTGCAAATGTTGTATATATTACCTTTAAGAAGCGTTCTGTTGATTTGCTTGTCTGTGGGGGCCTGATTTTATCTGAAGCATTTGATCTTCATCACAACGAGAGATTAATGATTCGCGGAAACTGAAGTAATTCATACCATGTGATTTCTCGCTTTCGTGACGTGACATTGAAGGTCGATTAAAAACAAGAGCACTTCATTGTTTGTGGGCGGTTTCTTTTGCATGCAACGTTTCAACGCGCCAGATTTATACCCTCATGGATCTTGGAAGAACTCGAGCAAGGAGGTTCAATTGCTCCATCATCGCACTCATCACACAGACACAACGGTTGACTGTGTGATATGCAGCGATGTACAGTTTTTCTTCTTTCTAACTTCGAAAACGTCTACATCGTCTTACTTGTCTTCTTTCACAAACTGTCAAAGCTAGGTGGTTATAGAAAAAAAACTAGTGTGGTAACCATCCTTAACTATGTAAATCAGTAATGTATTTGTATCTGAAGCAGCTGACAGCGAACCAGAAAGCGCACAAAATGGTTTAACTTCAAACCGTGATAGTCACACGGAGCGTTCAAATTTACCTCAGAATCCGACAGGATTTGGCGAGAATACAATACTTCCCGGAACACCATTTAGGAACTACAACGAGTGCGATGTCTCAATTTTATGACTTTTTTGGGTTTTCTGGCTGGGCTGAGCTGGGAAACAATAAATGTTCTGGTGAAGGAAAATGAGGCATTTAATAATAATAATAATGTGTTTGGTACCAAGACGTTCACATAAAAAAGTGAAAAAAAAGGGATCGTGAACTCGCGAGACAAGTCGAGGGTTCAATTCCAACATGCTCCCAATATCGTGGAAACCCGTCGATTTTTCGCACAGTAGCATCACCGTGAGAGAAATCTTAAAGAATCCGTTCGGCATCGGTCCTTTTGCCGAATGATGATGACACTGACAGTTAGTACTTTGTGATACTCAGTGTAAAGAAGTGTTTAAAACCCATGCAGCCAACATCATGCTTTGAGTATATCCCAGGTCAGGGACGAAGATACCCTGCACGATATGGGGGGAAAGGGTACCCTATACCATGAGCACACTCCAGATTATTGTTATCTAACACATCCCCCATAGATTTCCGAATAGAATTCCTGAGACTCCGGGAACACAATGACCAACACAAAAGAGGGGGGTCCCTTTTCCCCCATATCATGCATCATATGGGGACGAAGGAGGTCCTAATGGGATCATGGCCCCAGACAGCATAAACATCTCGGGTGTGCATACCTACCTGCAAGTATGTCCTTGGCCTTGTGTGGACATGCAAACTTTTTTCTGTGCACCCAGGGAATGGATGCCCTATGCATCATGAAAATATAAGATTCTTTCAGCGAGGCACCAAGCCAGCTTGAATCCAGAGATAAAAGCAATTAAACCCCTGGCAATCCGACATCTTTATCATATATCAGAGGAAGTAGGATTTGCGTGCTGATGCTAGACCTGTGTGTACCTGTTGGAACTTTCCCACGATCGTTGATCAAGATGAACGTGTCATTGTTAATTCGTACCCTGATTACAGTGTCGATCACCAATTGCTCCACTTCCGCGTTGAAAAGACAAGGCCGTTAACTCATTTTGACAGTCCAGCCAGTGACCGTACCACGGACGTATAACCTGGACCTGCAATGCGTCCGTGGAGTTGAAGCCAATTAAATCTATCTTAGGCCGTGTCCGAATTACTTGGCTACGGCTTGAAATTACACACAAGTCTATGTGATGTGGCTGCAGCCGCTACCATAGACATTCAGTGTATGTAATTTCAAGCCGCAGCCAACAAGTAATCCGGACACGACCTCTCTGTGCCGAAAACAACAATACGTTTGACAACCCTGTTCCCGTGGTTACTAACATTATTCGTTTCATCCTCGTTCTCAATTGTACCCGTTAAACACTACTCACGATAATAATAGTCATTTAGCTGTACATACACGCCGGTCCAAGATATTTATATCCGTCCGTGCCAGTGACAGCGTCCCTGAATTATACCAACACCCGACCCCTACAACTCTACCACCACATACAGACCCGCACCTACCAAGGGTGACCTCCAAATAGCCTGCAGTTCTTACGCAGCATGGTCAAATCGATAAATGAAGTATTCTGACCATTTTATAAGTCACCAAACAGGTCCAAGAAAATATTCTGATTATAACAGGAGAGGATACAAATATCCTCTTTGTAAGTGTGACTTTATTTAGGCCAGGAAGTGCAGTGCAAACGAATGGAGGGCGAGCGCGTGTTGTTTCACCCGCTGTCTGTGGAGTCCTACGTAGTTTGGACCCGGAAGTCAACGCTTCTGCGCTGCGAAGAGAATAGCCTGGAGTCAAAGCATTCAAGGTCTTGTTCAGTAGACGAAATGGAAGCGATAGGGCAGGAGGGACCGCACCCCAACGACCACACATCCTCAATTATGCAATACAACACGATCACATATAGTTGAAAACATCTGGTCTTCCCAGAATCTATACAGTTCCTAAGCGCGATATGTGTGGGGCAAAGGGAACCCCCGTCTTTTGTGTTGGTCATTATGTTCCCGGAATCTCAGGAATTCTTCTCAGAAATCTAGGGGGATGTGTTGGATAACAATAGTCTAGGGGGGGGGGGGGGGTACCCTAATGCCCCATATCGTGCTGGGTGTCATACAGATAGGTCTCAAGCATACCATGGTGGTACTGAAGCACTGGCGTTGTCGGAAAAGCTTTTGTTTCACAAAAGTTTTTTAAAAGTTTTTCTTAATTTTAGACTTAATACCTAGTCTAGAATTTTGTACGTAGCACTTCTGCCTTTAAACAACATTGGATGTTAATTAAACTTACGTCTTGATGACGCCACTGTGTGTCACGTGGCATGAGCAGTTGAGCACAAACATTTAAATTTTGGACACTCCTTTGGTATTTACTTTTGCATCACAGGCAGAATGACGTCATCACTTGCAAGAGCGCCCTCTAGCGGTAGTTTGAACTTTTGCTCACTGCATTTCCTATGGACATCGTATACAGATTTTGTGCGCAGCACTTTCATCCAAAAGCAGCATCGGATTTTATTGGAACTTTGCACAGACAAAGACCCAATAGCGTAGTTAAGTCGTGTGCTACACCGTGACGTCACAATGACGTAATCGCCAGTCACGTTTGTGTTAAATATCCAATATTTAACACAAATTTGGGGGGCGTTCGTGTAGATATGCTGATTACATAAGAGCAATTAAGAACATACATGTACAATACCGTACCTTCAAGAAGCACCGCTAAATCCGGTTGCTGTTTTTCCCCAATGAATTCGAAACACGAAATCGAATCTCGTGTGGATTTCCTGGATTCGCTTCACAGGGGCGATGAAGGAAATTCCCCGATGTTTTTGATTCGTACCGGTATAAATTTCTCTCTCTGAACTGAAGTCCCATGAATGTGAATCACACACTTCAATCTAAACAAATCAAAGGCTTATGATTATATTTCACTGTTACTCCCGACATTTTACATTGATTCTCGGTTGATTTGGTAAGATTTGATTTGAGTTTATTTGATTTGAGTTAGCACAATACACCCAGTACCGTTAGTATGTTGATCGTTTGAAGAAAACCACGGTAAAGTTTATGATAACACTATTAAATCCTGAAACTTATTTCTACTGTGGTAGGCTACTCGAAATAAAACTAGACAAAGAGTAATATACAAATTTCATACTCGTGCATGTGTCTATATTGATAGTAAAACACACAAGATACTGCAAGTGAGATTGGTTCAATTACTGTACATTTCATTACAAGGTCGACAGGTCAGCGTGTGGTGGCACGCTCTGCATGCAGCGCGTGCCACGCGTGTGCGGCAGGTTCCAAGCCCTCATACCTGCCACGTGGAGGCCAAACTCATTGACCACCCTGGACGACAGATCACAAACACAGTCTGAGAAAACCCTCATCCGATCGTGAACTTGAAGCTCACGCGCTGCTCTTTACAGCTTGTTTAATGTTTCCTGACCCTGTTGCCCCGGCAACCAGCGACCCACGCGCGACCTCTGTGCACGTTGAAACACTGAACTTTCTTTTAATCCTCAGTTACAAAGCCAAGTAGGTCGCGTCACCTGTTGGAGATTTGCCGGCATTATGCCACATCACTCAACATTCCTTCGCTTGGGCGGGCAAACTAACAAAGGTCGCAGTACGTCGTTTGCCTACCTGAATTCACACCTCACCAACGAGAAAGCAACTTGGACTAGACAAAGGAGACTTTTCCATTATCCATCTCAGCTTTATGTTGTATTGGGCACTGAGCCAATGCCGAAATCTTTTTCTCCACGGTGTAGCATGAAATTTAGTCATATTGGAAGAGATTCTTGTGACAACAGTGTAATCTGAAATAAAATTAGATGTAAATTACAAACTGCGAAAGATATGACAAAGACCAATATTTCAAAGACCAAGCAAGCACGTGCTCCGAGCGATTCACCTCCCCCTTTTTTTTGGGGGGGGGGGGGGGGGGGGGGGTTGTGGGGGGGGGGGGGGGGGTGGATAGTCGGTCCTTGGGGCGTGCGTCCTATCTCAATGACTGATGCTTGTAAAGGGGGAATTTACAAGGCAAAAACCTCTGTACAAAGGAAAACGGCACAAAGGAAAAACGTGCTTGTGTGGTTACAAAGTCCGGTTTTGCTACTTCGTTCCGCAAGATGAAGAACACAGTGTTTGTGAACAGACCTTGCTTGATTGTTGTGATCGATGTCCTCTTTTTATCACGAGTCTTCGTTTTTGACGGGGGAAGGAAGGTTATGGACTTACCTAATTTTCAGTAGGCACTGGGCCGATGCATGCGATGTAGGTCTACTCTATAAGTGTTCACCTGGCCACTTCGGCAAGGACATAAAGTATTTTATCAGATTAAAAGGGAGCCAACCCTACCCTGAAGTTTTCATCGATAATATTAATACACAATGAGAACACATATGTAAAAGTTGGCCCGTTTCAGGGAGGCCCAAAATACAGGACTATAACCCTTGAGTTTAGTAATTCAACGTCTATGCTTTTGAGAATGGAGGAAGAGGGCCACACCATTTTTTTGAGTATTCAGTGAGTTGGGGAGGGGGGGGGGGGACGAACACTAGAACACTCACTTGAAATAAAAACAAATGTTGCAATTTTCATTTTCAATTTTTGTGTTGGAAGAAGATTATTTTATTTTATTTTATTTTATAGACAAAACAAAGATTATGTTAATCCAATGCTGTGCGCACAGGCAGGACGTTCTGGGTACACCCACTTTTGTTTTAGTGCAGTATTTATGTACGATTTCTAGCTTACGTGTTCATTCTTGTAAATTTGCACTGCTATGTAAAGTTCATTCAATCATGACAATAGTGAACGAAATGAATTGAATTGAACTGAATTGGTTGCAACCAATTGCACTTATCTAGTATATGCTTTTAAAACCTAGCTCTTCTTTAGATATATCGCAGAGATTATGATCATAATGCATAGTTTTATGTGAGGTATAAACTTTAGCGTGTGCGGTTCGCATAGACCTTTGACCCCACGTAAATCACGCCAGCGGTAAATCACTCCAGCGCATGTAGCGCGGGCCACGCTGGCCTACCCTTTGATCTCGGCGTGAAGCAAGGCACGTGAGCTCGCGTGCCGACAAAAATAAGCTCCACCTTCACTGATAATAATGCTCGCTCGTTCGCGCCAAAAATTTTACTGATTGGAGTTGAGATTATTATCCACTGTGCAAATAGGGGACGTTGTTTGTCTCTGGTGGCGATTATGCTATGCATATTTCGGCTATTCGACGCGCGTGTCTATACAAACAGTACAAGGGGTTTTATTGTACAGTACATTTGTTTACGATGAAACCTCATCACAAGATAAAAAGGAAGAATCTAGCATTTGTAATAGTGCATGGCTTAATGTTATCTGGAAAGGATTTAGACCAACCCCTTTTCTTCTAAGATTTGATAAATTACTGACTTCACGGTCACGACTCACTGGAGCCCATTTCAGTGGTTATGGTACACTGCGTACGTCCCATCAAAGAGTGCAACAAAACACACTCATCACGCACTGAATGGAACCTTCCGAATAAATCTGTTCACGTGAATATTTCTCTAAAAGGCTCAGACGCCCCACAGGTGAGGTGGCATTGTTTGGGTACAACAGGCAGAACAGGTGCGAGCCCACCTGCCCTTCGGATTGGGCAGGGGCACGCGCCGCATTTCACGCCTGGAGAGATAACTTTTGTGCGCGCATTTGTCAAAGAAATCCCCCGCCAAAAAAAAGAGAAAAAAATCCGTGCACAAACACGGTAGAGATTACCTGCGTTTTTTTTTGCCGCCCTGCTGGCCGAAGTCCAGGGTCCTGTAATGCTAACGTGCAAGGTGAAAAACAACCTGGATAGTTGTTGCCATAAGAATTGGCGGGAATTTGTTTTTCATCAACTGGAGATTTTTTTCATAGGTAATATTTGGGGTGTTTGTTTTACAGTAGGCAGGTGTGACTGTCATGTACGTGCACAGGTACGATACGGGTAATGGTGATTGTGTTAATTCTGTATGCAGTTAATTAAGTATGCATGTACGACGGATTTAACAACTGCTAACATTTTCTAGAAACACTAGGATCAGAATCCAGTTGAAAAAATAGCAAGAAAATTCCATCAGTATGGATTTCAGTCTGGAGAGATGGAGAGAGAATGAGGTGGCAAATAATAATAAGGGGAGACACAGGCCTAGTATTTTATGAAAAATAGACATACCATAATGACCTAAACAAATGAAGTGAAAGATTATTGTGTTATAATGTAGGGGGATTCGGTAAGGCCGTGAAGAAAAACGGTCCAATAGAGGGCATTTACAATGCTTTTTTAATTAAAACCAATTTACGTAAAAAAATTCCAACTATCTAATTTGAAATCGGGACCCGGTGCCCTTTCTTTTGTCGTTCCTTTCTTCTTCTTTTTGTTTCCCAACCTCAAAACGTTCGAATAAGGGCTGACTCGGAGGGGATATCACAGGAACACAATACTTGGACATTTTGAGATTAAAAGAGCTTTCAAGTGAATATAGTCTACTAGAAAGGCTAATCGAACGGGTCACATAAAACAAAGAAATCATATAAATAAATCCAAATGAATAAAAATAGGAATACAAGAAATATTTCTTATTGGGGTTACCGTGAGATGCTGTATGCTTTGTGTGATACATATTAGACAAATATGTGACGGCGAAAATACCCACTGTCAGCACTTCATTTCTGCCAAATTCTGTCTAGAATTCTCACCCCCCACTCCCACGTGCACACACATTTTCAAGATTTATTTTATCCATCATCCCTATCCAATTAAGTTCTTGAAAACATGAATACTTCTTGTTCTGCCGCGAGAGGGCCTCCTACAATAACAAACATTTTGTAGTATAGTACCCAGGATACATACTACTTTCGGCAATGTTTTCTGTCGCAGAGTATCAGACTGTAGATACGTGTGCTCTATGGTGGTGGTGGTGGTGGTGTAACCACTTTTTTTTCAATCCGTCGCACTTGATCGAAGCGCTGGTTTTGTATTTCTTCAATCTCGTAAGATTTTGTGATAATGTCGTGGAAATAAAACTGCAGTTATTGCTTAGAGAGTATGCAGGGGAAGAGTGTAATATGGCGATTGTGTAGTGTAGGGCCCTGTTCCCTATAACTTTATGGAAAGAGTTCCATATCCGGACATCACTTTAGTTATACCTCATGCACAAAGTCTATGGGCCATCCCCATGACAGAAAAAGTCAAAGTATTTTCAAAAAATAAGTTGAAATTTTTTCCCTCCTAAATTTGTGTTTCTTCATCAGATTTACACTTTTTGGTCGTTTTTAAGTCATATTAAGGGAAAATAAGTGATGTCCGGACGGATATGGAACTCTTTCCCAATGCAAAAATAAAGATGTGATCACCGCGGCGCCAGTGACCACACAAAACCGCGTTGATTCGCATGGTAACTGCCGTAAAGCAGATAAGAAAATTGCATTTTCTATCGCAATGAACTGTTCAAAATGACAAAAAAGATGTCTCAATAGAATTAAGAGAAGTCTGCATTTAATAGGTTGAAAAAGTCATTTTGAAATGAGAAAAAAATAACCCTTGACTCTTATTTGATCAAAACTAAAGAGGGGCCCTACACTACACAATCTCCCAATTTTCGGGAAACCCCAGCCCTAATATTGATTAAAATCATGGGGATTCCTCGCCCCATGATAATTATTACTGGGGCTGTGGAAAGATTTTACTTAAATACCGCACCAAAATTGGTCAAGAACAGCAAAACCCTCCTTGATAACAACTGCCTAAACATGTGCCATGTGGCACAAGATTTATGTCTGCAAAATTCGTAACAAAATGAGCAAAAGTGTCCTGACAAGTCTTAAAAGTAAAGTTTGTGGAATTGTGCCATGTGTTTAAATGCAGTGTACATGATTGGTCATTGTTGCAATTTTCAGAAATGGGCGGATTTGGGGGTTAGTATTTTATAGGAAATATCGTTCCACTGACCTGTTCAAAGTTTTGCGTTCTTGGATAGGAAAAAAAACAAGAGAAAAAGGGCATTTATTTTCAACCGTCGGGCGGCATTTGTTATAGCGCCCTCTTGAAAATAAGCCAATTTTTTGTAAATGGGATCGTTTTCAATTGGTCACATAACATGTACAGAGGCCGAGGGCCGAGTGGAACATCCAAGATCCACTGCATGCACCGGTTACAACGCGTCGCTTCGGTACACTATGTGTGTGCCCGTTTTCGGATTGTTAACCCATTTTAGACACAACGCGGATTAACTACATTCGGTCAATAGAGGGCAATTTTCCATAATTGTTCGGCCAAACAATCGTTGGAAAACAATATAGACTTCCACTTTTCTTGAAAACGACAGCACACCTGGTGCCATCATTTCACAGGATGATTGAGACTACTATTAACTTAGTCTCGTAAGGTATTTCGTAATAATTTAGTAAAAAAAATTGGAGGATTACCAATCATGTACACTACCCTTAAAGCACAATTCAGAACATGAATAGGTGGCTATTTTCTAAGATTTTGCTTTTCCTGACTGATTTGGTGTCTACAATTTCATGTCAAAATTAAACAACAAAGGGTAAGATATTTTTTTAATACCCCCACAAAAAAAATGGTAAGGAACAGAAACAAATTGTGTTTAGAATTGTTAGCACATGGCACAACCTTTGACTATGAGACTTTTGTCTGGAAATTTCAGGCAATTTTTGCTTTGCAAATTTTGGGCAGCGTTTCATGAAGCGGATTGGCATTCCAAATCCAATCATTGAAATTCAAGAAGCACACCCTGGTACCATAATAAGGGCCAACTGAGTGGACTATCTCTATCGGTTGACTGGTAAGTTGGCTGTATTATTAAGGACAAAATTAAAAAAAAAAGAGCTCAGAATCTTTGAGCTTGTACCTTGAGAGTGAAAGAGACAAGTTGCCGAGGTATTTTTTCATTTTGTCCGAACAATTTAAAAACTGTTTTTTTTATTTTGCTTTTGGCTGCTTAAAGGTAAAATACAGCATTTGCTTTTGCTGTGATTTTTCAGAAGTGGATGGGTGTGGGGGTTAGTATTTTACATAAAATGTTATTGCAATGACCTGTTTTTAACTTTTATGTTCATAGATGCTGGAAAACCAGACATAAGGGAATTGTCAGGTCAGGGAACTAGACTAGCTGGCTTGCACACATTCATGGATGTATTATAACCAGTTGCAAATAAAATATGGACTAAATTTGGTAAATTGTGGATAGTATTTGAAAAAAAGATGTTTTTTTTTCTGATGATGGCCAGCCAACCATCATTGGAAATTAATACAAAGTCCCACTTTCTTGAAAATGATAGCACACCAGGTGTGCTATCCTTTATTTCACAGGATGCTTGAGACTTTTATTTACTAACTGTCAAATAAGGTCAGATTTCATAATAATTTGGTAGTTTGTTTTCTGATGTTTGCAAATGTTGTATATTACATTTAACCCTGTTCTTCAGTTTGCAATTTTTTTGCTTTCATGTATTGGGACATGTATTTGGTGAGACTCGGAGTTTATTATCACCAGAGCAAAGAGGGCATTCCTCAGCAATGCATTGTACCAAATTCCTGCTAATTTGAAACACAAAATCTGGAAAATGGTTGTGCTTTATTCATCAAGAATCTTGTCTGCATATAGGTCACGTCATTGGGACCTGTGACGGCTTTGCATCAAGTACAGCCATCCTCATCAAAGAGTAAAAGGAGATTGACACAGTGAAAGGTCATGGGAGTCAAAGGATTGCAGGTGTTTGCTGACTACTGCCCTGGTGTTCTTGTCAGAGTTAACATAGCACACCTTGCCTCAGACTATCGCAGGCATTTTGGCACCAAACCAGTCCTTGTTGTGGACGGCATGGGTTGTATACGTACCTTCTACAGTCCCAATGTACCCTGGGTCTATGGCGGACAGTGGAAACAGTTTGTCAACAAAGTGGAGTGCTTTGTCGATGCCTTTACCCGTGCTGGAATAGAACTTGTGTTCATATTTGACGGTGTCGTCGAAATGTCCAAAATCGCAGAGTGGGTCCGGAGGAGAAACGGGGAAATCAAAACGGTGGCCAAGATTTTTCAGAGCATCAAAGAAGATGGCAGGCATCCCAGATCGGCCTTGTACCACCTTCCTGCTTCGGGCCTGGCCTTTTATTCCAGTCAAGCCCTGAAGAATTACGGTGTGACTGTCTACAGTTCAGTCATCGAGGCAGACAGGGCCATATTCCACTACTACAGGAAGCACAGGTGCTTTGGCGTGCTGGGCCAGGACTCGGATTTTCTGGTGTACGATATCCACAACTATTTCTCCCTGAAGTCACTGTACGTTGGACGGGAGTTGGAGATCAAAAAGTACGATAAAGCCAAACTCTGCAAAGAGCTCCGCCTCCAACCCTTCCATCTTCCCCTCTTAGCCTGCCTGATGGGCAATGACGTGATAGCACAGGAAAAGTTGAGCGGCTTTCATTGTCGAATCATGGGTACTTCCTCCTACCAGAAGTCCAGTCTGTTGCCTGCTGTCGCCCACTTTTTGTCCGGGTTGCAGATACGATGCCTGACTCCGGAAGTTGTTGCAGACTTAGAGCAGCATGTCTTTGGCAAAGCCCAGCATATGTGGGGGCTGATGGACAAAGTTGTCAGTCAGTACATAATGGTGACTGAGCCCGATCCCCACCATCAAGATCAACTCAGAAGCAGTGGTAGAGAACAGAATCAAGACTACACATCAACATCAGACGACAGCAGAGTGACCCCACGGTCCGCTGTTCAGGCCGAGGTATTTCAAGCCATGAAAAAGGCCCATGAAAATGCTGAGATCACCTCAAAGACCTTAAACATGTTTGCCGATCACCTCTACCAGAGGGGGCCAGGGATCGAGGACTTCACAGACTCCACCATGCCAACGGTTGGTCTGCTGTTCAGACCGATTCGTAAGAATTTATATGGACTTCTCCTTGGTGTGGGAATTGAGGAAGGTGCAAACTTGCCACAACCGCAGATGCTTGCTGCAGCTCAAGCAGCTCCCTCTAGCTCATCCTGTTCAGACTCGGATGACAAGAGGCCGTCTAGCTCAAGTGCAGAGGCGTCGAGATTAGTGGTCGGTGTGAATGCAGTGAGGGAGTGGATCGCCCACCCTGGTCGTACGATGGCAGTGGGACCTGACATTGTTGAGGCTGAACGATTGAGTATGCCAGGTGAGTTTTCAAGGGTAGTTTGTAAGCAATGGGCAGCTTAACATGATCCTCAGTGGATGCAAATGTACCAGGGTCTGAAGTCTTATGCACCCATCAATTGCAAGAACCCCATCCATCCCCACCGTGTTGCACCACCCCAGATGTGGGGATTGTCACTTCAGAAGTCCCCACAATGGGGCACCATTCTGCTGTTCAAAAGTATAGTTTTCACTAAAAGAAGGGCCAAAGTCTCCATCCTAAACCACAAGATCCCAATGGGACGGGGGGGGGGGGGGGGGGGGGGGGGGGGGGGGGGGGGATCAGCCAAAAATCCAAAATCTGTGCTATCGAAAGAGCTGTGATAAACCAACATCAGATTTTCCAACTCAACCAGGGAACTGTTTGCATGAACCTGAAGATGTCCATTGTGTCACGTTAAAAAAAGTATTTGTTGCTAATGCTAAACACAGTTACATAATAGTTGAAGTGCCTACTGCTTATTGCCCTGTTAAATGAACAACGGTTGTTAATAAAAAATGGCGTGCTTATCAGTTCTATCAAATTGGCCCTGCTTCTATTTAGATTTTGTTGTTTTACATAAAGCATGAGTACCTTCACGTCTGGTACAACTGAAGCCTACTAGTTTTTCAAATGTGTCCATTGAGTAGTGCTTGTTTAGGATACACAAATTTCCTTTTAAAAAGTCTAGCCTTAACATTAAAGAAATGTGAAAGAAAAGTGCCTATTATGCCTCCCCCCCCCCCAAACATTTTTTTTTTTTTTTTAAATAAATAAAATAAAAAATAGTTGTGTTGCCCTCCGCAACTGACCCTAAAAGTCACAAAATTCGCGTCACGTTTTTAATATTTTTTTCAAAGAAATTTCAAAGTCTCATCTTTTCCAGCACAAATTGAACAAGTTTTTTCAAAATCTCACCTTTTTCTGCACAAAATACACACGTTTTATTAAAATTATTGTCTTTAAATACAGCTATGACGGCACAATCGTGCATTTCGCCATCTCACTTTTAAATTTATACATGTAAGCTTACTTTTTGGCTCCAGACTGCCGAGTTACACGACATGTATTGTTTTCATGGATGGTAAAAAAAAAACAACGACCGACCCTCCCTCCCGATTTTTCCCATTTAAGAGCTCCGAGCAACACAAGTTTATTTTTGGCCTCATATTAGGTTTTCCTATCTCTCATTTGTGGAATTTCTTGTTGATTTGTGCCACTGATAGTATTTTGTAATCACAAGCGGCGATCCTGTGAAAAGGGAGGTGGGGAAAGAAAGGGGCGATAAAATTGATTATGCAGCAGTAGACTAACAAAAAACCCAATGCATCCCCCAATTTCCACAAGAAATATTTGCACCTTTTAGCTTGGTAATTCATGACTTGAATGTGTAGAACTGATTCTCAGTTAAGAAGTTTGTATTTTGGGGAAACAGCTTTCTGAATGGATCTCAAGAAGACATTGGCTGTCTGACTTTTACATCCCTCCTCTTTAGCTATCGACCACACTATTGCTAAAGTTGTTTTCTTTGTTTTACAGGTGGCACGCCCAGACTAGAAACCCTTTGGCTTGGACCGCGGGCAGAGGCGTGGCCCCTGAAGCTGAAGGCTTTCCTAGCCTGTCTGCATTGCGACATTGACCCCGCCCTACTCCACCGCATCCCAGTACACTTCGTCCTGCTGTGCGTTCTCCTCTGTTACTTCAACGACCACGGCGTGCCAAGGTTTCTTCAAGAGAGTGACATTGATGCCTTCTTAGCCCAGGCCGTTTGCCTGCGGATGCACACCGTTAAAAGTCTTGAGAGTCTCAGGGTGTGTTAAACTGTTGTTCCTGCCCTTATGCTTTTAAATTTATGTTTAGTGTTACGAAGGCAACGTAACATTGAGAAAGCGTCTGTTATTTGCTGACAGATCGTAATTTGTGCAACTTTTTAATTTAACCCTAACCTTCCCAAATCCTCCAAAATCCTCTTTGCCAAATGGAGGAATTTAGAGGATTGAGGGTCTTTGGACGTTGAAGCATTTGAGGATTTTGCAGGATTGAGGGCATATTAGAGGATTTTGACTCTGGAGAAAAATGGCAGATTCAAGTCATCCGTCCCAATCTGATGCTGGATGATTTCGGAGAATTCAGATTACTGGGATACTGGTCAGAAACCCACTGAAGGATTTTGTAGGATTCAGGCAGTGGTCCCCAGTAAAAACAAACAGAGGCTTCTGAAGGATTTGGGTTATATGTATGAAAAATGATGTTGGGAGTTAGGGTTAAGAATGAGTTGTGCAGAAATTACTTAACTAGAGTTGGACTTCAACCATGAATATCATCACCCTCAAATCTAAATCCTCAAATCCAAATGATTATATCTTAATGCCATTCCAGTGCTCTACACTCTGAACTACCTGGTCTATACTGCATCCTTCAAAATTCTGTAATTTCCTTGCACAGGTTGGATGTATTTTAAATGCATCTCCTATTTATTCTGGGTAGCCTGTTCAGTGTATTAGCAATGGTCTCCCCATTAAGTAGAAGACAATAAGGGAAATAAACACCTGGAAGAAATCCACATCATTGATAGGGGAGTCAAAACCCAACCAGCGTATTGTACCTGGATGGGAATCTAACCCGGGTCACCAAAGGTTTGAGGGAAAGCACCACCACGCCAATCCGATCGCCCAAATAAACCTCAAGTTATTACAATTTGCTATCCATTCATTTTGCAGAGAGAATTTCACTGGTTTAACCTTTGACAGTGTGATTAGCAGTGGATTGCAATTCTCTCAAATGGTCAACTACCTCAGCTTGGTTGGGCTGTTATCCAAAGCTATCATCCAAAAAGCTGCCATGTTGCCATAAATCATACCCACAATCAGTGTATTAAAATGGAATGTTAATTCCATACTGTATGAACCACTGAGTATAGAGTGCTTCATACATTACGTCGGGAACAGGCAAAAGTGAAAAATCTCTGTTCTAATTTAACTCACAAATTATGAAAACCTAAGCAACCACACAAAGTTGAAACAAATATTATATCCCTGGCCCCCCAGGTAGGAAGAGTTGATCCAAGGGGTGTTCACCTAGCAGCCCTGTTCATGCAGGGCGTGTATATCGGTTGCTCGGCCAACTCAGCCTGCGGGTTACCCCTGGACCTGGCCAACCTAATGCCCTGGCGTTTCTTTGATGGCAAGCTCTTCCACGTGAAGTACCTCATGAGCCAGGAGGGGGCGTCCGTTGAGCAACTCTGCGACAGAAACGTAAGTCAGCCTTTCAAATTATCATTCCATTCAAATTTTGCATTAGAGGTCAGGTACGCCGTTCGTTTTTGTTTTGCGTGAAAATGGATTTACCTTTTTGGTTTAAAAATTTCTACTGAAGATTAGGGCTGTTCAGTTTCGAATAATTTAAGATTTGATTATTCGAAACTGGGTTTGACCAAATATTCAAATAATTGATACTCGCCGATCAAGTTTTTCACGCATCAGCTGCAACTGCATGCCGTGTCGGTAAAAAGTTGGATGCAAAACACGCTCGGTGATTGATATTATGGACTGCTCGATCAACTTTTTTACATGCGCCTGTTGTATCAAGATCAAGTACGTATAACGTTTTAATAACAAGAAACCAACCTCTAGCAGCAATTATTAACCCTTTGCGTACGGATGACGCCATATGGTGTAAAAAAGAATGACGCTATTTGCCGCTGTTTGTGCAGTTTTAATCCATTATTGGATGATTGTTTGTTACGCTTGACTGCACAAACACATTGTAGCGGTTCGCTTGGCTGCCAAAACTGCTGCGACATCCCGACGTCTCCCGTAAAAAAAATGTACTCAAGAGGTTAAGAAGTGTCAAGTGTTTTACGGATGGGAACAATAAACCTCCGTCCACAAAAACTTACCATGGACAAAAATGTGATTTTTGACACTGCTAAGTGACGTAACTTTTCTATTAAAATAGTATCAGTCGTATCTGTATGTGCATATATATATTTTGTTCGAATGTTCAAACCGGCAAAAAGGTATTAGAATATTTGGTTGACGATCGAATATTCGGGACAGCCCTACTGAAGATACCCAAAGGTTTTTGAGAAAAAATCAAAGTTTCAAGGTTTGATCCAATTCTTAATGTCGTGATGGACTTCATTATGTCTTAAAGGTAGTGTACACAATTGGTAATCCTCCCAAATTCTTTTTACTGAATTATTACAAAATAACTTACTAGACTGTAAGCTAATAGCAGTCTCAATCATCCTGTGAACTCATGGCACCTTGGTGTGCTGTCGTTTTCAAGAAAATTTGAATTTTATGTCGTTATCCAACGATTGTCGGCCAACAATCGTTGGAAATAGTCTAGTTCCCTGACCTGATAATTCCCTGACGTCTATAAATTGCTCCGTTTTGTCTAAAGTATGGTCAGGGAACCAGACTACTAAAACAGATTTCCCAGCATATATGCACACAAAACCTTAAACAGGTCAGTGTTGCTAGCACCCTATAAAATACTAACCCCCAAATCCATTTATTTCTGAAAATTACAGCAAAAGCAATTGATGTATACTACATAAAATCCTCTGTTATCTCTCTAATCACCCTACTATTCTGTCAAGCTCACATGGAGTTGGATTGTTTAGTGATCCCATGCCCCATGGAATGGAATATGTCACCTGGAAAACTGGGATTATGTTATTTCCCGAGAGTGCAAGTTGTAAGCTTAATTTGATATACCATGTGTTGCTGTAGCTCATTTTTAGCCCATGCTATAACCTTTTAGGTTGTTAGTGTCATGAGCACTTATGAGAAAATGAAGTTCACAGGTAGGTGAACTGTGTGAATTATGCGTAGTGCATAATAAAATCACCCCAAAACAATATTTTGAGATAAGACAGAAAAAGGGTCTTTCGGATGTTAAAATTCCATAATCGACTTCCCAGCTAAAAAAAAAGGGTTGTTTTTGACTAACTCAAAATGCAACTTTCGTTGAGCCATGTGACGGGGATCTGGTTGAACTTATAGAGAATCGCGAGCTTAAAAAAAGCTACAATAAGCCTATAGACTAATCCGACGAACAAAATTAGAAGCCATCTTTGGGTACCCAATCGGGCGGTACTGCGCTCGCGCGCGCGCGCCATACGCGTTCTTACTTTTGAGGCGCGTGTTTACTTTGGCAATCCTATTGGTCAAAGGCGCACTGAGTGCGTATGACGGGCGCGCGTGTATTTTACTGCTCGATTGGGTACCCAAAGATGGCTTCTAAGCGTAAAAAACGACATTAGAAGAGGAAATTCCGGTGACATTCACAACTTTAGTGTCGTTAAAAGTGAGCAATAAATTACAGATGTTCCTTAAATCGATGCGGTAAGGATTTCCAAAGGCCTGGGGATGGTGCTTAGTTTTGTCTTAAACAACATTGCCACGATTTTACGATTGCAGTTTTTATTCTCTTGCTTCCATGATACCCCTGTATAATGTGCAGCAGTTCGCTGACAAGCTCGGGTATCAAAAGCCCATCAAGCTCGTGATCAACCGGCCGTTTCGATTCGGTATGATTTGTCGTTTAATAGTTATAGCTGGCCATCGAGTAGTTTGCATTCTGTAGCCTCGGGGACCTCTCGGTACCGTTTGAGAGAAGAAAGGGTCGTAAATCTTGATGCATGTCCGGGGGAATATGGCATTTTATAATCGGGCGGTTGTCTTAATTAATCACGCTACATACCTCCCAGAATATTTGCAAGATGGTTTATAGTGCCGTGGATCACTCAAGATGGGCATCAGATGTTTTGCTTTAAAGGTAGTGTACATGATTGGTCATTGTTGCAATTTTCAGAAATGGGTGGATTTGGGGGTTAGTATTTTATAGGAAATATCATTCCACTGACCTGTTCAAAGTTTTGCGTTCTTGGAATGGTGAAAAAACAAGAGAAAAACGGCGTTCGTTTTCAACCGTCAGGCGGCATTTGTTATAGCGTCCTTTTATAAAAAAAAAGCGCAATTTTTGTAAATGGGATGTTTTCAAATGGTCACATAACATGCGGTGAACGTCCAAGATCCACTGCATGCACTGGTTACAACACGTCACTTTGGTACACTACCCGTACGGCACGTACACACACACACATGTACGATAATTGCAACCTTGTGCCTGTTTTTGGATTGTTAACCCATTTTAGACACAACGCGGACTATTACTACATTCGGTCAATAGAGGGCAGTTTTCCAACGATTGTTCAGCCGAACAATCGTTGGAAAACGATATAAATTTCCACTTTTCTTGAAAACGACAGCCCACCAGGTGCCATCATTTCACAGGATGATTGAGACTACTATTAACTTACAGTCAAGTAAGGTATTTCGTAATAATTCAGTAAAAACAAAAATTTGAGGATTACCAATCGTGTACACTACCTTTGAAGAGGCGTACAAACTTGATGTGAACGTTCGCTTCATATTGCAGCAGTTTTGTAATTAACGCTGAGTGATTGTAACACTGTAAAGCTTTATTTTCCATTTTTTATTTACCCACACAACATACACTTCACACTGCAGAAATGGACATCATTACTGATTGTAGCCTGTGCATTGCTTTGTCTTAAAATCATGTCATTTCCAATAATTTCTTGCAAAACTCCTTGTAGAAAAAGGTCATGTCTTTCCCATGTGTGATGGCACATTTGAATGAGGCGAAAGTCACTTTTATTCTTATAAGTAAAAACAACACATTTCTGTTCGGAAGTTGATTTCGGTATTTTTAACAATTTTTATATCTGGAAAAAAACTTGTCTTTATTGCAACTAGCTTTACGACACGTCACAGACCTTTATGACTTCAGAACCAGTCTGTGTGCAGTGGGGCAAATTGGGGAGCAATAAACCCAAGAATCAAATTCGAGGTCCTGTATAAAGTGAACTCGTTTTGTGACATAAATGATATGTTCCTTGTACTTGTAGAATTAGTTACTTCCAAGAGTTTTATAATAAAATATAAAATAAGTTGTTGAGGAACTTATCTGGCGCCATTTGGTCTGACAAATAAAAGGTTATCTAAAGTTTCTCTGAAAGATTTGATGTTATTGCACGGAGAAAGGAAATGTTTTCTACTGAGATAAAGCTTATTCAGGAGTTGGGTCGCCAGTAAACAAGGAACTAGAAAAACCAAAAACCCAAATAAAAGCGTTGACCTTGGAGATCCCTGGGAATTTGCAGACCCTGGGAATTTGCAGACCCTGGGGTTTCCTTCTTCAAACTGGTATTACAAAAACTTACCAGCCCTCACTTCTAGTACATTTGTGAACAAAGAGTTATGATTGGGACCCAAACTATAGTAATTTGTTGCACGAAGTCGGTTCAGTGAATTGAAGGGATAGAATGCGTGGGGGGGGGGGCGGGGGGGGGGGGGGGGGGGGGGGGGGGGTACCAATCTTGTGCATTTTAGTTTATACACACAGATGCCTGTTTTTAGGCAAAACCTGATTTCATGATTTTCCTATAAAATGTTGGGCTAATTTTTAGGCTTTAACATGTACAACCAGATTGCCCTTGCCTTATTTTTAGGTTCTGGCCAAGAACCAAACGGGCATCTCTCTATTTTTGTTCATTATGTTCCTTTGATACCAGTAATTTTCACATGTCATGCAAAATATTTTAGGTTTTCTTGAAGAAAAACTGTAAAAACGGGGATTTAAGATGTTTTGCTTGGTCTGTTGTAGTGAACTTGTTATTTTTTTGGGGGCTAATTTGTGTACATCTCTTACAACTTTTCACACTGCGACAAATTTGACTATTTTAAAGCTGCTGTGTCTGACTGAAAATTTCAACTCAGTCAGCCAGTGAGTGGATTTCCCTCCACTGATAACTTGTGGAAGAAAACTATTTTAACGGAGTGCATTTGGTCTTCCTAAAATACGTTGTTTTGTTACATGCTATAAATGTGCAAAGATTGACATACATTAACCCTAACCTACCTGAATCCATCAAAATCCATTTTGGAGGATTTCAGCAGATTCAGGATACCTCCATATTGAAAACTGGGGGATTTTGATGGATTGAGGATTTTAAGCCTAGCGGTACTGCAGGAATTTGATGGATTCAGGATACCTCCATATTGAGCAGTCACCAAAACCAACTTTTTGTGCATGAGAAAATAGGTGGATTTTGGCGGATTCAGGATACTTTCTAGTAAAGTTACCCAAGGGGTTAGGGTTAATACTGCAGCAGTGAGGAGTGCCCCGCTTCCTAATTTCAAACTTATTAAATCTGTTACTCACCATCAATTAATTTTTATATTTTTTTTATTAAAAAAAAAAATGTTGTAGAATGTCTTATTTGAAAGCTCATAAATTTTCTGGTCTTAACGAATTAGCAGTTTGAAAGATTTTTTTTCTCAAGGTGATAGACCCTATTAAAAAGATGGGGGGAGGGGGTGTAAAAGAATTAATGTTGTCAAAAATTAGGCCGCTTAAAAATGTGCTCTGTGACTACAGACAAAGTCTGTACTTGCAATCACAAAAATTCTCGTACTTCTGAGGGGCTATGCCCTTTAAACACCACACAATTTTTGCTTCTAAATCCATCAAAATGATCAAACTCAACCCCTTAATTTTAAAGAAAATCCAGCTAGTGGTGTACCCTTACCCCAAGATTTCCTGAGAAGGAGGACTTACTGTTTGTTTTTATTGTCGGTCAACTTTAAACATGCATGGTATTTTAAATAACTTTGCTTGTCATAAAAAAATATTCCTTTTAATTTTGTTTGTTACATTGTTCATGGGTAGATGTTTTTTATACCTTGTTTCAGAAACATTTCCTTCAGTGATTTCTAAGAAGATTTTTCTGTTGTTATCACTTCTGTTCAATTGAGCGTACTTCAGGCAATAATTGATCTGAAGGAGTAATTTTGGAATTACCAACATCCAGAGAAAGCCTTTGGGACAGAACAAAACAACCTGTTGGGATTGACTGCTTTTCCGTTTGAAATTACAGCACACCTATTTTTTTGTTCACCCGGTACAAATGTAGAAATCATTTAGCAATCACAAATTAGTTCCACCCGTCAGCAACTTGGGAAGTGTAAAAACTCAAATTCCTTTTCTGCTTGTACTTCACAAAAATCTCTGAATTCCAACAAAACTCAAATGAGAAGCCTGCTAAACACAACAAAATCCAACCAATTTGGTTGGATTCTGCTGTGTACCACCTACACACCAGCCTTGCCATTTTGCAAGTACCCTGCTGAATCCAACAAAATACACCAGGTATTTGTTTGAGCCCTACCAAACCCTACAAAATTTTTTTACTAGAAGTCTTCTTCCACCCTGCTCAATGATCCAACACACCATGTAGGTTTGTGTTGACTGCTTAATCCAACAAACAGCTATTGTTGGATTTTGTTGGATTTTGTTGGATTTAGCAGGGTTGGTGTTAATGCACATGTACACGTGAGCACTCTGTGGTGCTTCATGTTAAAATCCTCATTTAGGTATTTAGAGGAATATTAAATTAATGTGTTAATTTCTTTAGTGGAAAAGAGTTGTCTGATATCTGAGAATCTGAGGGTACATGTACCATCGTGATGGAAACAGAAGAATCATTCCTTTGTTAGTTTAGTTTCTTAAAATCAACATTTGTGATGCGATCAAGCAAAATCAGTCGGAACTCGGCAATCCTTGTTTTGAGATATGGGCCAAAATATTTTTGTAGTGGAAAAATCAAAATTGACTTTTTTACAAGAACAGAAGGGACAAATATTCTTGTATTATAAATGTGCTAAAAATGACTCAATTAAAGTGCTGTAACTTTAAACTTGATTTTTTTCAGTTTCTTTCTTTCTAACTTTTTAACCAAAGGTTGTATTCACATGGGGTTTCACTGATATGGAGCTTAAAGTACCCTACAAATGAATATTTAAAAATCCCAAAATTGACCAGGGCCTACTTCAGACTGATTTTGCTTGATCGCATCACATTTTATGAATAAACAGTGGGGAGACAAACAATATGCCCGTGAACCCCTTTTTCTAATTTGGCCAGCTCGCCTCCTGTTATGAGGTCTCTCCCGTGTTATTTTGGTGAAGTGCATTGACTGCAAAACATTGGGATTATTGCCTTGCGCGTCCTGTGTAGCACCTGCGAAATCATATACTGTATAAACAAAAAGGGTTGAATAGCAACTTGCAGGCTCGGAAGAAAAGGACACAAAACAGAATGAGAGAAACGAGAAACACAGTCATCAGATTTGCTTGACCCGGGGCAGTTTTATTTTGCACATGACTTGCTTCGGAAAAGCGGACGTCTGAGATGGAGTGATGTTGGGATAGTATTGTTTTGTTTCGATTAGGTGTACGTATTTTGTTGTTTATTCATGCAAATGGTATGAACGAACAGCTGAATTTGGGGAGTTTTTGAGGAGGGGAGAGGGGGTAGGCTAGAGTAAACTGCAGGTGTCTGTACTTGCATATGATGTTGGTTGAATCAGGTTCAAGTTACATGTATACCTTATACATTTGGTAAAGAAAAAATGGGAGTTGATGGAATAATCTAAAAGAGAAACTTGAGAAGTTAGGATTGTGGATTTGTTGGAGAACTTTCTCTCCCCATCCCTTGATGGAATTCTTCTTTGGGAAACCTGACAAACTGAAATACAGCTTTCAGGTGTCTCCTTGTAACAACCACATTCCCCACAGCTGCCAGAGTGCGTCATTGCTCCAGGTTCTCTTGCCTACTCCCAGGTGTGTCTTATTAGCTTCTGAAGATACCAAGACCATTTCTCAGTTATGACAGCTCTACCAACCGCAAACTTTTATCTTCCTTCGCATGCTCCAAAGTTCGTTGATCACCTGGTTTCCCGACCCCGGTTTTTACCCCGAAATTGGCGAGCATTTTTATATGTCAGCTATGGATGTCGGCTGTAAATTTCAAAATGCATTTACGAAAAACCCTCTGTCCCTTTCTGCCTTGTCCTAATTTCTGATTGACTCTTTGCTTGTCAGCTGTCTGTATTTTAGCGGCTCCATGGCTGCCACACATGCTGAATGCATGGAGGTTTCATCTCCCTAACAAAGCTATGTGGCCTGTTGCCAGATTGCAAAAGTCGGACAATTTTTTTCTTCTTCTCTGGTAGGTATTCTGGAATGTTAATGCTTTTGATGTCAGACTGTCAGTCATTGGCCTGTAGAGCTGTTTCCCCCCCCCCCATAATGGGTATTGTGACATGGCCTGTGGAAATCAGTGGAAAGTTGCTCTGTGACATTCTGAGTTGCAAGCAGAAATAACATGTTTTTTCACTCGATCAGCTTTGGGATTTTAACATTATTACAGTCAAAAAAACTTTTTTTCTTTTTTAATTAACTAAATTTAATCCTGAACGATATTGTTTTGGGGTAATTACTTTTTGTACTTCTTTAGTTTAGGTTTACTGACTCTGAGTTTCATTTTCTCAAAGCAATGGATGATTTATACTCGGAGTGCGGTGGCCTGAGGGCTTTAGTGTGCCGGACTCACAAGATCTCGATAATACTGCAGATTGTGGGTTCGAGACCAGCTGGGGGTCATGGTGCTTGTGTCGTTGAGCAAGGCACTTTGTCACAAGTTGCTTCTCTCCACCAAGGAGTAAATGGGTACATTGTACCTGTGAGGGCAGTGATGTTTGATTAGCTCATGTGCTTTATTTAGCCCATGTGTGCTTAATTTGCAGCTTTTATTCTTGATTGCATTCATGCATCTAATGCACACCAAGACATAGCCGAATTATTGTCGGTCGGCAAATAATTTGATCTTTGTAAAGTAACTAAAAGTAGGTGGTTTTTTTTTATTTGTAGTCTCATTCAAAAGTGAATAACATTTGCATTGCCAGAAAAATGTAAAAAAAAAAAATCCACATTATTTTTCGGGGTGAACTTCAAAAATGCCATGGATGTCTGTATAAAATAAAGCTTGTTTTGGGGAACTGCCCTAGTTTGAATATATAACCCAAATATTTTCTGGAACAGTGCCAAACCTCTCTCTTTTATTACAACAAATACAGATGGCTGAGTCTCACATTATACATCCACCAAATCCGGATAGAAAGGATGGAGATGTGTTTGGATTCGGTGATGCATGTGTGGTAAAACGAGAAGCGTCTAGCATTTAAAAACCAAGAGCTGCCATAAATGGCCACACTTTCCTCACAAGATAAAAAAAAAAGTCAAAAAGAACTATGGTTACCGCGAGCAGCTGCAAGAGATTTAATATTTCTCATACGCTCGATTTTTTGTTTGTTACCCCCCATACTCTCCTTCAATTGGCAGGCTTCACAAAGAAATGTTCATAAATCACGATGTGACGGCTTTTGTGAGCATAGAGTGTGAATGTTAATGCTTTTAGCTTGGGGTTTTATTGTCCAAGTTGGGGCGCCATTTTAATGTTGTGTCTGGGCCGTTTTTCAATAATTAATAATCACTCAGTAGTTAGTTTCCTTTGTTCAGAAGGTGTTTTTGTTGTAGTTGAGTTTGACGGATACCCTAGTTTTTGTTACAGAAATATGACATGGCTTTGACAATTTTCTTTGGTGGGGTGGGGGAGCTTTCAATATTTTTTTGGGATAAAACTCTGCGGTGGTGCTCATTTTGTCATAGCGAGATTTGGAGGGCTTTGTGCCTTATTGAATGATGGATTGGATTGGCAGTCCTGTTGGATATTCTAACAATCGATCATGCTTTGGACAGAAATTCTGTTGCCTTCACAAAGAGAGAATTACGGACTCGTTGATTCATGAAACTGCTTTGTCACAGTCTGTTGAACCCTTTCTTATCTTTCTCTTTACAGACTTGAGAAAATAATTAAGTGTACTTGTTTTCCACACTGATTTTCATACACGCTAGATTTCGTGTTTTTGTTGATAGATATGTGTACATGTATGTAATTGTTTGAAAAAAAGTATAAAGATAAAGCTTAAAAATTGTGTACATTTAGTTTGTCAATTTAAAAAAGGATTTGGATATCTGACTCGGAGGCAAACCCGAGTCAGACAAAAGTTACATTTATTGTGACTTGGCCTTGAGCTTTGATGAACAATGACTCGGCCTCAGACTTGGACTCAAGCCAAACTCGAGTCACATTATGGTGACTTGGACTTGACAGTGTCTCAGACTCAGACCTGAGCTTGACTCAGGCACATTTATGGTAACTTGAGTTTGAGTTACAAGGAACAATGACTCAGACTCAAATTCATGAGCCTGACTTGAGTTACATTATAGTGACTTGACTTGAGTTTCAAGGAACAGTGTCTCAGACTCAGAACCCAGCCTGACCTGCGTCACATTTATGGTAACCTGGATTTGAGTTACAAGGAACAGCCACTCAGATTCACACTCAAATATGACTGGAGTCACATTATGGTGACTTGGATCCGAGTTACGAGGAACAGTGACTCAGACTTAGACATGAATCTGAATTTAGGCACATTTATGGTGACTTGGTTATGAGTTACAAGGACCAATGGCTTAGACTTCAACTCGAGCCTGACTTGAGTCACATTGTGGTGACTTGGACTTTTACAAGGAGCAGTGGCCCGAACTAAAAGTATAAATGTTAATGATTTACTGTTTAGTGAAATTATTTTTTTCCCTATCTTGTATTAGGTAACAGCAATTAAAGATTTCGACTTGATGAAGACATGCATCTATTCTAGGACACCAGCTACAGGGAACCAGTAGCCTCGCAGAACCCGATTCCTTGCGGTAAACATTCTAACATTGTAAGGACCCAATGTGCTCGATTTTCAGAATTATTTGCAACATTTTCTTCAAAGATTAGGGGTAAGATTTCTCCGTATTTTTCCTGATTTCAGGATTTTTGGTGGGACGTTCAAGATTTCCGATTAATCTTTTTCGTCCTTAAATTGTTTTTATCAGCCAAAATGACCTCTGCAATCTTCAACCTTCTTTTAAATCTAATGACCTTGTTTTGAGCAATTTTAAACCGTATCTCAGTGGAAAATGCAGTTTTCTTAAGCATTTTTCAGCAACGCCATACAAATAATCCAGTTTGGTATTCCAACTGCGCATGTGCACATCAAGATTTGACAATTTTTCTTTCGGGAGAAACATTTCATCGTATGCATGCAAAAGCATAGCGGGTACCAGCAAATTTAAAGAGATCGTCATGTTCTGAAGTAACATTTTTGGACAGGGAAGTGTTTTCAGGTGTCTTGTGTGTCCAAACTTTTGTTCGAACAAAAGTTTCCATCGTCTTTTCGATTGCACGAAAAATTGCACAGAGTGCAGATTCGGTTACCACGTCCCCCATAGCCTTGTGTGCATTTATCCGCCACGTTAGTCCCGAGAGAAAAAATCTTCGAATCTTGTTGTGCACATGCGAAGTTGGAATACCAAACTGGCTTATTGAATGCCCCGAATGTTTTGTGGATGATTAATTTTCCTCAAATCCCACCCCTGAAAGATGCAAAAGTACATATCTGTTTCATAACTGGTTTAAGCACCCTGCATTTGGTGCGTTCGATTGGCTTACACCATAAACACGCGGTTACTCCGCGGGGAAGCCACGAAATGAGGCAAATCGAACGCTGCGGTGTATTCGCCTAGGCATGCTGGGAAAGTTAAGGTCAAAGGTCGTTTGGGGGCGGGAACTTTAAAAAGGGTAAAATGTTAGCACAGGTTCGCTGTCGTCTGCTCTACCGGCAAAATCTTGACCATGACGACATGATAATTATAAAATTCACAATTTACACACAGTCTAGTCCTGAACTGTTGTTAATGTCAGGAAAATACACTATTTGCTTTCCAATTTATGTCACAATTTATACATTTACTCACGTCGAATTTGACTTCGCCGCCATGTTTACGTTTTTAGCTATAGGCCTAGGTAACGTCATTACACCTGGGCAGCCACCAGAGACCCGCTCGCTGGCTGGGGTGGTTGACACCGGGGCAGACACGAGTATCACGTGATGACTAATCGATGGGTCTCGTGTAAGTTTCACTTACACGTGTATATCGAACGCACCCATTGTTCGATTCCCTGGCTGTATGGTATTGTGGGGTTATGACTTTTGACAAGTAACTACCGAACAAAATACTCATAAAATTGAGGGACTACTAATGTAGGGCAAGATTGAAGTTGGGTGATGGCTAGAATGGTGTTCTAGAGGTTTCAGTTGTAAATCTTTTTATTTTTTTTTAATTGATTTGTTTCTGAACAGTAAGACCTGCATACTATAGCATTGTATGCCCTTAAAAAATACTAGTATCTTTTAGCCTTTGTGAAAGAACTTGCTTAAGTCTGAAATGTTAGGCCAGTGTTAGGCCAATATTTCAGATCAATTCAGTCAGTTAGCCGTTTGCAGCAGTTTAATTAAAAGAAACATGTTTTTACAGTTGATTTAAAAATGTGAGATCTCTGCTCTTAAAGGCAAAAATAATTTTGATTAATTTGTGGTCTGTTTGATGAATTGTTTCTTAACAGTTACACCTGCACACTATATTATTGTATACCCTTAAAAATGTAATAGTATTTTTGTGTGAAAGCATTTACATGTCAATTAATGATTAGATCACATAATTTTTGCGGTCATGACCAACAATTTAATCCCAGATGATTTTTCTGCTGTCAGTCACTAAAAATGCAATGAAAAGGGCTCACAAATATTTCACGAACTTCATAAAAGGCTGGCTCCAAGGATGAGTTTGGCTTAAAGGTTATTAATTGAACTAATACTCTCCGTGGCGTCGTCCAAAAGAATACTGGGTGTGCCCTAATTAAGTATTGAATTTAATTGCCATAGCGTGACTCTGAAAAATGCCAGTTAATGGTTTGAGAGCACACAGCATTAAGGGCTCCGGTAAAGTCCAAACCAGGAGTATTTAAATAGAGAAAATTAATGGCAATCCAGAGGAAGCTTGGGGTATTAGAAGGTAGCCCACACACTCGCACAGCTGCGTCACGGTTGCTGTACACCCACGTCATTGTGATTAGTGTAGTTAGCAACACGTCGTCTCACTTTGAAGGCAGTGGTAACTGAGGTGCACACTCTGGGCTGGCCGTTATTGTACCCCGGAGCAAGATGAAGCAGTGGTTGGTGTGGAGCCCAAGGTTATTGCAGACCCTCCACCTCGCCTGCAACAAATGAGTCTGTAGGTCTTACAGTGTCTAACCCCCCCCCCATTTCTGGCGGCTGGGGTAATTTGCAGTAAGCTTACATTGGCACCAGGTACACAGTATGAGATGTGTGTTTATTCAGCTCTTCATTAGCTGTGTTGCAGAAAATTAGTCTATGGCTGCTTTGTCAGGGCCCTAAATTAAAACTGGCTGTGATTTGTGTCTTGCGTGTGATGCGTGGATAACGGATTCATTAATTTTCCAGTGTTTGTTCCAAAACGGAATTTTCATGTGTTTTATTGTTCTGTTTCTGTTTTTGAGGCTGTTTGTTATTCTTAGTATGGTTTGATTGGTGGTATAGCTTTCCCCTAATGGACTTCGAGGTTGAAATTAAGATTTGATTCGAGGGTTTGCATGGTGAAGATAGCCATAAGGTAAAGATTTGGAGTACCCAGTGTTAAAGGTACATGTAGTATACAACATTTGCAAACATAAAAAAAAAAAACTACTGAAATATTACGAAATACCGTACTAGACTGTAAGTAAATAGCAGTCTCAAGCATCCTGTGAAATCATGGCACCTGGTGTGCTGCTGTTTTCAGGAAAAGTGGAAATTTATATTGTTTCAAACGATTGTCGGCCAACAATCGTTGGAAATAGTCCAGTCCTCCGACCTGATAATTCCCTGACATCTATAAATTGCTCCGTTTTGTCTAAAGTGTGGTCAGGGAACCAGACTACTAGAATAAAATTAGTTTTTTCTTTGTTTTCCCAGCATCTGTGCACGCAAAACTTTAACCCCTTGAGTACGTTTTTTACGGGAGACGTCAGGGTGTCTCGGCGGCTCTGGCAGCCAAGTGAATTGGCCACAATGTGTTTGTGCAGTCAAGCGTAACATACACAATATTCCAACAATGGATTGAAACTGCACAAACAGGCAAACGGCGTCATCCGGCCTGGTAGCACTGTTTTTTGCGCCATAGGATGTCTTCCGTACGCAAAGGGTTAAACAGGTCAGTGTAACAGTATTTGCCAGATACTAACCCCCAAATCCATTTATTTCTGAAAATTACAGCAAAAGCAAATGGTGTACACTACCTAGAAAGATCAATGTACAAGAAGTTGTGGTGGGGGTGTTGTACATTTTTTTACAAGCAAAAATTGCCTCAGAGTGAAGAGGGAATTTGCAGCGAGCATGATGTCAATTAGGACAGACATTTTTTGTCCTTTTCCGATGTAGTGTAGGAAGCACTGTATACTCGGTGCTTTCCGAGAGCTTGTGTGAAAAAATCATAAGCTTACTTGGGCGGGACTCGAACCAGGACCTCCTTCTTACTAGTGCAGATGTCTTTTCCACTCGACCACTCAGCTTGCCGGGGTCGACTGGTCGATTCAAATCCAACATGTAGCAGCGGATACCGCGTCATCAGTCTGTTCTAAATTATTTTTGCAACACTGATAAGACACATAGTCCAAGACAGTCTTGTATTCAGGAACTACACATACATTGTACTTGTGTGAGAAGAGGTGTGGTTGTTTCATTGAATTCATGAAGTAAATGAAAGGAAGATTTTGATGAGGCATTTGGGAAAAAGGGGAAGGGGTTACAGTAGCATCATCCCCCAAAATTTTGATGGACTCCCCAAACAAACAAAAAGTCTTTTTTGTTTCAAATTCTTTTTTTTTCTATAATGCCTGAATGTTTTTTTTTATCTTAAAGTATTCCTTTAAAAATGTCTAAATCTTAACAAACAATTGGGTTTAAAAAGAAATATTAGCACCCCCTCAAACCCCCCCTCTCCCCAAATTCAGTCTTGAGCCAGCTCTGTTTTGAAACTTGTAAAATTATTTTTAAAACCTGCACTGCACTGCGCTAGGTCCGCATAATGTAAAATACAGCCCGAAAAGAATCAGTCTGCAAATATACTTAGCCACATTGTTACAAGATGATTTTTTTTTTTGGACACACGTACACAAATCAATGCTTTATTGCTTGGCGCTTCTGCATTATGCATTCATGAAGTCTAAGCAAATACGCACAGCTCTTGTTGATGACGAGTTTTGTCCTGATGAAAATTTGAAATCAATATGTTTGTGCTATTATTGTATGACAGAAGGGTTACTGTTGCACAAAAGAGTAGTTTTGAATTTGTTGCCGTAGCGCAAAGATCAAGTAATATTGCTCAATGTATGAAAATGAAGCAAAAGAAGAAATAGTGCCATTCCTGTGTATCCATGTACCATGTCCAAATTTGAAGCCGGACTTAGCAAGTAAACGTTAAAGACCTTTAGATAAAAGAAAAGTTGACAATTGAAGATGCGCTTCTGTGCATGCGAATCATTATTTCATGGGCAATATATAGTTTGCATTTTGTTTACCTGCTGATGCATTGATTTTGTCTTAAGGAAATCAATTGGATTTGAATGAAATCTCAAAGTGCAAAGAGATGAAGTAATTGACAATGGGTAGCACATGTTGGTAGGATTGGACGTGGGGTTGAGAATGTTGATTCTACGGGGTGATTTGAGATGATGGAATCCTACCTTGGGCTGAAATTTCACTTCCAAAAAGTAATTAAAACACTTTTTCTGTACATATTATTCAAGTATGGACCTTTAAAAGCATATGTGTGGTGAGGCGTTTGGGTGGGATGGCATAAGGGGGGGGGGGGGATAGAAAAAGTTTATTGTTAGCAGGGTTGATTGGGATTACTGGCTTATTCCACTTTATCTCGGGGGGGGGGGGGGGGTTTGATCTGGACTGGCATTTTTGAAAATGTGGTGGTGAGGAATTGTTATCTTAATTTTATTTTGTATGCTTGTGTATTCATCTTTATGCAGGTGCGTGGTGGTTGAAGTGTGATTGGGTTGGGCTAGAAATCTCAGTTGTCAGTGTGGTAGATAAGGAGTCCAAACTAACTTGATTTTGTGGGGTGGTGTTGAACTGGACAGGCAAATTAAAAAAAAAAGGAACTGTTTATTTAAATTTTATTTTATGTTTATTTCTTCATCTTTTGGGGGGTGGGGTGGAGTAGCGTGATGGAGCGTCCTAGACTGTCTCCACTTAGATCAATGCCTGCATTAGTAAAGTAAAGTAGTGATCAAAGTTGCTGTCTGTGCTCCGACTGAAAAATTTGGATTTCCCTCTACTACCAAATTGTGGAAGAAAAAGGAATACCAAATACACTGGGCACTCTATTCGGTATTAAATACATACTGTATTGTTTTGTGCTACTTGTGAAGATTTATATACATGAGTACAGTAGGAATGATTGGCATACGGTTGATGGCCTGTATTTAATCATTCCCAAGATTTGTTTTGTACTGATTAACTCACATCTCTTTGATTCTAATGCTTGAATTTTTGTTGGCCTTAGCAAGAGCAAACTCATTGTTCAACACTGAGGGCTAGCTTCTAGCAGATAGAAACGTTGATACATGTAGGTATTGAATTCCACGGCAGAAGTCTCGTTTAAAGGATCTGTAATCCCGCAAAACGAGTCTAGGTGACTTCTGGTCATATCGTTCTCTTCCATTCTCTCATCGTTCCGTTCCCCCCAGCTAATTTCCCATTTGCACTCTCCCTAATCATCTTCCAGCCAGCTCTACTATCCAGTCACTACCCCCCCCCCCCCCCCCTCCTCCTACAAGGGCATCTTGACTAATTGGTTGACCACACTGACAGAAGTCATCAACCCATTCGCAGTGTTGTCTATTATTTTTAACCTTTCCCCGGGCCACATTGAGAGGAAAAAATTGATAATTAATTTGCTTCCCCGAAATCACCTGGTAATGTGGTGGTTGACCTTGACGCAGCAGCTGACCAGGCTTTGATTACCAGTACTGTTGGTTTTGTTTACTGACAGGTGAGAGACTCTAATCTCAAAGGCAACTTGTCCTTGTGTGTTTTGCTCTGTTCTCCATCGGAAATTAATTCAACTACAGTTAAGGCCACAATTATTAATTAACACCCCCTCCCCCCCCCCCAAAAAAAATTAAAAATTTAAACCAAAAAAATCAACAGCAACAGTGATCATGAATTCTTTATGATTATGTAAAATATTTATGATTGAAAGAGGCCTTATTGAGAAATTGTGTGGAATTTCCTGGAATCGTCTAAAGGGTTCCAGAACCAATTTCTTAAAAAAAAAAAATTATAAATGGTATTCAAAGTTATTAGCCACGAGAATGCAAATTTCTAGAAAACTCCTGAAAAATGTCATGATAGAGTGGTTTTCACAGCATTTCCGAATTCTTCTGGATATAGAATCAGTCACGGTCTGAGATTAATAGCAGTCAGTTTGAATCTTTTTGATTCAAAGGGGAGGCGACAGTCTCCCGTATGGTGGAAGTTACCCCGCCTGGGTCTATGGGTCTATAGGTCTGAAAATTGGGATAATTCTTTGGTATCTATTGAAGATTTATCCTCTATTTAGATCTGGACCCAAGAAAACCATAATGGTGGTAGGACTGCAAACTAAAATGTGGTCAACCCCACCACCTCTCTTCTATCTCATTACCTAGAGTGGCTTGTATTGGGTACGGTAACTCCCATTCAACATTTAAATAACCGTTCTCTTACAAAAAAGGGCAAATATATTCAGATTCATTGGAGAAACATTCATTACATCAGTTGCAATAGTGTTCAGGAGGCCTCAAACATGAACACTGTTGGACTGAAGAGGGCGCTGTTCAGTTTTCACAGTGCTTGTCCACTGTGGTATGGATTGTGTTGGTGTGTCTGGAAATGAACATTTTTTAAGTGACTGGAAATCAGTTTGGTGGTGTTGCAGTTTCAAGACACTGAGGTGTTTTTCCCCCTTTGAACACCCCCCCCCCCCCCCCCCCCCCCCCGAATCATTCTGCAAATTTATCATTTGTGACCTGTAGAAAAATTGGTATTTTGTAGCAAAATTTGAAAAATTAGTTGTATACATAGTTGAATTTGTCACATCATAAGCTCTAATTTGATGTATAGGTTTGACCCCTGTGGCATTTTGTGTTATCGATATCTTACATTTGCATACTCATATTTTCCAATTTAACAGAAGTGCGTTTAGAAGATAATAATAATAATAATAATTTGGGAGGCTAATCATCCTTACTCGCAGCTGGGATGCTGAATTGCGAAGGACGCGGCTACAATGATAAAGCCCTTTAAACATAGCAAGGTCAAAGAAATGAGATAGACGTAATTTCTACTGACATTTGTTTTTTCATCTTTATTCATCAATATTAATGTTTCTGAAAATAAATTATGAAAATATACATGTAATAGAAGCCGACAAAAAAAATCACTTATGTGAAGAGTGTCTTGCCCTCTACATAGAACAGTCCTGTGTGTGTTTTCACACAGTGTGACATAATACCCTTTTTGGTAGAGCGGGTCACATTTAATGTTTGATTTGAAGCTTAGCATGGCAGAATGGTACAATAATGAGGTTTCCGGGCAGTGCTATGTCGTAAATTTATCTCTTTTGTGAAGAATGTCCTTTTGAAAGAACCAATATGGACAGTGTGCTCAGTCTGTCGTCAGAATGTGGAAGGTGGTAGACTACAATAGTAAGGTTTTTAGACCAATCTCACTGTTGTACCATTTACCATACTTTTGCATGCATCTACTCCCAACCACAGCCGCAAACTGAATCGTACACCCATGGCAGCCAGTCATTAACTCTGAACCTTTTTTCCTTTTCTTTTAAATTTGTGGTCACAGGGACGAGCAGAGCAGAGAGTGACGCTTGAGACAAGTTGGACCCATCCTTTATGCATACATTATTACAATGGTACTGACATTATGTCGGTAATGTGCGAAAAAGCTCTGATGATGCAATCCTTGTGACTTTTGTGTATGAGGAATTGACGTATCAAGGTTACGTCTGCTTGCATCCTGTAAAAGATACTTTCAAGTAATTTTGAAAAAATGCACATTTTACAAGTTGGGCATTTTCTTACTATCAGAAAAGTTGAAGCCCTGTGATGTCTGCAGTTACAGACGAAAGGAAACGTTTCCCTGCCGATTTCATATTGTCAGAGGATGCATTATCATTTTTCATCAGTCTCCGCTCTCCAATTTGTGAGGGGAAAAACCTGGAGAGAAGAAAAACAACATGGAAGAAAATACTCCATTGGAATTTCTTTCCATAACAAGTATGGCGGTGAGTTTGAAAAGCATGACAGGAATCCTGAGAAAACGTCCTGGGAGAGGTTTGATTTATTCGTTTTCCCCGAGTCGTTGTCGATGGTTACGGCACCTTTGAGGTCTGAAATGAATGTGGTCATGGAATTTGCAAGTATGATACATGTGTGCAATATTTTCTCTGCAAATTGTGACATAGTTGACCTTGCGTTAATGGATGAATGCCTAGTACAGTTGTATATGTAATTTGAAATCTGAAATTTAAAGAAAATTAGTCCTTTCCATGGAGCTTCTCAACCTAGGTTGAAGTCAAGCCAGGGCAAACCCCAGGGCTGCTCTGGGTCGCATCTCAATTTTTCAATCCTGCATCGTTTCACACTTGTTTTGAGTTCAACCCGGGGTGAACTCATCACTGCTTATTTCACACTACTGTTTTCAACCAGAGTGTTTCAACTAGGCAGGTCACACTATTTTTAAAACATGTACCAAAACCATTGAATTATGACTCAAATTAAAGAGCTTGCTCAAAGAAACACAAAACTGAAAGAATTTGTGAAATCGGAACCTTCCATTCCAAAGTTATGCTAAAAAAAAGACTACATCTATTTGATACAGCATTTTCAGCTATTTTCGGGGGAAAAAAGTGGAAAAATGCCTTATGCAAATATTTAACCTAAAGCAGTAATAAATCCCTTAAAATCACTTGAAAGTTTTGAATCCTTGTAGTATTTTCATCATATTTTCCTGAACCAATAGAATTTGGTCGCCGATGGATTCCATTATCTCTTTACAACTTCACAAAAATGGCAATTTGTTCCAAATTCCTTAACAGGAAAACCAATAATTTGGAGTAAGAGCAATAAATGGAACAGCCATTCACCAAAATCCCGATACTGCAATCCGATTGGTCCTTAGGTCACATGACTCAAACACGGGCTGTAAGGTGTGTAGTGTTACCTCCCCGTATAAGAAGTAAAACAGATTACTACGAACTCGGCTTGAGTTTAAGCTTATCAGTTTGAGGCGATTTTAAATTATTTTAACACTTGGCACTTGTTAATTACACATCAAAGATTTAGTAAATGATGAAAAAAACACACTCGCCCCACATGGATCTCAGCGGCAACTTCCGAAATTTGGTCAACTTTAAGCACTTATCCTGATCGAGTCATTTCCAGTCTTACAGGTGTTAACAATGTTTGAAATGTGAAATTGCATCGAAATTACGATTTTCGTGTTATTTCAGGTCACCATTTTGAAAAATTTTGAAGGCACAGCTTTGATGCTACGGCTTTCCCCTAACCTTAAAATAGCTTGCCAGGGCCACACATTACTGGGAGCATACTGGAATCATCCATTATTTGGCTGTTAATTATTGCGCATGAGTGACCTGCCTATTTCAACTCGGGCAAGAATCTCAACCGGGATTGAAACCAATCTCAGGGTTGATGCGATAGCAAAGTGTGAAACTTGGCTTGTTTTCAACCCCGAGATTTGTCATGTACACCTTTTTTATCAGGGAATGTGTCGTGTTGCGGAATGGAGCATTTCAAATAGAATAGGAACGTTCTGAGCCGAGAGATTCTCTGCCATGAAAAACTCATTCTGAATTGATTGTGGAACCACCTGGGATATGAGAAGTGAAACACTTCCTAGGAATCATAGACAAATTACAAATTCACGAAAATAGCACTGATCTGCACACTTCTGGGTTTGTAAAAGAACCTCTCAGTGCCAAGTAAACATCTGACTGTGCTAAATGTGCACTGCGCTGCCATTTATGGCACTGTGTTTGTTTAGCACTGAGATCCTCACTTTCAACCTGGAAATGTGCAGATGGGGCTAATGTGAAATTCCTCTATTTGTTGGTAGAAATGTCAAAATGGATGGTAGCGTTTAATACTGAGATAAATATTAAATTTATGTGTTGCTGAAACTCATAACCTGTAAGGGAGTCCATCCTTACTAAACATGCGGTATTATAAGCACTATAAAGCAGCACTGCTGTTATGCAGTGATGTAGTCGAGACCATTCACAAAAGACCAGCTTGTTGCAGGCACAAGTAACGGGCATAAACCATGACAAAGGAATTAAGACTGATGGTCTTGCAGGGTCTCGACTACATCACTGCTGTTATGTTGAGGTACCCATAGCCCGGCACCAGGTGTCTCTGATCTCATTCTTGATTTGTGAATACACAGGTTTGATACCGACTATAAGGAGATTAATGAATTTAAAAAAAATCTTTCACCCCATGTTTATTCTACTGTTGGGATTTCCATTCAAAAGAACGATGCAAAGCACTGAATGTGGTAAATCAGCAAAAACAGAGGTACCTCTAACAGTACCGACTGTTTAATAAGGTTGTCATCCCTATTGGCCTTACTCTCCCCACAGAGGGCACTCAACCAGTTTAAACTTTAGCCGCGCATTCGTATTCGTATTCGACTAACTATTGTCAAAAGTTACCATGCGAGATTGTTAACATTCCACTGTGGTTATTCTTCCGTGAGTCTTGGCTTTGCAGTGATTAAAATGCATGTTTTACAATTACAGTAGTGGCTGTCCGCACTGGACGTTCAGCGACGTAAAACTGGCCACGTAACTCTTCTGCTGTACGATTGGCCCTGTAAAAGTGCCTGCTGCGGAGGGTTAATGAACAACTGACGATCGACACTTGACAATTTGGAAAGTTTACCGGCTGTCCGCACTGGACTTAATTTGGTAAAGTTGACAACAGTCTCCGGTATGTTTTACCAAAAAAAGTCCAATGCGGACACGGCCTTTAGTGTACAAATTTGCATGAGTAGATTGAAACATAGATTTTAAGAATATTTATGTGTTTTGTTTCAATTAAGGTTGCCTGGAAATGTTACATTTAATAGCACTTTAAATTTCAGTTGAGATACTGAATGTTTGTCAAACTCAGTGCTGCATAGCCATGCTCCCGAGACTAAGTTGTGTTGGATTTTGTGCAATTATGTATTTTGGTTGTCTTTATTCGGGGTTGTTGCATTGAGACATTATTTCATAAGCTAGGTTCATAACAATGATCTGTTAATCTGTATTAAACAAAAAATATTCTTATGTTTTTGAAGATTTTAAGCTGTACGTTTTAAAGTTAACGTGTTAAAGTTGTATACCTCCAATAGCCAGTGTTGGTTTTTCTCATGAAGTTTGAGCCGTCCAGGAAAACAAAAATGATGAGAAAAAAATGCATCCTTGCCACAACTCATCCGGTGCATCTTATCCCAAGAATAAAACTCTGCGATGTGATAACCCGATGGAAGCTCACGGGCACGGCAGTCAGTTCCCACGCTCCATTTCCTCCAGATAACTCTCCTCGCACCTCGGCCCGCCTCTTCACGATGACCACGATGGCATACCATAGCAGCCTAATGGCAGAGCATGCCAGCTATGTGTCTTCTTCCTGGTTCCCCTAGAGTGGGGGGGGGGGGGGGCACCCTAGACATGTTCTGCAGTCCCCTGGGTATTCTAAAATGCAAAGTTATTCTTGGCATTCCGAGTCCCTCTTAAAATCACATCCCAGTGACTTTAATACGAAACTGGAGTCATTGGCCATTGGTAGTGTAGTCATGATGAAGAAATAGATTCTTATTTAATTTTTCTCTCATCTTCAGAAAAAAAGTGAAGAAAGTTGCATTAGTTTTGTCCTCCCAACTAGAATCAAATTGCTTGCCAATTGGAACGGTCGGTAATACATAAATGATAACAAGTTAGCAGGGCCCGACAATTGAATCTCGGCAGAATCTTTCATAACCTGCGAATTCAGGTCAGAAAATGTTTTTTTCAAATGGGAATTTTTTTTTTTTTTTTTGTGAAATTAAAAATGAATTTCCTGGGAAGAGGAAAGTGTTAAGAGAAATTCCTATTCCCAGGTTAACTTTCAAATGCAATGTACTGTAGTATATTTTTATTTCAACAAAAAGAAACATAAACTTAACCAAATTGATCTCAACTGCATGTGTATCAAATTGACAATTTGTGTTAAAATGTATCCTGGAGTGAATGCACATGTTAATGTTTGGCAGGAAGTATGCATGTTTAATGTCCCTTATGTCAGGGTCTTCTCGCTTGCATCATTTGAGAAATTAATGAGGGAGTAATAAAATGTATAGAATTTAACTGAACTGCATGTACATGTAAATTCAATAACTGTGGCATGTTGATATTAAATGTAGTGTACATGATTGGTCATTGTTGCAATTTTCAGAAATGGGCGGATTTTGGGGGCGAGTGTTGTTGGATAGTGAAAAAAAACGAGAGAAAAACCGTGTTCGTTTTCAACTGTCGGGCGGATGATAGCCATTAGTCAAGGCGCGCGCGTGGCTACCTGGACACGTGACGCGCCCCGGATATGCCAGCATATCCGGGGTGCGCCACTCGTCCCTTGACTGAAGGCTACATTTGTTATAGAGGGCAGTTTTCAATGATTGCCAGCTGGCAATCATTGGGAAAACGATTTAAATTTCCACTTTTCGTGACGACAGTACACCTGGTGCCATCATTTCACAGGATGATTGAGACTACTATTAACTAAGTCTAGTAAGGTATTTCGTAATAATTCAGTAAAAACAAATTTTTGAGGATTACCAATCATGTACACTACCCACTGATCGGCAGTGCAGCAGTGATTGCCTATGTGTGAATTGAAGCCACCACGCGGCCATCTTGCATATTTTAAAAACGATGGCTGTTTTCCAAGCTCCAGGCCATTCACAAACTGCTTGCATGGATGCAGTTTGGCAATGGGTTAAAGTCGGAGATGGAGCTGAAGCCAGGGGCTTGGAAAACGGCCATTGTTTTAAATATAGCAAGATGGCCGCGCAGTGGCTTCAATCGTGGAGCTTCGCAGCCAATCCAGTTTATAGAGATCAGTGACAACTACATTTAAGAATTTATCCGAATGTACACTCATAACATGGAAGAATTTGTGCTCGTGTAATTTTTAGAAATTAATGGATTCAGGGGTTAGTATTTTTAGCAAATACTGGAACACTACCTGTGTAAAGTTTTGTGGGCATAAATGCTGTTCTTGTAGTCTGGTTCCCTGACCCCACTTCAGACAAAATGGAAGAATTTATAGGGGATTTAGGGTTGATGGGTAAGGCAGACTTCTGCCAGCCATGGTAGTTTTACAGGGACACTGATTAATACTGCATAGATAAAATGGGAATACGCCAGTGTGAACTTTTTATTTTTATACTTAACACAAAATGAAAATGACACAAGGTTGAATATAAATGGATGTTGTAATAAAACTATTGGTTCTGTTTAATATGAATTTAATGCAATAATTAAATATTAAAACAATGTTTTGGAGATTCCAATTCAACTGGAAACTATGATTGTGTACACATAGTACTAGCCTGGAGTACAAATTCTAGTGAAAATCACTCTGGGCTACCCAAACTTGCTTCCTTGTTTGCCCGGTGGAGTAGCCAGGGAAAAAAACAGTTAGCACCAAGCCTGTGTAGTCATCCGGGACAAATGTCATGGAGTTGATTAGCAAAAATAGGTTACCAGCCAAAATTGCAAGACATGTACACTAGTATTGACTGGTGTGCAGCTAATTTTTGCTTAACAAGAGAAATGTGCTAAGCAGGTCTTTTTTTTTGCTAAGTAGCTCCAAGACACATGCCAATGGGAACAAACCGTACAGCTATATTTAGGGAAAAAAACACACAAAATACAACTTGTGTTGCCCTTAACCCTTTCAGCCCCAATGGCGATTAAAGTCGACCGTAAAGTGCTTTGTTCGTGAACAATGCGGGGCTGAAAGGGTTAAATTGGAAGGAAGGGTCGGTCTGTCATTTTTTTTTTTTAATATCCATACAAACGATACATTTCCCAACTTGGAAGTTGGTAGGCAAAAAGTGAGATGACAAAATGCACGATCGTGCCTGTATTTAAAAGACAATGATTTTAATAAACTTGTTTATTTTGTGTAGCCGGGGAAAAGGTAAGAATTTGAAAATTTCTTAAAAAAAAAAAATAAATAAAAATAAAATAAAATAATAAATCGCGACCTGACTTTTGGTCGGTCGAGGAGGGCAACACTATTTACTAGCGTGCTGTATGTTGTGAAGCCTGCTGGGCGCATCCACGTTTGTGCACAAAACTAAATTCTGTACGGCTATTTGCATATGTGTGCTTATACTGATTTTCAAGTGATGTTTACAGAACAGCCACGCAATGATATTTTTAGATAATTCAAATTATTATTCAATCACGCAACCCCCCCCCCCCAATCAGCATGACTTTACAGCATCTGTGTGATGGAATGAAAAATAGAAATTTAATATAGCTCTCTGGAACAAACCTGTGTCCCACTTACACGTAGGCTGTGTTTTTGGATGTAGGAACACATATCATTTAAAATAACAAATTTGTCCTCCAAGAATTTATATTTATATAATTTATATAACACAATTTATGTAATATTTGTAAATACTCAAGCTGCGCATTTCCATGCTTACACTGAAAACATGGGGTCAAAAGAAAGTCAAGTAAAAAAGTTAAGTTCTTGGACCTTACATAACCCACGAATGTTTCTCTGACAAAATGACCCCAAAAAATAGTAGCATTTCTGTATAATACAGTTACCTGCATCAGTGGGTAAACTACAGATATAGAATTTAGACTCTAATTAGCCTACAGCTTGGGCCTTCGAGTCTAAATTCATTATTATTCAAGCCCAACAATCATCAAACGTGTTTGCTCAACTTCTCTTTGATCCTTACTGGGTAATGAATGGTAAAACAAAACAAAACAATGCACACTCCATATTCATGCAGCAGACAGCAGGTGGAATAAAGCTGAGAAGACAACTTTGATTTTAAAGATTTCTTTTTCTGAAACTGTTGGTCTGAAAAAAGATGTCCTGGCAGTAGCGTATCCAGCTTTTTGTGCCAGGGAGGGCAAAAAACATCTAAACTGTCTTAAAATCGTCGCAAAAACACGATTTACTTGTTTTTTTATGACGCCTCAAATGCCGCCTGGGGGGTAAGTTGCCCCCCCCCCCGGCGGATACGCCACTGTGTCCTGGTATTGGACTTATTGAAATAGACCTTACGACAAAACAGGCTGCATACAGGAGACAACTACTCGGGCCGTGCCAAATATTCAAAGGTGAAATAAAAGGGTTTATACAACACCTGAATAAATCCCAGCCATCCGATTGGTGGATCGTCAATCACGTGCATTGAATTTTTTGACCCATCACACGACGCCAAAAACGTTCTATCAAACGGTGCGCGCGCATTGATAGAACCAAAAGAACTTCTGCAATTTCACGGTCACTATTGCCTGTATTGGTGGCGCTACAACAGGGCTGTCATTCACACAACATGGCGGCCGAGTTTTCCGAACTGCCGCGGTTTGTTCTCCTAACAGACGACGAAATATTGGAACTCGTAGGCGATGCTGACGCTCCAAATACAAAGAGTGAAACGAATAGAGGAATTTGCAAGACACGCAGGAACAACAATGGAAGCTTTAACTGATTCGGAACTCGACAATTTTTTGTCACGGTCTTATGCGGGACTGAGAAGGTAAACAGCACGTTGTACACCAAGAAATCTATGCATGCAATCTGTCGGATTTATTCAGGCGTTGTATAAAACAAATAATGAATGTTTCACATTCGTGCAATGGTAAGAATAATTTCATTCGGTGACAGATGAAATGTCCCATTCCACTCGGCTTCGCCTCGTGGAATGGAACATTCAATCTGTCACCTCATGAAATTATTCTTACCATCGCACTCATAAACATTCATTATTTGTCTAATATAATCAGGGCAAAAGTTGGTTTTATTTATAAGGAAATTGCATCCGTGACTTCGAGACTGGTTCCTGTTCAAATAATTGTATGACAGCAGGCTATCTATCTGTGTTACAAACACGTACTGATGAATTATTTGTACCTGTTCCTACTTTTTGTCGGGAAAATAAAACTTTCTCACCAGGGCAAAAAAAAAGAAGGATTTCTGCATTTTGCATGTGTACTAAACCTAAAATATTCCCTGGTGCTGGTGATTGTCATAACAGTGAAAATCTGTTATAATAAGCAGTTTCGTGTGGACAATCGAATATTCGATTTTATGGAAGGTGAAAAGTAGAATTGTAGATTATTCGAATATTCAATTATTCCATTTGACTCAGCCCTAGCAACTACCAAACATAGTTAAGAAATAAAGCCCCCAAAATGTCATTTTTTGTGTTTAACTAGTGCATTCACAATAAAGCGAGCGCATTACTTGATCATATGCACACTGGTTGAATCAAAAGCATGCTTTTTGTACTGGTAACAACACACACAACGACGAGTTTAATATGGACCAGGGCACTAGTAAGCAGGTCATGGGTTCGAGTCCAACCCACAGGCTCTCGGTATTAAGCACTGAGCACACAGTGCATCATGCACTATGTCGGGAAAGGGCAAACAAATGTTTTTCTATTTTACATCATCCCCCGATGCATACTACAACAGCTGAATAAATCCTTGTCGGATTGCATGCATGGATTTCTTTGTGTACAACGTGCCGTTTTCCCTTCTCAGTCCCGCATATAACAAATTTGTCCAGTTCCAAATCAGTTAAAGCTTCCTGCGTGTCTTGCAAATTCATCTAATCGTTTAACTGCATATTAAATTTGTTTTTCAAAGGCCCATATCTAGAGAACGGTACGTCCGATTGCCTTCAATCCTGGTATGTTGGTATGGTAGTTCGTGTTATAGATGAAAATTGAGGTGACGTCATGATGACGTCATCATACGATTTTACAGTAATATTGAAGTTTTTGAACTTCAAAGTTTCTTAAAGCCATATCTCATCAACAGAACATGCTAAATTCAAAATTCTTTTTGTTATAGCTTTGTTAGCTTCTATATTTTTTCACATAAATGTGAAAAATGTGTGATGTCATCATGACGTCATCAAAAATATGCTTTTTTGAAACACATATAAGGGTAGGTCCGATCGTCATAAAAAGTAGTGTGCAGGTAGATAGTGCTACTACCATGGTAAATCCGAGGTGAAGTCATGGTGACGTCATCGGCTGATTTTCTATGATTCTTTTTGTTCTATCCCAAATCCAATAGACTTTGTAGACGAATTTTGTAAAAAAAAACCACTTTGGTCACTAAACAAAATCAGATCTTAATCAGGCTTAACAGAAACAGAGACCCTAAGCTGAAAATGTATGCCGAAACGTGACGTCGTCATCTTAAAGGTGAATTTTTTAGGGGCCTATATCTAGAGAATGGTACGTCCGATTGCCTTCAAACCTGGTAAGTTGGTATGGTAGCTCTTGTTATAGATGAAAATTGAGGTGACGTCATGATGACGTCATCATACGATTTTACAGTAATATTAAAGTTTTTGAACTTCAAAGTTTCTTAAAGCCATATCTCATCAACAGAACATGCTAAATTCAAAATTCTTTTTGTAATAGCTTTGTTAGCTTCTATATTCTTTCACATAAATGTAAAAAATGTGTGACGTCATCAAACATGTGCTTTTTTGAAACACATATAAGGGTACGTCTGATCGTCACAAAAATTGCTGGGTAGGTAGATAGTGCTACTAGCATGTTAAATCCAAAGTGACGTCATCGGCTGATTTTCTATGAAATTGTATGCCGAAGAGTGACGTCATGATGACGTCATCGTGTGTGTAAAGTGACATAAACTTCTACGTTAAATTTATTACATTTACCATACACATTCGCCGTATAAGAAATGACCCTATTTTGTTTTTTTTCTTCTCTTGATAATAGACAAGATGATATCTAATTAAATAGTAAAAATAATGGAAAAGCCCTCTGTTCTGTTAACCAACAGACAGACAGAGCTCTAGTTTATTTATTTATTTACATGTATTTATTTACATGTATTTATTTATTCACAGTTGAATAGAACTTCTATTTTTGCGGTGCAGCCGCGCCGTGCGATGGGAGGAATAATTCAAGGACACATGATCAACGATCCACCAATCAGATGACCAGGTTTATTCAGGTGTTGTATAAAAGTTAATATTCAACTGTGGTTGCTATGGATTAACCAATGAGGATGCAAGATTCAAGTTTGCTGAAAGGTAATATCCCATGAAGCCACGATTTACTACCAGTACAAAAGAGTGTCCACTTTCACTGGCCAAATCTTTTTTTTGAATTGTGCTTTTGTTATCCCACACGTGCTCTCGTGGAAAACAGTTAACCCTAAAACCCCCTAGGCATTTTTACTAGGAGGCTTCCTCAAAATTCAACACTGTGCAGTATATCTATAGCACAAATTGGGGCATCATAGCTCCATGTAAAATAATGGTGCCAAACTAGACCCTGCATTACTGAACCCATCAAAACTTGACAACATCTGCTGTTGGAGTTTGTAATTAGGGTTAATGAAGTGAAAATTTAATGACAAAAAAATTGACATTTTGGAGCTATCTATAGTGTGGACATAACATGTTGGTATTTAGATGTTTTTTGTGTGTTGAACTATTGCACTATTTGGTAATAAAGTGCAGTCTCCTAATGCAATCATTTTCAGCATCTGGTGAATTTCAATTCAATTAGCACTTTTTGGCAGTATGAAAGTGATCCATACAATTTGATGAATTGAATTTAGTTTAGTTTCAAGCTTGCTGGAATTTTCAAGGTGAAGAACGTAAACTGGCAGAAGCAGGATTTGAACTAGCAACCTCCGGAATACTCTACCGGCATGGTATTCCGGAGGTCTCGGGTTCAATTCCCACTCCTGCCAGTTTCCTTTGTTCACTTTCAGTCAAATTACTGGAAGATAACTTTGTTACATGTACCCAATTTTCTGCATACTACTCTTGCTCGCTAGATAACTAAGGATGAGTTCGGACGAGGGGCCGACTTCGATGCTAGCCTGGAATGACATCAGCCCCACCAATAAAAGTTGTCGTTGGAATGCAAGTTATCACCATTCCAGGGCTGGATTTGAGGCTAGCCCTCTTCGGAACTAGCCTCGAATATCTGTGGTGCTGGTCCTACTTTCATGCCGAAGGGGGCTTCTTTTAGGGCCGAGCACCGTCGGCTATTACTGTTCGGTCACAACTGACCTAGCCCCCCCATCTAGAGAGCTATTTATCTGGTCATTGTGGTCAGTATACGGCAACAAATTACCTGACCTCCTAGCCCCATTTGTAGCCCAAGCTCTGCAGTTGCCACCTATAGGCCTTTTCACACTGCCCAAAATCTTTGTCAACCCATTTCTCACAACCCGGCACCAACCCGGGTAGTGTGCTCTAGCAAGATTGAAATCAACCCTGGTTGGGACCAGGGTTGAAAATTTTAACCCGTATTGAAATTGGATTTGTCGGCGTGAACCGTGTGTGAATACCCCGAGGCCACACTCAGGTACAGCTTCACGGTTCACGTAGCGGCCGTGTCGCATCTCTCTGATCCTTGTCAAAAACAACTTGGGCTGAACTGGGGCGGATCCAAGTTGGATCCAAGTTGGTTTCAACATGGGTTCAACAGTTTATGACCAGGGCCCAATTTCATAAAGCTGTTAAGCACAACAATTTGCTTAGCATGAAAATGTCTTGCTTAGTAAAAACAGGTTACCAGCCAAAAGTCCATGTAATTTTCATGCTAAGCAAGCAACAGCTGAATGCCAGTCAAAAGCAATATTCTACACATGGAAATCTGGTTGGTAATCCAGTTTTTATCAAGGAAGCATTTGCATGCTAAGCAAATTTTTGTGCTTAACAGCTTTATGAAATTGGGCCCAGCTACCTAAATCCCAACTGAGAATTACCCACAACCCAGCATCCAGGTTATCCCCATCTGAACAAACCTTCACAGCTTACACTAACACAATGGGCAAGTAGCAAACACAACCAAACCTTTCCCCTTCCTCCGTACTTCTACCTCCCCCTTAGCCTCTGGGTCCAGCTGCCTGCTAAACTGCTCCCTTTGGCCGAGCCTTCGGTCGCCTGTTGCACCGCCCTCTCTTGTTCAGCCTGTACCAACAAGAATGTGGAAAAAAAAGAAGCTATCATCAGTACTCTACAAGTCTACAGATCTAGATCGGTGATTCAATCGCTGGTTCACTGCTCTGGATCAAAACCATGAAGATGGGATGTGGGGTGTGAATCGATTTGTGTCAAACAAACAGCCCCGGAATGGAACTTGCTAAAAGTCCACCTCTCAATTGAACAAAGTTTTAATCAACCATCTAGATCTAAACTGCGCACAAAAAGTATCGAAACACTTAAAAGTGATCCGATAATTCAAAACATGAAAAAGTATGGATACATCAAAGCAATTCACCCGATGCACAATTTTGTCCTGCGCAATTTGACACCTGACTTGTTGAGCTGCGATGTTTTTGAGCGGAGTTATGGGCAATTGAATGGTTAAAGGTCAAATTTTAAAAATGACAAAAAAACCTATTCAAGCAGATTGCTGCGTGTTGTTAATGTCCAGCCAATGCCTTCTTTACTTCTCATGCCCGCCTTTTCTTTTGAATTCAAAACGTGTTTATCGCATGTTGGATCGATCGATGGATGACCATTCGTCATTGATTTCAATAACAATACAAAATAGGGAAAAGATGATGGTCATCATGAATCGACTGCCTTTGGAGCAAGAATCACAGCTAAGTAAGGAGGAAGGTTTACAAAAGCAGCAATGGCGGAACTGCCAAAACATCAAAGAGGACTAATCATTGGCCTCTTACAAGCTGGTTATTCGGCGAGAGCTGCAGCTTGGATCGGCACCGTCGACGGTGCCGAGGTGGCGAGATCGATACCAAGCTACCGGAGATGTGAACGATCTTCCCAGAAATGGTCGCCATCATCAAGGCAGCGCAACAAAGAACCTTAACAGGTGAGATGCAGTTATCTTTAGAACTTACGTAAACCAGATGATTACTAAACTCGGAAAAATTTAAGAGACTGACATTAATCACATGTTTTGTACTGATTTTGTATTCTCCTACAGCTCGTCAGATCCGGCGCCGCGTTCACAGAAGAAGGAGAGGTCAAGCACCAGACCAGATGTGCGTCCAAACCATGCGAAACAGGCGAGTAGCAGGTCTTCGCTCGTTTAGCCTTCGCCAGAGCTCATGGCAGGTGGAATCGACGGCAGTGGGCGAACGTCCTTTTTACCGACGAATCTAGAGTGTGTCTACGGATGGTAGATGGATGCATCCGCGTTTGGAGGGAGACCGGGGAGAGATTGGACGAGGAGTGTATCCAGGAACAAGAACCATTCGGAGGTGGCAGTCTGATGGTTTGGGCTGGGATAAGTGCTGAGGGGAAGACTGACCTCGTAATTCTCAGGGGAGGGGTGACTGCGCAGGTGTACATTGATGAAGTTCTACGACCAGTAGTTGTGCCTTATGCTGCTGCTGTAGGCGAGGAATTCCTTCTCATGCAGGACAACGCTAGACCGCACACGGCAGGCATCACCAGCGACTTCCTTGAGAGAAAGACAATCCAGACACTTGACTGGCCAGCGAAGAGCCCAGACTTAAATCCACTGGAACACTTATGGGATAAATTGAAGCGTAAGGTCAACAAGTCAATCAAGCCTGATACAGATTTGGACGGACTGAGACGCATTCTGATCAGGAAGTGGCGAGAAATCGACCAGAATGAAGTAACACGACTAGTCAGAAACATGATGAGACGGTTAGCAGCTGCTTTAGAGAATGACGGAGGACACACGAAGTATTGAAGGCTGGCATCAACTGACATGAGTGATATGACTGATAAGCTAAGATTGTCCTTGTGATGTTGAAGTTGAAAGAAAACAATAAATCTGTGGTAGAGTGAATAAAACAAACATGGTAACATGATATCGTGTGTGTTTGTTCATTTGTGTACTTTTTTTTTGAGCAAATGGCTTAAATATGATTTTTGTCATTTTTTTATTTCGACCTTTAACCATTCAATTGCCCATAACTCCGCTCAAAAACATCGCAGCTCAACAAGTAAGGTGTCAAATTGCGCAGGACAAAATTGTGCATCGGGTGAATTGCTTTGATTTATTAATACATTTTCAGGTTTTGAATTATCGGATCACTTTTAAGTGTTTCGATACTTTTTGTGCGCAGTTTAGATCGTGATTGGTGATTCAATCGCTGGTTCACTGCTCTGGATCAAAACCATGAAGATGGGATGTGGGGTGTAAACCGATTTGTGTCAAACAAACAGCCCCGGAATGGAACTTGCTAAAAGTCCACCTCTCAATTGAACAAAGTTTTAATCAACCAAATGACGCTGCTTTACAAAAAATCTGAAAAGTTAATTTTCGAATAAAACTGCATGCTTTCAATATAAGAAAAAAAAAAACACAAGGGAAGTTTGATATTATAATTTTAAAATCCTGGCATTGGTGCTTCCCAGTCAAGTTCTATTAAAGTTGGGGCATCATGATCCCTGGCTATACTGTATTATTGGTTCATGGCTTCTGACTAGCGACTCCAGAACTCAGATATCGATGAACTGGGAGTCCACCAACACGGGGCAAGATAGGTCAGTTGGTAGAGCGCCTCGGGTTCAAATCCCACTCCTGCCAGTTTTCTTTATGTACTTTATAAATGAATAAAAATATAATAACATCTTCACAATAAAATAACAGAAAAGCAAAATGTTATCTATTTCAACTGATTATCCACCATCGCCTCATTTTACATGTAAGGCTTAGTGACAGGAATTCATGTACCAGAAGAGATTCATTTTCCGACAGTGGACCACAAAAAACCATTAAAAGCAGGTGGAGAAAAAACCTGAACTGAAATCCATAAATCCTCTCCAGCTTTGCTATACATTGAACAAACCCGAAAGAGAAAAAAAACTGTTTACTAAATTCATTCAACATACTTGGGCCAGTTTGGACAATTCACCCCCCCCCCCCCCCCCACAAGCCCACAGATACAAAAAGTGATATACTTCCTCGGGGGCAGCAATTATGTATAGACAAACCATTACCAGCAGATGTCTGATCAACACATGCAAGGACTATCAGCTGTTTGGCCTACAGTGATATATGCAGCGCCCAGGCCGAATTATTGGTTCATAACTGACTCTTCTGAAGTCAGCGGCCAACACTAAACTAAGACACGCACATCAAGGCATGGTCATCTGCTCATCAGCTGTGCCGGAGTAAAACATTTACCGTGAACGGTTCAACTGGAGGCTGTCTTAAAGGTGTCTGGAATGAGATGTCCGTACTTGTATGTCAAGTCAATTAACCAAGACTACTATCTTGAAATAACAAAAATAGTTCCACTATTAAGAACCGAGCAATCTTGTGGATCCACTACTCAAAACTGTGCAATCATGTGAATACACTATATGCAAAACTGAGCTAGCTTTTGGATCATTGCTTAATTGAGGCAGTGATTCAAACAGTTGTCACAGTGACAATTTCACAGGCATTTTTAAGCCCTCCTCTTCTGGTCACCCTTGTTCAAATCTCACCAATGCAACAAAGTGAATTGTTTCTTTAGTCCCAATTTAGTCTACATTTTTCTCAAAATAGAATTCTTTCTGGACAAACTTTGATCAAGAACTGGAACTTCAAAAATCCCGAGTAATATATTTTGTTGCTTTAAAGTTCACAAAATCCAAGAGATATTGGCCTTGACATCAAACATAATCACACGTAATTAGTAAAGATATCCTAACCTTGATCGTAATTGGGGCTTGATATTCGTACAAGCTTCCTGAAACAGTACTGCAAGCATTTGTTGCAGTTGCTTAAATATGTCATCGTAATGGTATCAACATCAATGTTATGATAGTCTAACCATGTGATACATCTGGCAATATGAAGCAGAGATCGAACCAGATGGCTTATAAATGATCACCAGGTCTGAAAATAATTTCCAGGCCTGGAGACGGAAGGATTCTTAAAATACGAGTGCATTTGAATATTCAAGGTGAAGGGGAGGGAAGTGATATCTTTTGTACCCAAGTTTACTTTACCCAAACCCCGACCTCAAATATGTTCCATACACATGTGTATTAAAATCTTCATTTAGTTTTCAAAATGTATTGACCTATGCGGTAGAATCATGTCAACTCATTAATCCAATTACATTTAAGCACTGCGGCCTCGTGGCTTAGTGTACTGGACTCAAGATCTCGGTGCTACTGCAGATTGTGGGTTCGAGACCAGCTGGGGTCTTGGTGCTTGTGTCCTTGAGCAAGGCACTTTGTCACAAGTTGCTTCTCTCCACCCAGGAGTAAATGGGTACCTGTGAGGGCAGTGATGGTTATGTGTTTGATTAGCTCATGTGCGCTTAACTTTCAGCCGGGGCTGTATACTCCCCAGGGAGTTGAGAAAGTTTTGGGAATGATTATTGGCCCAATGACCAGGGGTAATAATATAGCGCCTTGAGCACCGTGGTCTTGGTGGATATGTGCGCTTCACAAAATATCCATTACTATTATAAGTCAATGCAGAATGTCCCAATCTGACAAATATTACTGGGGGCGTGGGGCGTGCTGTTGTTAACTAATACAAATGGCGACAAGTCAATTGCCTGGCTATCTCTATGTTTGTTTCAGCCCCCAAGCTGCGAGTCTACGATTATCAAGGATCCCCTACACTAAACCATAACATAATTTGTCATGAGCTTGGTGATCCCCTGCCAAACGAAATGTTTATGTTGTTTTAACATTTTAATGAATATGTCCATCACTTCTGACCAGATCGACATTTATAAAACCATAACACTTCTGTCAAAATGTCACCAACTCTGGTCATTTATTGTCAGGCAAGCTGGGTGGTCCAGTGGTACAGCTGTCTGTATTAAGAACCAAAATGCTCAACAATTCCACTAGACCAGAAAGAAGTTTCCTAGATTGGGGCACGATAAACAAAAAACACCAGAAGATGAAGAACTACACTTCGACCCTGATGAAGTTTTAAGAAACTGGTGCTTAATCTGAATTGCTATGGTGCTTTCTGTAAAGGCCTTTTCACACTACGAAAAATCTCTGTGTTGTACCCGGGTCCGACACGTGTTGACTTTTCACACTACAACATTTTCAACACGGCACTGACCCCTGCAGAGCGCTCAACCCAGGGTTGAAACTAACCCTGCTCGGGAGGTGGGTTGAGAGTTCTCGACCCGTGTAGTGAAGTTCGACCCGTCTTCAAACACCTTTGGTAGTGTGAAACACCTCTGGTAGTGTGAAAAGGTAGCGTAATTGACTCGTGTTGAAATATTTTAAAAAGTCTACACGGGTTGGACCCGTGTAGATTTCGACACGGGTCGAACATATATAGTGTAAAAACGCCTTAAGAGGTTAGTGAGTGAAATGTGCTGAAATATCACTAGGCCATTGGACTTGATGGTCATGGAAACCACTAGACAGGCACTATCCAGTATTAACACATTGTTTATTGGCTTATCTTCCCCTAGTAGGCCAGTACCACATTCTTTGTTCAGTCAAGCGTAAAACCACTCCACCAGAAAAACAAACTTACTGCTTGCTGAATAGTTGACTGAAAACGAAATTGTGTGTTCCATGAAAATTACTCTTTCATATGGTGCAAAAAAGAGTCATAACTGCTAAAATAGCAAAGTTATGGCTGTTTTCTCTTCTGGCCCACTTTATCAAACAGAAAACATGTTTGTTACATCAACAAATTGTACTCAATACACACAACTGCACAGGGAAAGTTCGGATAGTGTTTTCTCAAAATACTATAATGAATTTGACAGCAACATTAGAAATATCTGAACAAGCTCTTTCTGTTGGTTTAAGGATCATGTGTGAACGGTGAAAAACACAAGCTAAACAAAAATAATATACATGTACATGATAAAACACAATCTCAATGAATCTGAAGGAATCGGTAGGATTCTGGAGGAATCTGAATGATTCTGAATAAAACAATTACAAATTACATCTGTAGGTTTTCTAAATGGGCATGAAAAATGTTAAATAAATATTCAACATTGTGTGTTTAAACCAGAGGTTTGTGAATTAATCAAAAATAATTCCTTACATGAATTTGCGAAACATGTACACTGACAGCAGTTTGACTTTAAATGACTATACGTTTGCTATAAAAAAAAACCCTGACATCTTGGCAAACCGGCGATGTTACTTTAATGACGTGCGTATATCATTTCAAGGCAGACTTGACATCTTTATTAAACATTACATGGCCCCGGCAACCAACATTGACACATGGACACGTCTTGCGATGGAATGTGCTCTCCATATATCACAGGGAAGTCTTTTATATCGGAAGATAAGGAAGATGAAAAGCCGTTCCGGTTTGATCGTCGTCATCCAGCTGGCTACTGCGTCATGGAAACATTATATGAGAGGGAAATAATGGGATGATTCATGGGATTGCGTGCTGTCCAATGACCTTCAAGGAGAACACTTGAAAATGCTGACATGATGCAATGAATTAAGGGGGGGATGTTAGGATAATTCTTAGATAATAATCTTTAAATGATTGCAAGTCCAGTCTTCACAACGATGATTTTAAATGATGTACAAGATCTCATGTTATCAATTAAAACGCTGCTACGTATGTTCCTGCTTTGGGGGCGTATCTCGCTGCAAATACATTTTCCATTGAATTGAAATGCCAATTTGTTAGCATTGAATGAGTTATGCATTTTCCAATAAGATATTAAAAAAAAAAAAAAAAAATGCACTGACGACAAATAACAGATTAAAGTTCCAAACTTTGAATTAGGAGTCGGGCACTCCAAATTCCTTCAGAAACAATGTTTGCATGTACATGTAGGACATAATAAAAGATTACATTTTGGGAATGTAAAGTACACAGTGAAGTAAGTGTTTCTTTCTAGTTGTCTTCCACACTTTATTAAAACATTTTTTTACTCTGAATTAGATTAGAGTTTTGACTGCCAGACAAATAGGTGCATGAAATAGACAGATCACATCATCAAATGTAGGGCTGTTTTTTTCCGAATAATTTAGTATACGATTATTCAAAACTTGGTTTGACCGAATATTCAATACTTGCTGATGAAGTTTTTCATGCATCGGCTGCAACTGCATGCCGCACCGGTAAAAAGTTGCACGCAAAGCACGCCGGTGTTTCACGTGTGGTGATCGATATTATAAACTGCTCCATCAACATTCTTTTGCATGCGCCTGTTGTATCAAGATCATTACGGGTACGTATAACGTTCTGATAACAAGAAACCAAACTCCAGCCTGCGTTTTTGCAGTAATTATTTTATAAGTTTTAAGGGTTTTTACGGACGGGAACAATTGACAAAAATGCATACACCGTGTTCCGTGTAAGCAGTTTCTGTGGACAAGGTGATTGAAGTAACTACATCTACCATATACCTAAAACTAGACAAGCCATGCAAGTCCCTGATGAACAGTTCTAGATAGACTGCCCGGACACAGTAGAACAACAGCCCGTGGACTAAAAATCCTGCATCTATGACGACTGCACTGGCAGTTGTTTGAATGCAAACTATTTTGGAATGGCAATTTATTGATCTTTCACAAATCCATGCCACGTGCATCGATCACTCGACCACACCAGACAGACAGCGGAAGCGAGTAAATCACAGTTTAAGAACTGACGCTCCTGAGGGGGTCACGTCAGGTGAAGATTTGGAACAAGGGATTCATTGAGACAGGGATTCATCAGACTAGACAGTGGATGAATAAAATCAGATGGTATAACATCCTTTCTCTCTCAATGGAGGGGATCAGGCTGCGGTACTTTCCTTACCTTTCACTGCTGTGACCTTGGTTGGAATTCCGCCTTAGGCCAACGTGTGGATTAGGTTTTAGTCTCACCATCGGCTCTTTTCAGAGACAGTACCGGTACTTCCTCACAAAAGAGATATCTTTCCATGGTGTACCCGCAACCTACTATCCAGTCAGATCGGTCCTCATCACACAACAGTCATTCAATTTGTATACTGGGAGAAGTTTGCGGGTACACCGTGTGAAATGACGGACTTTTCATAGACAAAACGTGATTCTGAGAACAACCAGAGCTATGAACTTGACGTTTTGCTCAGTATGATTTGTCACCCGAACACCTAAATGGCAGAAAAGGGACTCCTTAAATTGATGAGAGTGATCCAATGCAGACTGATGTAGTGTGAGAAGAATGCAAAAAGCTAGAGTTGCATTCGTAAGGGAAGTGTGACTTATCAGAATCACACTTTCTGTCTTAAAATTAGTCATTTCACATGACGTATCTGCAGACTTCTGTCAATTGACATTCTTTACCATGCAAAGTCTCCAATAATATCAAATTGTAAAGTGTATAGCTTGAGTGTCATTGCCTGAATTAATGATAGCGTTGCAAGAGAAAATATCAGAAGCCTCCACAAGAGGGCGCCGTTGTGGATAGAGGGTCCACAGTGACACATAATTCAAACTATCCATTGGTCGGATGGGCCGATTCCAACACTGTGGGAGTATGTCTTGAAGGCTCTAGAACTTACTAGATATTTTCCACTTTAGTAAACTGTTTAGTTTGGCTTGGTTTTAATGAATTGATTCAAACAAACAAATATTCACCACGTTGGACCTCTGTGGTTCATTCGGTTAATTCTACACGCCCCCGAACAAAGACAATGATAATTTGGGAGACAGCCAACATAGGGTAAGATAGCTGAGTTGGTAGAGCACCAGGACGGTATTCCGGAGGTCACAGGTTCAAATCCCGCTCCTGCCAGTTTTCCCTATTCACTTCGGATATTCATTCTACACTTGTGGAGAATGTTGCCTAATCAATTTTTGATACTGCAGTATTTTTGTGTTTCTACAGATTTTCCTGTGTTACAGTGATCCTGAGGATATATATTAAAGAAATCAATCCGCTCCATGCACTAAGTCTGAGGGCGCTGTTTAACCTAGCAATGAATCAAGCGTAGATTCGCCATGTGGGGACATACTTACATGCGCAAGTTGAACTTGACTTGTATACCCTTCACAGTTAATGTAAAACAAATTTCCATTTGAGAGTGAAAAAAAGGTGGCATTTGTTTTTCACATCACCGCTAGAAGAGGCACCTCATGGACATTGTGTCTAAAGGTCTGTCTTGCATTTGTAACCAGTGACAGCTACAGCCGGTGGCAAATTTTTTTAACACCGTTTGTCATTTCTGTGTATGAGTTTGTGCCTCGTTTTGCCAATCTTGGTTGGCAAACTGATGACAGGCCTAGAATACCACCATTTTTTTGAACGAGGGCATTTTGGCCTTGGATAAAAACGCTTATTGAAGGGCACCAAAGCCAGGAGATGGGGCACCAAATCATTGTCTCAAACACTTAAGAGATTTTTGGAGGCCTGGACCTACATGTATGATGCTTGTAAAACATTGACAGATTTTTGTGTGTTGTGTGAAAGGGCTCAAGCAGACGTCAAAGAAAAAGTTTCCCGGCAATGGTGGAGGGGGCGGGGGGAGGGGGAGGGTGCAACAATGGAAGCCAGGGCCTGCCAACCAAGCCTAACCACCCAAAAATGTTTTAGTAGTAATACTTGAGAACATCAGGAGATGAGTACACCGCCATTAGGCCTGTTATGAATGTAATTCAGCCAACCAGAATGCAGCACTAATACGGTGCCACTAACGTCATAATAGTCACATCAACTCCCTGCCCCAACAGAAATCTGACCCCAAAAATGTTTTCTGGATCTGCTACCGTTCTAAGTCAAGGGGTTTATATCTGTTCCTACCTGTAGCCTGGCCTGGTTGGCCTTAAATGTACCCAGGGGATCGTCAAACTCCTTGTAGTATTCCAACACTGGCCTGACATCATCCACATCACTGACGGCTATCGCTGTCAAATGCAATCAATAGAAAGAGAATCTCAGAGAAGTTGAAGTTGTCATCGGTCTGTTACTTAATGTCTGAACAAAATGTGACTTATGGCTATGGCTTGTGCGTTATGGCTATGGCTTGTGCGTTATGGCTATGGCTTGTGCGTTATGGCTATGGCTTGTGCGTTATGGCTATGGCTTGTGCGTTATGGCTATGGCTTGTGCGTTATGGCTATGGCTTGTGCGTGATGGCTATGGCTTGTGCGTGATGGCTATGGCTTGTGCGTTATGGCTATGGCTTGTGCGTGATGGCTATGGCTTGTGCGTTATGGCTATGCCATGGCAGATCAAAAGCTCTCTGTTGCTGTCGACTTATTTAAATGTGTAGGTGAAATATGTTAATAGCATCTGCCCAAGAAAGCGGTACATTTAAGTTTATTTTTGTGTAAGGGATCATTTCATAATAAATGGAAGGTTTGCAGAAACACCATGTGGAAATATTTCACAGGAGCATTCTCCTGAAGACGGTCAGAGCATACTGACCGGCACGTCGAGTTTATACCTCTGGTTCTTTACAGAACCATTCTCTCAATTGAGAAATATTTCCACATGGTGTTTCTGCAAACCTTTCATTTATTAGTATCTCTGCCATGCAAAGCCTCAAATCTTACGGATCATTTCATATTGTCTGAAAGTGGTATTAATAGCGGTACTGCTTGGTTTATTTTGGTGGTATTTTTTGTCCACAGCATCACAAGCCTCATTTGGCATGTTCTGTACTCACAACACTTGTGCTCCATCCTCAACTAAGCTCTTGGAAGTAAAGTTGCAGTACTCCTGCACCTAAGCCCTTCATTGTGAGATTTTCACATGACAGTGTGTAACACTGTTATGAAATACACTCAATGAGATTTCACTTTTCGGAGTTGTAGGATAAAAAGTAGGAAAATGTAGCAAAATAGTAATTTTAAGAAAAAGGTATGAAAAGTAGGAGCAAAAAATTAGGAAAAAGTAGGAAAAGTAGTGAAATTTGAAAGCCTGTGATTTGAGCACTGGAATGGTAACCTCAGGTATAATGATACAAGTCCTGCTCTGGCCAGGTCTTTACTCACTTAACAAAAACAAAACCCAAAACAAAAACAAAAACTATAAAAGGAACATATTTTCATGAATTGTCAACACTCAAAAAGCTATCTGACTTTGGTACCACGGCAAAGCCGCTCCTTACTTCTGAGGAAATCAGCCAGGTCTATCAGAACCCTATCGTCATCGTTGCCCTCCCACTTCTTGAGGCCCAAGGCATTCTGCGGCTGCAGCGAAAAGGATTTGGAGTTCCAGTCAACAAAGATGACTTTACCCATGTCCCTGTTGAGACAGGAGAGGTCCTGAAACAGAGACAACAAACAGTGTCATTGATGTTACTCATTGATGTTACTCATTGATGTGATTTGCAAGAGGGTGCGCCACCAAGAGTCACAGACTGTCTTTTTTCGCACTGATCATATAGCCTAATCCGACGAGCAAAATTAGAAGCCATCTTTGGGTACCCAATCGAGTGGTACCATACACGCGCACTTGTCATACGCGCGCACTCATTGCGCCTTTGACCAATAGGATTGCCAAAGTAAACACGCGCCTCAAAAGTAAGAACGCGTATGACGCACGCGCGAGTGCAGTACCGCCCGATTGGGTACCCAAATATGGCTTCTAATTTTGCTCGTTGGATTAGTCTATACTGTCTGTCAAGCGTACAAAACCCTATGATACACATGAACTTTTAAGTATTTGACATTTTGGATGGTCGGTCGTTGCTTAGATTTATCAGCCTTTCAAAAGATTTTCAATATTACTGTCCCAAAATATCCCGTGAAATACCCTTGGATCGACGGGGTGGTATGGGTAACTTGTCCACGCAGTTTAAACATGGCCCCTCTGCTGCAACTGTTTGGTGGTGCACTGTATTGTGAATAGTGGTGGGATATAAATCTGGATTTTTGTTTAACATACAGTTGAATTCCATGCTTCGGTTTTGATTTTGGAAACCGGATATTCGAAAGCAACCTTAACACAATTAATTCTTCCATTTTTTTGTGACACAGGCTAAATAGAACTAGAACATCCTCCAATTTGCTCCATGGTCTCTGATTGTAACTGCATTCACTCGCTAGTGGTCTTCTTGGTATATGAATAGCCTGCCCATCCATTTTGTTCAACATTACAGCTCTGGAGTGTTTTTATAAAAGGCCTAGTGGTCACTGAATCCTGCTAACTATATCCAGTCATTGGGAGGGATTTTCATGCAGCACTTCACTCGTCACTTTTTGTTGGAACTTCCAGTAAAATAACATAACCGTTATTTGGTTTGAATAAAATTAGGATAACCGGATTTTGGAATCTCCAGATTTTTCCACCGCTAATTGTGAATCTCCCCTATTGATTTACCCAACATCAGGATTCTAATTGACCCACTGAATACGGCTTTTATAATGGGGTGGTGGTATGCCAGACGGGTTTGTGCAGCCAAGCGTAACGTACACAATAGGTGAACAATGGAATGAATATAGATGATGCGGGTGTAGATGTCAACTGGCCAGGTTGTTTTTTCAAACCGCGGCTATACGGGAATTCGCCGAACAAAATTAGAAGCCATTTTTGCTCTGGTGCCATGCTCGCGTGTAGGTTGCCCGCGTTCTTTAATTCCAGTCACGTGCGCAGTTTGGCAAGTTGTAAACACCCTGTTGGTCAAAGCTGCATCGAGCGCATGCATACAACACGCACGCGAGCATGGTGCCACCGCAGTAAATGCTTCTAATTTTGGTCGCCGGATTAGTCTATAGCTGTCATCCGTACTCATGGGGTTAAGGAATGTGCCCATATGACCAACCTCATCCCCATGGGGTTTGGGCAGTATGCTTCCACTAGCCACTCTCTTCCCCTGGTACTGAATGATTGGCATCTTATATCCCAGGATCATGGACATTATAATTACATCAACTAGGTGCATTGCAGGGGATTGCATTCTGTGTAGTAAAGTCTGGTCCTGCAAGACCATGTGTGCTGCCATGAAAGGGATACAGGGTACCAATTATAGAATCCATGCACTGAAGGTACACTTTTGTAAGTTTCCAGGCTGGTGCAGGCAGGCCAACTCGAAATAGCACATAAATTAAGATGGGGTTCCATACTTATGAAAATGGAGGGACAAATTAAAAGGAGCATTTAAAAATTGGGAAAATAACAAATTTTGATGTTTTGGCAGTTTTGACATTATTTTATGATTAATTGTTTAGGTTATTTCTCATGTACAGTTCTTGGGAAATTTCATTTATGGAATCATAACAAACAATTATTTCAATTTATCAGACTTAGGCAAGGTACTTTCCCATCCAGGGTCTACTCATGCAAACAAGGATGAACGTAGACACTGGGAAGGAGGTTTCTTGTATGACTGACCTTGACGTGGTGACCGTTCATGTACTTGGTGGCGTCCCGGAAGAGTCTGTACATGATGTAACCGTTGGGGTCAAGGTTGTCAATCAATGGATACCCAGTCTGGAAAAGCAATAAAATTACAGCATGTTTAAAAATCACACTTGTCAGCTTCTTGTTGTGCGTCATTAAGTCCTTAACCCTAACTCCCTACATCATTTTTCCTACATTTAACTTGAATCCTCCAATATCCTCCGATTCTAAAATCCTCCAGTGTTTTTTTACTGGGGGCCACTGCCTGAATCCTGCAAAATCCTCCAGTGTTTTTTTTATAAACACCCCAGTAACCTCAATCCTCTGAACTCATCCAGCATCAGATTTGGCCTGATGACCTGGATCCTCCATTTTCCTCCAGAGGCAAAATCCTCTTATGCCCTCAATCCTGCAAAATCCTCCGATGCTTCAACTTTTAAAGACCCTCATATCCTCCAAATTCCACCATTTGGCAAAGAGGATTTGGGAGCATTTGGGAAGGTTAGGGTTAAGAAATATTTTGCTAGGATCGAAATATCAGGCAGTCCTAACTTTTATAAAATAAATATCTCAACTCGCGGTCATAATTACTGTAGCTCATTCCTAGAGCCAGCTAGGGCTGTTCATTTTCGAATAATTTAGTATTCGATTATTCGAGACTGGGCTTGACCGAATATTCGAATATTCGATACTCGCCGATCAGGCTGCAACTTCATGCCACGCCGGTAAAAAGTTGCAAGCAAAGCACGCCAGTGTTTTACATGTGGCGATCGATATTATAGACCAATCGATGGAAATTGTTTGCATTGTATCAAGATCATTACGAGTACTTATAACGTTCTGATAACAAGAAACCAAACTCCAGCCTGAGTTTTTACAATAATTATTTTAAGTGTCAAGGGTTTTACGGTCGGGAACAATAAATCTATGTCAACAAAAAAGTGCCGTATCTTTTCTATTAAAATAGCATAAGAGTCATATCTGTATGTGCATATATATATATATCTTTTTTCTCGAAAATTTGAACCGAAAATCGCTATATTCGGGACAGCTCTAGAGCCAGCTATACCCTTTTGAAGCTGTCAGAATCCTGAATCCTTGGTTTGAGAAAATGAAGTGAACTTTGCATGCCTTAGTTGAACAATATTTACCTCCCAAAACTATTTCAAGATTGAATTCAGCTTTCAAACTTTGGGTTTTGACAGAATAGGGCTTAGGTGAAAATGTTACAAGCCCAAAATCCTGATGAAAACAAATGCTATTTGTTTTAAACCTAGAATGTCATAGTGCGACTTTCTGCTCATTTTGTGGTGCCAAGTCACATACATTATATGCCGACTGCCATTTTGACACTATTGCACCGGATTTCATTTCTGTTGATGTTGGACGCAGAAAAAAAACAGTGAGTAAAGTAGTAAAGAATTCAAGTAAATAACGTTAGCATCTGCTTTACTCACAAATCCCTGCTCTGATGTGTAGATAACAATTTCAAAGAGAGGTGGTCCAACTTGCTGAAGGAAGTACTCCACACCGGGCCGCTTCTTGAAGCGCCAACCATTGGAATACTGAAATGGCAAAAAAAACACCCCAAAACATATTTGTCAAGTAAAGTTTTCAGTAATTGTCAATGTTACGGGAAAAATGAATTCGCTTGAGCAAAGAAAATCTGAATGAATCTGGAAAAATGAACTGAACTCCTTCGGGTTTAGCTTCTTTACAGCTGAGCTGCCAAGTTAACCCTAACCCTGCCAGATGCAGCACAGTGCATCTGTGCTGACAGCTCCACTTTGCTGCAATCTCAACACAAGTCAATGTGACAAAGTATGCAATCTGATGCGTCTGGCAGGGTTCTAGCAAACATGCCCTGGAGGGTTAGGGTTTTAATACAATTAGTATTTACCAATTTCTTGGCTCAATCAGGGTACCAGACAGGTCGGTTCAATACACTATGACCTTTGACCTCCCTGTTGAAGGGTTTCAGAATATGATGAACATGTTGCAAGTAAGTAGTCTGGTTCCCCGACATGACGATTCCCCGACATGACGATTCCCCGACATGACAATTCCCCGACATGACAATTCCCCGACATGACAATTCCCCGACATGACAATTCCCCGACATGACAATTCCCCGACAATTCTTGGGACTTGATTGTTTGCATGGTGAATATGAACAAAGTATGGAAAGTTTGCGGTAACACCATGTGTAATTGATCTCTTTTGAGTTGTGTGTTTCTGAGAAGAACCGGTTTGTTTTAACCGAGTTTTCACACGGTGTTACAGCAAACCTTTTATACTCTGATAATTCTTGATAAATCGGTTGTACAATTGAAAATGCCATCTGGTATACATAAAGTAATTTGGGCATTATCACCACTAGAGGGCCATAATGGGCACGGTGACCATACGTGTAAGTTGAACAGTTAAGTTCTCTATGGTAGAGAGGTTTTGAATGCTAACATTTACGGATACACATACGGATATATGATTACTGTAACCGTATGCGTAAAGTGCCCTTCATATTGGTGTTTTGCATAAATCGTAATGAATACCCCCATGAGGGTGCTAATATTCAAAATGGTTGTGTCCATGGAGAAAAGGGATTTACTTTGCTATGCAACGGCACAACACATGATTAAGAAAATCTCCAAGTGCGATGAATAGGACCACTTTATTCAGTATGGTGCCTATTGTTTATGTTTACGCTTGGCTGTACAGCCCGTTTTTGGCATACCAGCCCTTCATCAGTAACAGCTAGACACAAGGGGGTTAAGAACTGGTCACCAGTCAAAATGTCATGCAAACGTACACTGTTCGTGACTGGTTCTCAGTCAATTTCTGCTCAGCTAGTAAGTAAGCTTAAAAATTTGTCAACTTAGCGGAAGACAATGCACACGCGAAAAGGGTACAAAAGCTTGTCCTTACTGTCCATTCTGGGTGTACTAGCACATTGGTCATCTCTAGGACCAGGGTGTAGGGGGGTTGGTAGTAAGGTTCAGTCAGTGGATCTGGTAGTAGCTTCTCTGCCGAAGGTTCCACTATCATCTACATGTAGCAAGGAAATCAAATCAACACAAGTGGTTAGGGTTTATAGTTGCATCCACTAAAGTAATTTTTTTATTACCGTAATTTCCGGAATATAGGCCGCGGCTTATACGTTGATTCTCACGCTAAAAAATGTCCTTGCGGCTTATACTCCGGGCGGCTTATATGGCAACGTTTGAAGAATAAAATCAGTCACAGAAGCCGCGCCTCAGCCCGGCCCGGGCCACGAGTGCAGGCGGCGCCGGGCCACAGGCAGGCATGTTTTCGTTGGTTGCCGTTTACGTTCGCTCTACTCACTTGTTGGAAATAAAGGAACCCAGTCCAGAGGGACCGTACTGACTTGCAAATGTACCGTAAGTACCGTTCACACCTCACAAATCGTGTGGTGCGTCTGTTCGTTTTTGTCCGTTTCATCGTTGTGTATGGTTAATGCCTTTTCACTAGTTCGTCGAATGAGGGCGCTGTCCACATGTTGTTGAGGTCAGATGTCGTTAATGCCTTTTCACTAGTTCGTCGAATGAGGGCGCTGTCCACATAGAAACCGCACTTCCATGGACAGTACGTCGCTGGTATTACGCAAAGTCTTTTGTTTTAACCAGAGCCAGAGCCTGTTTATTTATTTACATATTTAAGGCTACAGATCGGCAGTGGGACTGGGGAATAGCTGGAGCCCAAGCCAAGGTTTGGAAAAGGGCCCGGTACTCGTATACCAGCTTTGTCCGTTTGCCGACTCTCGATAATTGCGTTTTCAATAAGAATATCTTATTAGCGGGAACCAGACACTTAAATTGAAGTCGGGTAAGATGGCGTCGATATTGACCCCCCCCCCCCCCCCCCCCCCCCCCCCCCCCCAACTCGCCTTCACACAATAGGACTGATGAGCTGGATGTGAATGAATAAATCGGAAGAAATCAAAGTGACTCGCCTCTTTCTTTGCCTTTAAAGTAAAGTTTGAAATGCCAAAGGGAGCACAAAAGAGGGCGCTGCGTAAAGCGCTTAATCGGGCGCTTAATCCGTTAGCGCATTAGCGGCATGCCGTTTGATAACGGACAGAGGGTAGGCTTACATGTAATTGATAGTCAGGGGAATAAAAAGGCCAGTCTGAAGCGAGATGCAGCTAGAATAGTCTCCAAGCTCATGGACAGCAAAGAGTTACCAGTCAACACAGCCGTTGGTTTTCTCATCAAACCCAAGAGAAGCACGTTTTATCATTCCCCCAGGATTGGCGTAGCACAACGCTGCAATATTGGCTTCCTTTTTAGAGGCAGGGATAAAGAGGCTGTGAGAAGAATTCTAAGCAAGGGATGCTTTTCTGATCACTTTGCTTGAGAGTTTATCATTGAATAAAACAAACAGTCCTTTTCAGGACTACCAAAAATACAAAAGAAAGATCATACATAAATGAATTACATTTTCATAACTCTTTCACGTCGAAAAAAACATAATGTTTTTATTTTTCAAAATTAACTACATGTATTAGTTCATCATCCCCGTCCGCGTAACTTTTGCTGGCCGCTTGGAAAAAAGTTGCCATTTTCTTTTTTATCCCCCCCCCCCGCGCCCCATCCAAAAAAAAGAACCAGAAGAACTGCCGCGCGGCCCACAGCCAGGACACTCATCCAGCCAGCCCGGTGCGGTTAATACGCCAACTTAAAATCTTAAATAGCAGATTTTTGCGTGCTGCGGCTTATACTCCGCGCGGCCTATATTCCGGAAATTACGGTACTATATGTATGTATATCACCTGCATAACTGAAAATGACACTTTTTAAAGGTAATATACAACATTTGCAAACATCAAAAAACAAAACTAATGAATTATTATGAAATACCTTACTTGACAGTAAGTAAATAGTTTCAAGCATCCTGTGAAATCATAGCAACTGGTGCGCTGTCATTTTCAAGAAAAGTGGAATTTTTGAATCAATTTCCAGTGATGGTTGGCTGATCATCGTTGGGAAAAAAACGGACTTTTTCAAATACTGCCCACAATTTACCAACTAACATGTAGTTCTAATTTTGTTTAGCAATTGGTTACACATCCGTGAACGGGTGCAAAAGCTAGTCTACATTGTAGTTCTCCAACTTGATAATTCCCCGATGTCTATAAATTACTCAACTTTGTCTTAAACAGGGTCAGGGATCCAGACAACAAGAACAACATTTTTGTTTCTCTCTTTTTTCCCCAGCATCTTTGCACACAAACTTTAAACAGGTCAGTGTTACAGTATTTGCTAACAACTATTAACCCAAAATCCATTCATTTCTGAAAATTATAGCAAACGCAAATGTTGTATACTGCCATTAATTAACCCTCCAACTGTTATAACTATCATAACCTATCAAAAAACCTAAGCCCTTCCTCTCCAACAGCTTGTGTGTTTCAACGTGAAACTCGATTGGTTTTAATAGGTAGGGTAGTTGGCTCCATTTTGGCACCGAGAGTGGGAGGGTTAAAGAATGGCCTAGTGTTTTGTTAAAAAAAACTGCTTACAACTAATTTTATCCATAATAAGCCAGCATGACTGTCATCACAAAAATGAACACAAAAAGCAAGAAGCACAGTGTGTGAACAAATGACAAACTGGCCATGCTGAAGAAATCATGCACAGTGCATGTGTGGTATGCCTGAGCAGTGTGACCTTTACGCTGTGGCCGGATGAACAGCTTTCCCGTGTCTGTTTTCGCACTGCTTGCATTGGACTTTCCACCTCAAGAAAATTGATGACAGTAATCACTGGCCTCGAGTAAAGTAATCAAAAGAAACATTTCCCGGCTGTTTGCGTGGGACTTGACATGGGGAAAGTAACCGTCGCCTCAGTGAGTTTTATCCAAAATGTCCATTGTGAACACAGCTTTGATGATACTTATCCTAACCCACTTTATAAGGGCGACGGCTAATCCGCCATTTGAAAAAAGATCACCTGGTCGGTTGTCATCTATAAGCGCATTCTTGCACGTACTCAATCCATTGTTTGCCTATTGTTTGCATTATAAAGTCTTTCAAGCATACCCAGGTGAAAAGTAGGAGAATAGTAGGATAATTTCTTTTTTTAAAAGCACGACAAAAGTAGGACTTTAGAGGACAAAATCAGGATAAAAGTAGGATTTTTGCTGGCTTTCAGGAGTAGTTTTTGTTGATACTCACCCATGTCCACAGCATCACAAGCCTCATTTGGCATTTTCTGTACTCACAACACTTGTGCTCCATCCTCAACTAAGCTCTTGGAAGTAAAGTTGCAGTACTCCTGCACACAAGCCCTTCAATGTGTGATGTCACATGACTGTGCGTAACACTTATGAAAAATATTAAATAAGATTTTGTTTTTGGAGTTGTGGGACGAACAAGTAGGAAAAAGTAGGAAAAAATAGGAATTTCAAGAAAAAAGTAGGAAAATTAGGAGCAGGGTAGAAAAATTTGAAAAAGTAGGAAAAGCCTATGCATAACACTTAGCTGCATAAGCCAGGATTGGCATACCAGGACCCCATTAACCCTCCTACTGTTTATAACTATGTATGCCTTTCCTCTCCAACAGCTTGTGTGTTTCAACCTGTCACTTGATAAGTTTTGATAGGTAGGGTAGTTGGCTCCATTTTGGCACCGAGAGAGGGAGAGTTAAAAACAGCCAGACAGAATGGGTTAATAGTGTGCCTTAAAAAAATAAAAAAATAATAATAATAATAATAATAATAATAACAAATTTTTTTTTTTATAAAAACCAAACAAAAAAACCTTACTGTTCTGTAGTCTTTGAATTCCTTGTAGGCCCTTTGTACATAGGCTGAGAGGATAAACTGCTCAGAAAACTCATCAGGCATCTGCAGGTTATTGATAAAATGATGAAATGAAAATTGACATTTAAGCAGCTTGTAAGACATCTGATGCTGCAGGATAAAGTGGAAGTGTATATTTGGGCGTGATCAGTGGATCTGTGCAACTGAAAGATTGCGCTATCATGCAAGCCATAGTCTGCGCAAGCATCAGTTGATTCGGCAACCATCAGCCGATCATGCCGGGCAGATTTTGTGCCATTTACCAATTGCACTGGGTAGTTTTGAAGGACATAATTGGGTGTCACAGGGCAAAGGTTGCACGATCAATAGAATTAGAATGGGTCTGCGCAATTGATTGGAGGAATTAAATTGCGAAATTACGGGGTAATCATAAGTGCAAAAACAAATTTGAAGCACATTGTAAATTTTTTTATTGATGAAAAACTCACCTCTTTTCCATGCTCATCTATTTTTGGTTGACCTGTGAATGTAGAAAAACAATGCGTAACAAACAATACATAATTTATTCCTAAATTTAATTCCACAAATCATGGAATAGTGTTCAAATTTGAATTTACCGCACTTACTTTGTAATCTCTGCCCTAAATGCTGCAATACGTGTAACTTGCTCAAAATTGGCTAGGATGATCTTGTTATGATGTTCTTTACGAAAAATTATGAATGTGGAATCGAAGTATGTGAGGTTTGGAGGTCAGCTGTGCATTAAAGGCACACATTCCCTGAAATCCCCCCCCCCCCCCAAAAAAAGAAAAATGTTGAAAAGTGTTGTAAAATTGTTGGTTGTGAACTACGCAACATTTTTTTAATTAATGTATTTTCAAACAAATTTTGAAATGTTTCTCAGTCCTAGTTGTGAGATTTTTCAATTTATTTGAGTGACTGATCATTAATTAAAAGATTATAATGAAAGGTGAACAAATGTGACAGCTGAATGAGCTCATTATTTAAAAACAACACGGTCATGATTCATTATCACATTTATTTGTGGCAAATCAAAAAGGGCAGGACCCTAATTTTAAACCTGCAAAACAAATTTCCAACATATCCAACAATTTTCAATTTCAATGCACAATCACGCAAATGGTCACTGATGCCAGTCCAAATTACTCACCAAGTTCATATAATGTTACCAGAGAAGCTCCACCCAGCATAAGCCCGGTGATGCCGAACGCCCATTTCTGATACCGAGCGAATTTCGCCTTGCGTTCTTTCTTCCGCTGGTCATCATCTTCTTGCTTCTCCTTGACTTTCTCTTCCGCCTGCTTCAACAGCACACTCAACGGCAGGGTGCTCGCCGACGAAGACGTTGCATCACCACTTTCTCGGGACGGCGAATTTGAGGGTTGTTTTTGCTCCGATAACGAAGGATTGCTTGTTGATAGCCGAGCAACTTGACATTTTCTGTGATGTTGTACGCTTCTCTGTAAACTTGCGTCCCATTTCTTGCTTATCAATTCACGATTGCGGGATTTTGAGGCCAAAATCCGGATCGCGTTTCGAAGGGCACATGTATGACTGAGCGCTGCCATGTTGGAATTGTCAATTAAATAAAGGTTAGGTTTTATCGGTGGTGTCGAAAATCCAGTTTGATCAAACTTTTAAATGTTCACTAATGCATCAGCCTAAAAGTAATTTTGTTCAATATAATGAGGCACTAAGTACATTTCTATCCACTTATTTAAGTTTTTATTTGAAAACCGGTAGAACTGTAATATTTTGTGTCCCTCAATCACTTTGGGCTTTACCTATAAAATAATGAGATGTGCCCTGCACAAGCACTGCGCTGTTCCAATTCCCCGGCCCCCATGCTGTGATTATGAAGAAGACTTGACAAAAATTTGCCATCCTCTTTAACAACCGCAGGCAAGTCAGTTCATCCTCTATGGTTCATCATGCTTTATAAAGTTCTGTAAAGAATCATCATACGTTAATTACTTGGCGTGAAATTACTGATTTATTGGGCTGCGATCTGGACCAATTTGACGGCTGGTAGATGTGGTACTGGACTAGTCCGAGTAACTTGGACCCTTTATCGCCTTTTGGACATGATCTGGCGAGGGTCCAAGGCAAAGACCTGCGACCTCCAGATTACCAGACAGGTGTCATGCCAAAAAGTGTCCGGTGCCAAATACTGTCCGCTCATTAGCATACTGCTCTCTGATTGGTCAAATACTGGCCGTTGAGCACGCGCAAAAGACACGGACACTATTTGGCATGTATTACATGCCAAATAGTGTCCGCTGCTAAAAAGTGTCCGCTCATGCATGCGTTGCAACGTTGCATTTAGTCTCGGTTCCAAGACCTTCCTGTTGTTTATTCCGCGATCACTCACGCTGTTAGATAGAGGGCGCTATCTCCACGAACCGCTAAACATCCACAACCGCTATCACAGGACGTTAGGTCAAACGTGGACCCTTTGTCTACGCTCGAATTCTTTTGTCCTAGGTCCACGATTGCCGGCATATACAAACTCACAAAGCACGCTACCATTGTCCGTTCCTTGCCCAATACTGTCCGCTAAATTGCTGCCAAATACTGTCCGTTCCTTGCCAAATACTTCTTTTTACTATACCTCTATACCATGGATGAAAGAACATGTTCCTTCATCAATGCTCTTACTACCTCCATTACCATGGAGGTGTGTTTTATTCCTCCATGGTATATTACCAGCGACTATTTTGAATCGTTGGATGAGTTTTTATTCATTTTTTTTCTTGACAGGCCGTTTAATTTTATCATACTGTCTGCTTGTTACTTATGTTCCCCCTTCATAATTCCCCCAATGTTCTCCTCTCCAAAATCCCCTTTTTAATGAGAACTTATCGTCACGCAGCTAGCGTTGATAGCTATACGTACGACGTACGCCCGGACACTATTTAGCAAGCTTCCGGTATCGCGATGACGAAATACCCACTTGACCAATCAGAGAGCAGTATGCTAATGAGCGGACAGTATTTGGCACCGGACACTTTTTGGCATGACACCGGCACTCTACCAACTGAGCTATCTTGCCCTATGTTGGCGGTCTCCCAAATTGTCAGTATCTTTGTTTGGGTGAGCGCTAGTCAGAAGTCATCAACCCAGAATGCCGTATAGCCAGGGATCAGACCTAATTTTACGATACAACCTGGGAAGCGACATTGTGGGGAAGTCAGGGAATATTATCAGATATCTGGCAAATCTGGGAACAAATTCCTTACCAAGAAATTTCTTCACCAATGTGTTTGTAAAGGTGTCTACTAACACATTTCAAAAAGTTTAAATTGAACTCCCCTAGGACAACCCGTGACAGCTGCTGAAAGTTGGGGTACTTGGAACCTTAACCGGCAAAAATAGAAAATGTATAATTCTGCCTTAAGCAGCTTATGAGGGGTCAAACTAGGGGTTTTTCATGATTCTGAATCGATTGCAATCATTTGTTTTTGCACCAAAACTACTCATTGGTGGAGAAACGGCCATGCCCACCTTTCCCGTTGCGAATGTGCATATGTATATTTAAAAAAGAAGTAGCTTTATTAGTGTATTTCAATTTCTCGAATACTAGTTTGAAAACGATACTGCTCCACAATGTCAAATGCCTCAGGAGTCAAGGTCTGAGTCTTCTCCAGACTCTACACCATCGTGGATAATACATGTAATGCCTTTACAACTTCCGCATGCTGAGATACATTTGACACCATTCTTGCAGCTGCACCGCCGGTTGCTGAATCTCCATTACAATTGCAGCTCGTGAACCATAGCAGCTCCTCAGGAGCCATAGAGTCTACTGTTGGAACCGGCTCATAACCACGAACCCCTACCGTCCGTCCATAGTCACTGGGGTCCAAAGACATGCTGTGCAGCAGCACCTTCTGTTGGTGGTAGAGTCTCTAGTTTGATCAGCCCGGCCGCCGCCTTCCGCGAGAACATGTTGTATCGAATTGCACCCAAAGTAGTACCTGGTGCGTGGTAAATGTACTGGAAAATCGCAATACCAGCCCCAATCAACGCGTCCTTGGTAACCCGTACATCAAGGAAGATGTCCATATGATAGACTCGGAACTCAAAGCACAGGGTGATGACACTTGACCAAGTCCACGGAAAGCTACAGCAGTTTGATCAGTCACCAGGATCATCAGAGCCTCGCATATATTCGAAGAGGTGGCTAAAGAAGAAGCTCCAAGAGAAATACCATGACACACTGTATTTCACGTCACAGGAGAGGAGGGCAGATGTGCTCTGTTTCAGAGATAAGACCAGCAACATTCTGCGAGAGCATCATGCTAATGTTCAGTTTGGAGATTAGAAGACTCGGATCATAAAAACTGCACTAAAGTTAATTTGCAATGACATCGTCACTACTGATCTAGATCCAAAGTCATACCCCACTGCACACAGTATGACCAATATCCCTAGTCAGCTGGCACTTGGTCCTGAGAGCCTTCAGATGTTTTTGAGACCGATAGTGAAGACAGACGAGGAGTAGCCATTTTGGGCCGGACCTTCATCTAGGCCCATCGGCCTCGGTCAGGGGTATTGCCATACCAGATGGGGCTTGCCATACAACTGGATCATAGATTTGTTTCAAAGTGGATGCTCAACAAGTTACACCGGTTGGGGTACACTTTGAGTCTTACGCAGAGATACAAAGTTACAAATGCTGCTTCCTCAATGACAGGAATGGAGTTGGCATCTTTGATGCTTCTGGCACTCTTGGTATACCATTATTGAAGAAGCTGATGATCAGATAGATGATGAGGTAGAGGTTGACGTCGAACTTGAGTATCTATCAGTTGCTGAAACAGCCGGTGAAAGTGAAATACAGAGTGCAATCATGTAATCTCCATGGAGGTTGGGGATACAAGCTCAATATGTGCAGTCACTGTTTGTTAGAGACAATATATATTTGAACATTGTTTCTATTTACGGGAACACTCCCTTTCATTCAATGGGTTTGATTAAAGTCACCTCTCTGGTGCCACCTGCGGCAGATGTTTGGACGACAGCAGCTGTCAACAGGGTGAAGTTGAAGGCACTCGACAAGGCTTATAATTAGATCCTGAAGGCAGCTGAAGTGAAGATTTTTCCATTCACAAACAGGAAACAGATAGGGATAAACGGCATCACGTTTCTTCCTATCGCTGTGCGATCCTCCTTCGTGACACAAGACCAGCCACTCCTCTCTCCGGGAGACACGCTCAGGGCAGCAGGGTGTGTGATCAAAGCCCAAGATCCAGAGTTCCAGCACTCCAACTGGAATGGCTAGATGAAGAGAATCCATGCAGAGGATGCCAATCAGAGCACGCAGGTCGACTTCCTCCTGGTCATCGAAGGTTACCCTAATGACCACAAGACCATCTTCACCACTCTCAAAGAGTGCATGCGGCTCTCCGGGGACAAAGTCTCCATAGTGACCTTCGATCTCCCCATCTGGCTCAAGGTTGTTGATATAAAGCGGGCGAATCTGCCCATCATTCCAAGGTGAGGGCACTGTTCGTTTGTAAATACCGGCAATCGTGGACCAGGGACAAAAGGGTTATGGCATAGACAAAGGGTCCACGATTGACCGAACCTCCACGATTGGAAATCGTGTACAAAACATATGGAAGGCCATCCGAAAAAGTACAAACAAAAGATGTCCTGTGGTCATTAGGGTAACCTTCGATGACCGGGAGGAAGTCGACCTGCGTGCTCTGCTTGGCATCATCTGCATGGATTCTCTTCATCCAGCCATTCCAGTTGGAGTGCTGGAACTCGGGATCTTGGGCTTTGATCACACACCCTGCTGCCCTGAGCGTGTCTCCCGGGGAGAGGAGTGGCTGGTCTTGTGTCACGAAGGAGGAGAGCGCAGTGATAGGAAGAAACGTGATGCCGTTTATCCCTATCTGTTTCCTGTTTGTGAATGGAAGAATCTTCACTTCAGCTGCCTTCAGGATCGTATAATTAGCCTTGTCGAGTGCCTTCAACTTCACCCTGTTGACAGCTGCTGTCGTCCAATCATCTGCCGAAGGTGGCGCCGGAGAGGTGACTTTAATCAAACCCATTGAATGAAAGGGAGTGTTCCCGTAAATAGAAACAATGTTCAAATCTATATTGTCTCCCAACAAAGTGACTGCAAATATTGAGCTTGTATCCCCAACCTCCATGGAGATTACACGATTGCACTCTGTATTTCACTTTCACCGGCTGTTGCAGCAACTGATAGATACTCAAGTTCGACGTCAACCTCTACCTCATCATCTATCTGATCATCAGCTTCTTCAATAATGGTATACCAAGAGCGCCAGAAGCATCAAAGATGCCAACTCAATTGCTGTCATTGAGGAAGCAGCATTTGTAACTTTGTATCTCTGCGTAAGACTCAGTGTACCCCAACCGGTGTAACTTGTTGAGCATCCACTTTGAAACAAATCTATGATCCAGTTGTATAGCAATACCCCTGCCGAGGGCGATATCCCTTTATGAAGTTCTTCCTCCTCGTCTGTCTTCACTATCGGTCTCAAAAACATCTGAAGGCTCTCAGGAACAAGTGTCGATGTCAATTATGTCAATCAATAGTGACGATGTCAATCAATAGTGACGATGTCATTGCAAATTAACTTTAGTGCAGTTTTTATGATCTGAGTCTTCTAATCTCCAAACTGAACATTAGCATGATGCTCTCGCAGAATGTTGCTGGTCTTATCTCTGAAACAGAGCACATCTGCCCTCCTCTCCTGTGACGTGAAATACAGTGTGTCATGGTATTTCTCTTCTATCTTCTTCTTTAGCCACCTCTTCGAATATGCGAGGCTCTGATCTGGTGACTGATCAAACTGCTGCAGCTTTCCGTGGACTTGGTCAAGTATCATCACCCTGTGCTTGAGTTCCGAGTCTATCGCATGGACATCTTCCTTGATGTACGGGTTACCAAGGACGCGTTGATTGGGGCTGGTATTGCGATTTTCCAGTACATTTACCACGCACCAGGTACTACTTTGGGTGCAATTCGATACAACATGTTCTCGCGGAAGGCGGCGGCTGGGCTGATCAAACTAGAGACTCTACCTCCAACAGAAGGTGCTGCTGCACAGCATGTCTTTGGACCCCAGTGACTATGGACGGACGGTAGGGGTTCGTGGTTATGAGCCGGTTCCAACAGTAGACTCTATGGCTCCTGAGGAGCTGCTATGGTTCACGAGCTGCAATTGTAATGGAGATTCAGCAACCGGCGGTGCAGCTGCAAGAAGAATGGTGTCAAATGTATCTCAGCATGCGGAAGTTGTAAAGGCATTACATGTATTATCCACGATGGTGTAGAGTCTGGAGAAGACTCAGACCTTGACTCCTGAGGCATTTGACATTGTGGAGCAGTATCGTTTTCAAACTAGTATTCGAGAAATTGAAATACACTAATAAAGCTACTTCTTTTTAAAATATACATATATGCACATTCGCAACGGGAAAGGTGGGCGTGGCCGTTTCTCCACCAATGAGTAGTTTTGGTGCAAAACAAATGATTGCAATCGATTTAGAATCATGAAAAACCCCTAGTTTGACCCCTCATAAGCTGCTTAAGGCAGAATTAAACATTTTCTATTTTTGCCGGTTAAGGTTCCGAGTACCCCAAGCCCAACTTTCAGCAGCTGTCACGGGTTGTCCTAGGGGAGTTCAATTTAAACTTTTTGAAATGTGTTAGTAGGTACCTTTACAAACACATTAGTGAAGACATTTCTTTGTAAGGAATTTGTTCCCAGATTTTAGCAATATTCTTTTTAACTTATAATTGGTCAAACCATCCTGGCTATACGGCATTCTGGGTTGATGACTTCTGACTAACGCCCACCCGAACAAAGACACTGACAATTTGGGAGACCGCCAACATAGGGCAAGATAGCTCAGTTTTTAGAGCGCCGGTACGGTAACCCGGAGGTCGCATGTTCAAATCCCGCTCCTGCCAGTTTCTTTGTTCACTTTGAAAACAGTCCAAATATTAATTGATTTTATGGAAGGATACTCCTTTTCACATATCTTTGCATGGAACATAAGAAAAATAATAACCAGAAAAATAAATTTCAAATGGCAATACAAATAAAGGAAATAATTGGGGAATCCCTCTCTGGGTACCATTTACTGATAAATGCTACTCTCTAGAATTAGAACAGCTAATATTGTCACATTATTAGCCAATCAGAAGATGATTTTTGCAACCATGACAACCACCATGTGACCAATGCGACCAATCACGTCCGTTCTAATGTGGTTGCTTTTCTAATACCAGTGAGGGCTGATGCTTTTCCCATGATGCTTTGAGAATGTTAAAAATGTTTATTGACAACTGAATAAGCCAGTTTCGGTATTTCAACTGCGCATGTGCACAATGACATTTTATCCCGAATGACCCGCGTGATCAGTACAAAAGGTGATTGTACAACGTGCACATGTTAAATTCAGAATGGGCGTTCGCGTAACGTGGCGTGACATTATGTCAGCAATTTTATCTTGAATAACCTTTGACCTTTGAGATACCGAACTTGCTTATTGTGGGCCTGTTTGTTTCACACAGATCGGGAGGTGATCCAGAGCCGGACGAAAACAAACAGAATCGCGAATCCCTCTCGCTATATGTTGCATGCTGGGAGAATTTGTATTACACGACAATGTCGTCTGCTTCAGATTCTGTTGGGCTATTTTTGTGATAAACTATCTAGTATTTCCAGAAAAGTAAATAAATCGTACATAGCTTTAATAACAAAAATATACTGTAAAAGAATTATGAGTAAATACTGTCACAATAGCTCGTTAAATGCTTCAAATCTACGAAAAAATACCGTCACTTTTCTCTGTCCGTCTCGCACGTCGCCATCTAGGATCTTGCGAACCCACCTCGCGAGCAGGATCACTAAAAACGTGATCCGGAGCAGCTTTCGACGCTCCGGATCAGCTTTCGACGCTCCGGATCACTGATCGCGCTCCGGATCTGCGTGAAACAAACACGCCCTGTATCGAATTGTTATTGTTGAGTTGTCTTTTGCTTTGAATTCTGTACAAAAGTATAGGGCTAATGTTTATTTCCAAATAAGGCTCAGGGTGTGCTTGGGAAAAAAATTACCAATCCCAATTTTTTTTGGGGGGGTGGAGTAGTGCAGGGGGGGGGGGGGGTGAAATTGATAGGAGCATAATATTGAGTCAAATGCAATATATGTGTATGGTACTTATAATTAGAGGACACAAGAGCAGACTTTGGGATAAATGCAAAGCTAATTGAAAACATGGGAGGGATGTGGTGGGTGAAATTGAATCAAATTTGCAGAGAAAATTTAGAATGATCCGCCAAGTTTGTAAAGCTGTGACAGAGTGGCTGCACTCAGATACCCGCGAAAAAACTTAGCGTCCCGACGCTGAGGCGGCACTCCCTATTGGTTGGAATTTCTTTCTTGATTTGCATGGCTCTTGTTGCATAATTCATTAATACCTTAAATGGATGTGTGACGTCGCGCTTCCTGTCATATGACGTTAATGCTAATATTATCAAAGATTAGAAGTCAGTGTCCAGGGCTGGCCTATGCGTACTACAGGATATCGAGCATTAATTGCATAAATGGTCAGCGCACAGCTGTAATTTTTGGGAGGCTAAGTGCAGGTACCGGTGAGCAGTCGCTGAGTATAAGACCTTTTACCATTTAATGATAAAAGGAATTATGGAGGTAAAATACAAGAATTTTAGAGAATCTATAAAACTTTAATGAAAAAGATTCCATTCAGCTGTATTTTATGAGATGCTTTTCTGTTAACCCCTTGAACCCGGGCATACCGGGTATTTCATGGGGGCGTCGGGGCGCCAGGCCGGGTTATGCTGCCAAGCGAAACGGAAACAAGAGGCTTGTGCAGCCAAGCATAACGTACACAATACCCCAATAATGGATTGTAAATGCAGAAATTGGCGTGTATAGACGTCAACCTGCCAGGTGGCAATTTTCAATCTGCACATATTTGGGTCAACCGTACGCAAGGGGTTAAAATGGTTCAATTCAGTGTGAGGTTTATGACGAATCTCACATAAGTTATAAGAAGCAATATGTATGGTATGCTTACAAAACAGTGGTAAATATCAAAAAGTATTTAATATTTAACTTACAAGCAGGCTCATAAAAATTGATTCATGGTTAAATGTCAATGCATTGCTCCATTTTTTCATTTACACAGATGGTCTGGATTGAAACCATTGCTTGTCCTATATACATCTCACTTGGTCAGTCTCACCATGCTGACCTTTGACCTCTGGTGAGATGATGGCAACCTGTCTGTCTCCCAAGAAACACCACCTCGTCTGTGACTTGGGAAGTCTGATCAGCCCCGGAGCAGTCCTGCAGGATGGCTTGATACAGCATTTCAATCAAGAGACGGGCCTGTTACTATGGAGCTGCGTTACCCCGGTAGAGGTCAAAGTTGACAATGGTACAGACTTTCCTATTTGTCCCAGAACCATTAGGGTTGCCATATATCAATACAATGTCGCAATGATATGCTGTTCTAGCACAGAGAACTGCACGGGAGCTCTGTTAGAAATTCAGGTTTAAAAAAAATCACGGTTTACCTGAATAAAAATGCTTGGCATCATCTCTGCCTGCTGTTTAATAGTAAATGTTCCCTGATGCACAGAAATATTCCTCCGGAAATGTAAAGAAAGGAGATATTTCCGGCTTAAAATTGTCTTGACGTGACTGCAATTGTGCAAACAAGAGGTGTAATACCTCATCGACTGCTGTTAGTGCCGTCACTACATTGCAGGATTCCCAATGTTGTAGTAGACCATTTTGAGTAATGTCCTTGATATTGAATTTTTTTATTGTCGCTCATGAATAATTGAACGGAGACAAAAATCACACATTCCCCATGATGTTGTATGACTTAAGTATATGACATCAATCACTGGAGGTTTCCAATGGTCCAAGATTGAGAGCCGCTCGTTGGTTATATGGCGATTAGTTGTGTGACACACTATTTTCCTTTTGTGAAACCATGTTGAACCGTAGAAAATACTTAATTGTTTGTCTACAGAACAGAGAATAACAGAAACCATGTTTGAAGACTACGTTGTCAGCCTTGCTCCATACTGTCATGCCATACATGAATGGGTTCTTTGTCTTGGAGATGAAGACATCAAAGACAAGTATGAGAAACATCTGGAGTGGACTGGTAACACCAAGGTATGATAAGATCTGTGACCTGGGCCCCACTTCATGTAATGTGCAATTTTTATGCTGTCGTAGATTCAACCTGATATGCCCGTCCCTCTACCTGGATTGTGTAGAATAGAGGATATCATGACCGTAATAATAGTATTGGATTTAAGCCCATCACAGTAGCATTTGTCTGCACTTGTTTTATCCCACACATGCCATTGTATTAACCTCGGCTGTCTTCAGCAAGAGATTTTACGATACTTTTTTTGCCCCGCATAAGTTAGAGCTCCTACTTTCATAGAAACGGTAAAGGGGATGGGGGCATTGTGAGGTTGAATCTACCGTAACTAATCATTACCCATTTCACATAGACCACAAGTAGTAAGCACAAGAAAGAGCTTGCGAACTTCAGAGGCAGAATGTGCTTAACCCATTGAATATGGACGGCGGCCATAGCTGCGGTTTGAAAAAGGCCACCTGGCTGGTTGTCGTCTTTTTAGTATTCATGTGCGTATTAAATCCATTGTTTGCCTATTGTGAGCATTACGCTTGGCTGCACAAGCCAATGTGTTGGCATACCAGCAACCCATTATAAACAGCCGGACGGATAGAAATCTCCATGCACATGCGTTAGCAAAATTCTTCTATAGTTAGCAGGACTTGTTTTGCTAACTCTTAACTCTAACCCCCTTGGCCCTTTTTGCTAGCAACCATCCTCAATCCTCCAATATCCTCTGATTGCCCTACCAAAAAAATGCATTCATCCTCAATATCCAAAATCACCCAAATTTGTATACTTACCTTCAAAATGAAGGGTACCCATTGCCTCAATCCTCCAAAATCCTGCAGCTCGTGCACAGTATATGACCTGGTGTACTAGGACATGGACTATTTCCACATGTGCAGTATTACTGGATATGCGTATACAATGTACAGTACTGTGTCAAACAGATTGAGTACTTACCTTGGTAAATATATAAATAAGAAATAACAAATCAAATAGATCCATTCCAGTAGCCTATGCCAAACCAATCCTTCAATATCATCTCGGGCCGAATGACCATGTACCCCCAATCCTTTTTTCTTCAAATGCCATTCACCCTCATTCCTCCAAAATATTCCTTTTATGGAAATGCCATCCAGCCTCAATCCTCAAAAATCCTCCTTTTTCTGAAACAGAACAGAATTCAGCCTCAATCCTCCAAAATCCTCCAAAACTGCACAGAGGATTTTGGAGGATTGAGGTGGGTTAGGGTTAAGCCATCATATGAAGTAATTCATCAGATGGAATTTTGCATCGGGATGATGTAATTTCAATATTGGGTTTTTGCCCCTCATCACTGACGCATTTACATGTGTACTCAGTGTATAGCAGTGGGTACCACACCCAGGGTGAAACCCCCCCCCCCCCTTCCCCACTGTGCATCGTTAATTTGAAATTGGTTGGTTGAATGCGGAAAATCTTTTCAGATTTATATTAGTGAAGAGTAAAACTGTCGAGCATTGCACACTAGTTTTGTATGTGTAGTTTGTCTATAAATAGATTATTCTCTTCAATTTTCCCCACCAATTTTTATATCGTGGAAAATGACAGTTTTGTGAGAACGTTTACAATCCTTTTAAATAAGAATGTTTCTAAAATCTCTTTTTTTGAAGTTTTCAAATTGTACACAACAAGGTTCTTAAAAATGTGTTATCTTCCAAAAGAAATTCGGACTTGGCATGAGGGAATAGGGGAAATGGCTGTAAGTTTCAATTTAATGTATTGTATGCTACTGCAACTTATTCCTTGCCCATACTATAAATAGTTTAAGTTTAGCTGGTTTGTCGAGGAACTTCAGTTTAAAACAACATTGTGAGTGACAATCTTGTCTTTAAATATTTGTTATGCATAGGATTTAAGTTGAGCTCATGGAAATTTGACCAGCATGGTTTTTCTCTTTGATATGTGTGAAATTTCTGTATTACACCATCATGTATTATAGCATCATGAAACGTGTGGTATCTCACTCACTGCAACTATTTTACTTGCAGTTATTCATGGACTGTTTTGAGATGGCCAGGTCAAATCAAGGCGTTGAAGTCAGCCTCAGCATATTGCTATCAACAGCAGCTTTGGAACGAGCACTTGGAGATGTATGTATGACAAGTTTCATTTTCAGGTGGTGTGGTGAAGATGCTGCAACCACACATCAATAGACGGATCAGAGATTGATACAAATAGCACCCTTCTGCACACTTCGGGCTTTTAAAGCCAGGCTAAGTAAACAACTTAAGGCCAAAAATTGTGTTGCCCTTAAATGGGAAAATCAGGAGGGATCCGGAGGGTCGGTGGTTTTTTTTTTTTTTACCATCCATGAAAACAGCAAAACAATACTCCATGTAACTCGGGAGTTAGGAGGCAAAAGTAAGCTTATTTAACCTGTTAATGCCAGGATTATTTTTCACGAGCCTGGGTGCCAGACGGGTTTAGGCCTTTATCTGCGGGTAGCACACCCTGGCCTCGCTGACTGCGAGCCGGTCGCTGACAGATATTTCAGCTAGATCCTTGCCTCGCTGAGTGCGTGTATACACGTCATCCGACACGAACTGGTTAAAAAGTGAGATGGCAAAATGCACGATTGTGCCATCGTAGCTGTATTTAAAGACGATGATTTTGATAAATTTTGTTCATTTTGTGCGGGAAAAGGTGAGATTTTGAAAATTCCTTAAAAAAAACCCCAAAAAACGTGACCTTACTTTTGTGACTTTCAGGGTCGGTCGCGGATGGCAGCACAACTTTTTTTTGGCCAAATATGCTGAATGTGCACTGCGCTGCCATTTATGGTGTAATTAATTCATGCAAGAATGAATTTGTTGAATAGCACTTTCTTTGTTAAGCACTGAGATCCTCACTTTCAACCTGGAAATGCGCAGGTGGGGCTAATGCGAAATTTATTTATTTCTACTTAACAAAAAGTTACGCTCGGAAATATTAACCCTAACCCTCCAGGGCATTTTTGTTAGAAACCCCGCCAGACGCATCAGATTGCATACTTTGTCACATTGACTTGTGTGCAGAGTGCAGCAAAGTGAAGCTGTCACCACAGATGCACTGTGCTGTGTCTGGCAGGGTTAGGGTTAATCTAAAAAAATGTACCACTTAGAAATTGATTTTGTTTGTTTTTTGCCACCATATTTGTCACATGTGATCCTGACCCAAAAGAGGAAGGTTATTAAAAAGAAGGATGTATTGTGTTCTAAACTCAGCTTTTTCATTCACTAGAAAAAAAGCACAGTTGTAATCAGTCAGTCACAAATCAGTCAGAAGTCGGATCAAAAGGCAGATCACAAGTCAATCACAAGTCAGCTCACAAGTCAGCTCACAAGCTACATGGGATGAACAATGACAAAGGAATGCTTTTGTTATATAGTGTGTTTGAATAGCTTGTTACATGATTTGGGACAAAAATTGTGAAGTGACTTGTGAAGTGACTTGTGAAGTGACTTGTGAAGTGACTTGTGAAGTGACTTGTGAAGTGACTTGTGAAGTGACTTGTGAAGTGACTTGTGAAGTGACTTGTGAAGTGACTTGTGAAGTGACTTGTGATGACTCAATTAACAACTCTAGGGAAAAAACCCCAAGAAGGCTGGACTTGCCTTTCGGTTTTGTGCATCATATCATTTAAAAAGAAACAAACAAAAGGGGAAAAATTGGCATCAAGTTGTTTGGTGTTTCTGGGGCCCCAATGAAATAATCCATGAAAACAAATCTGAGATTGTACCTTAAATTGCATACAACCAAATATTTGTTTCCACGTAATGCCACAGATTATTTTAGGCCAAACTTTACAAGTCTTGTATAAAATAAGACAAGTGAGGAACCCCTGCAGAGTCACTATGTCCATTTATGGGACATTTTCCATGAATTTGTTGATGAAAATGCAGCTTCATCCACCCGTGTTCTTTGCAAGGTTTTCCTCCTGAAGAGTAAAGATCCTTGCCCAGCGATGCTGAAGAATCTCCTTGCTACCCAGGAGCTCGTGGATGCCTTTGGAGAAAATGCAGTAAGATGTAGGGGTATTGAAGCTGCTATGTCCGGGCATTTGGGGTTTGTCATCCTGAAAAGTCTATTTTCTAATTTAATTGGTAATTTGTTCAACATTAGAAAAGCTATGAGCTTTCCAGTGAAGCACTCCACAAAAATTTGACCAATGGTAAGGATCAGATTGAATAGGTTTCAAATTTTAAATTTACCCCTTGCGGTCGGCCGTTATTGATGGAATGCCAGGGCGCCAGGCTCTCACTGAAAGGGCTGTGCAGCTAAGCGTAAATGTGTTTACACACTTGTGTGTGTGTTCTTATATTAGTCTCCTTGCGGGGTACATGGAAGAAAGGGTAACAATGGGGACAATGCTACCCCACGAGGGAGTCTTTAGAAATCGACCTACCCCACAAAGTTAACGCTATGGCTCTTGAAATTTCAATGGGGACAAAGGAGAATAAAACAAGGAAAGTAAAGTCCACAATAGAGGTACCCCGTACGGGTACATATGTGAGGAGGTGTGGGTGAGTATGTAAATACCGGCAATCGTGGACTAGGGACAAAAGGGTTAGGGCGTAGACAAAGGGTCCACGATTGACCTAACATCCACGATTGAAAATCGTGTACAAAACATATGGGAGGCCTTCCGAAAAAGTTACAAACAAAAGAGGGACAATAGGAGGTCCGCGATTACCGGTATTTACACTTGTGTGTGTGTGTGTGTATGTTGGGGGGGGGGGGGGGGGGGGGGGGGGGGTGTTACCAGTATTGATTTCACATCTATTGAAGAAGATTTTTATATTGTGCAATGTTGCTTCAGTTACAGGTATGATATAGCATTGGCAGAGCTGACATGGTCGCAGTCATTGTGTTGTATCACACTTTGTGTTATACAACATGAAATAACTAACCTGGCAAAGTTTGAGCTCAATCCGTCAACTGAGTAACAAGAAAATAGTGAAAAAACATTTTGTTTCAACAGTGTATTTGTGCATGTTTATATGTGTTTATTTCGATTGTTGAAATCAAAATAAGCCAGAGCATTTTGTTAGGTCTTCAGATACAATTTTCCCAAAGATGAAAGCATTTCAGACAGAAATTTTTCTTTGGAAGAATGGTATTGGCACCATCTTTGTAAACAGTAAGCTTTCAGATTGAAACTAATGAATGTGGTTCATGATCATTACCAAAGCTATGTCACAGAGTTGTTGTAATCAAGTCAATCACAAGTCAATCACAAGTCATCACAAGTCATCACAAGTCACCACAAGTCACCACAAGTCATCAAAAGTCACTTCACAATAGCAAAAGCATTCCTTTGTCATTGTTCATCCCATGTAGCTTGTGAGCTGACTTGTGATTGACTTGTGATTGACTTGTGATTGACTTGTGATTGACTTGTGATTGACTTGTGATTGACTTATAATAATAATAATAATAATAATAATTAAGGCATTTATATAGCGTTCTTACACAAGTGGTATCACAACGCTTTACATCGAGAAAAAAACAACATAATTAATTAATAAGGTGCCTATAAAACAAATGACTGGTATAAGTGAGTTTTGAGTGATGTTTTGAATTGAGTAAGAGAACTGGCATGACGAATTTTATAAGGAAGACTGTTCCAAAGGTTTGGAGCAGCTGCATAAAAACCTTTTGCAGATGTGGATGATCGGGTTATGGGTTTTGTTAAAATCCTGGTATCTAAACTAGAACGAAGTGGACGATTGGGCTGATATGGAACGATAAGTTCAGTGAGGTAAGATGGGGCACTGTCACTCATACATTTATAGGTAATGGGGTTAACAATTTGAAATCAATACGTTGATGAATAGGAAGCCAGTGAAGCTGTTGAAGGAGGGGTGAGACGTGATCAAATTTTGTTGCCATAAAAATTAATTTTGCTGCCCTGTTTTGGAGACGTTGAAGTCGTTTTGTGTCTTTAATAGATAATCCTTGAAGGAGAGAGTTTCCGTAGTCAAGACGGGATGTGACAAGAGCACGAACCGCATGGTGACATGTGATTTCATCAATTAGGCTCCTAACACGTGATAAGTTTCGGAGATGAAAATTAACAGTTTTACAAATTGAGGAAACATGTTGAGACATAGTCATTTCACTATCGAACACTATACCAAGATTTTTTATAGTTGAGGATGGTTTGATCACAGTATTTCCAACTGTAAGAGAGATGTCGGATAATTTTTTTAGAGTTCTTGGTTTTGCTGCAACAAACAATTCCGTTTTGTCATTGTTAAGGAGAAGCATATTCTGGCACATCCAGGTCTTAATCTCAGAGATACAGCTTGTTAAAATGGAAAGAACATGGTCTGTATCACCAGGCTTCCGTGGATCAGCACTAACATACAACTGAATGTCGTCTGCATAAAAATGGAATCTGATACTGGGGTGATGCCTGATAATATCTGTCAGTGGATGAGTATAATATGAGAACAGCTGGGTCCAACACAGGAACCTTGAGGTAGGCCATAATTAAGCACTCTGGAAACAGAGTAATCATTAGCAATCTTGACCTTACATGTTCTGCCATAAAGGTAAGTCTTAAACCAGTTAATAGCCTTACTTCTAATTCCAAAAACATCAGACAATCTATTCAGTAGAATACTGTGATCAATAGTGTCAAATGATTGACTTGTGATTGACTTGTGATTGACTTGTGATTGACTTGTGATTGACTTGTGATTGACTTGTGATTGACTTGTGATTGACTTGTGATTGACTTGTGATTGACTTGTGATTGACTTGATTACAACTCTGCTATGTCATACCTTTAAACAAAAATTGAGAATGTCAACATTTAATTTGTAATAAAACAATATGTAAATTTCAGTAACTACGTAAAAATATGGCATATTGCAAAAAAAGTCACTGGACTGTAAACTCCAAAACATCCCTGGAAAAATCATAATTTAACCCATTCAATGATCTGACATTGCTATAAAGTCTTCTTTTATTGGTCCTTATCTTTTAGATAACCCTTTTACGCATTCTGATTGGTCCACCAACCAGCCTCAACCTGCGGAACATATTATGGCACGGCTTCACTGCTCCTGATGAAATCCCACAGAGGTTTGCTACTTTGCTATGGTCATATTGAATGGATTATTTTGGTGTCAAATACTATTAACCCATTCTGTCCGGCTGTCATTAACCCCAACCCCCAACATTTTTCCTCCATATAACCTGAATCCTCCAATATCATCTAATTTCAAAGTGTTAAAGCTGCATGTAACCTGAATCCTTCAAAATCCTCTTATGGGAACATTGCCTGAGGGGTTTTCATAAACACCCTAGTAACCTCAATCCTCCATTTTCCTCCAGAGGCAAAATCCTCTTATGCCCTCAATCCTGCAAAATCCTCCAATGCTTTAACGTCCAAAGACCCTCAATCCTCTGAATTCCTCCATTTGGCAAAGCGGATTAGATTAGATTAGAATTTAGGCAAAATAGTCAGCAGCAGATATATTTAATATAAGTATCTCTGACTATTAAAACTGTAATTAAATAACTATTGCAGGCTTTCTAGCATTCATACTTTTTCTACTTTCCTATTTGTTTACATTGCTTCTACTTTTTCTACTTTTTCCTTGAAATTTGTATTTTTTCTTACTTTTTCCTACTGTTTTGTCCTGCAACTCCAAAAAATGAAATCTCGTGAATATTTTTTACAAGTGTTACGCACTGTCAGATGAAAATCCCACAATAGAGGGCTTGGTGCAATATCCATAAGATGAAATTTGCGTCGGGGCGATGCACATTCAACATTGGGTCTTGCTCTTCACCGACGTATTTTATAAACACTGTATACTCAGTGTTGTCCCAAGAGATTATTTGGAAAAAATCACTCGGGTGGGACTCGAACCCACGACCTCCTGCTTTCTATGTTGGATGTGCATCGCCCCGATGCAAATTCCATCTTATGAATAGTTTGGCTGCGGTACCCGCCGCTATATCAGATTTGAACCAGCCAACCGACTCCGACAAGCTCCGTGGTCGAGTGGTAAGACATCTGCACTAGAAAGCAGGAGGTCATGGGTTCGAGTCCCACCCGAGTGATTTTTTCCAAATAATCTCTCGGGACAACACTGAGTATGCAGTGTTTATAAAATACGTCGGTGAAGAGCAAGACCCAATGTTGGATGTGGCTTGGTGCAACTTTACTTCCAAGAGCTTAATTGATAATGAGAGCACAAGTGTTGTGAGTACAGAACATGCCAAATGGGGCTTGTGATGCTGTGGACAGTTCTACTTTTATCCTGATTTTGTCCTCTAAAGTCCAACTTTTGGCCTTTATTTTTGAAATTTTGATCCTCGGACTATTCTACTTTTCATCTGGGTCTGCTTGAAAGCCTGCAGTTTACAATTTTTTTTCAGTTACACAAATTGGTGATGGTGATACGTATGTGGGTCATTCTATAAATTTAGGGTCCAAAAGTGTGACATTTTTGGTGTCCCTGTTACACACTGACATGTATAAGATTTTGCAATTCAGGACACATTCTTTAATGCCTTCTATCTCCAAGAGTGATTATGTAAAGCAAAGTACCTGCCAAACAAGTAAAAAATAGTAAATAGTGAATTTTATTGATAATTGATAATTGATGATTTTTCTTGTCAACATGTCGGCAAAATAAAACTCTGATGTCGACAAATTGTCGACAAAAGCAAGTTACAAGTCCGGTAAATAAATCGCGCATTGACTAAAACACGTAAAACGTTTATATTACTGAAACGCGGACGTGAAGTCCGATTTGTTACCTTTCTCTTTCAGTCTTTAATGTAATGTAATCATTGTTAAATTCCTGGTCATTTCCGACGTTCATAGTTTAAGGTAAAGTAAATGTATTATTTAAAACAACAAACATTGTTCTTCTTCAAGCCCCGATCCGCTTGGCAATGTTTTAATTTGGAAATATTATGTGTCATGTATTAAGCAAGTGCTGTATACACTGTTGATCATTATTAAATTCTTCCCAGGAGTTGCTTACATGCATGTCTCAGAATCGGTACTATTTTTTGCGGCACAATTTTTGTTTTCATGTTTATATCTATATCAAAATTCATACTATATTATGTGGAAATTGAGCATACATGTACATGTAACTTCATGCATTCATTTTTTATATTGTGTGGGAATAAAGCATTTTTTTTTGGGGGGGGGTGGTCTTTTTTATGGGGGTTATTTTTTTGTTGTTTTTACGTTACGTATTGCGAATTCGCGATACGTACATGTATTGTGATGTCGTTACATCCCAAAGGTTTTTATTCAGACTTTTACAACTAATTATTACATTTATCAATCTTGTAATTGAGGGAAAAAATAAGACGAACCCTGTAAACAATGGTCGTGACCTTCTTGTTCTGCAACTGAGAGTGAGCCACGGCGCGCGGGGATCATGTTGCATGCAACCAGCAGCTAAGCTAATATAAGTTGGCGCACATGTGTAACAGGGGCACCCAAAAAAGGCACACTTTTGGACCCCAAATTTATGAAATGACCCATGTGTCATATTTCTTGTATTATAATACATGTGTAAATGGCCACCTGCTGTTACTCAACAAAACGTAATGAAGCTCATTGGACGTGTTATGGACTTCATGAAGTTTTAAGTCACTTCCAAATGCTCTATTTTCTTGTTCCACAGGTATAGCACTTTCCTCTTAATAGTCGTTGCAAGTTTAGGACATTTGCTGAAGGATCGTGGCATTCAGGCCAGTAGTATACCTCACAGAAACCCCCTGCCGTTGCCTCAGATTGACACTGAATCATTCATGCAAAGATTTCCAGGTCAGTCACATTTCAAATTGTCACTGTCTGTCTGGGTTCTCTGTTAAGCATGTGATTCAGTGGCGTATTGGGGGGGTGGGAAACTTGCCCACTTGAGAGAGTTTAGAACTGGACAAAAACATGCTCTAGTCTGGATTTGACTTGGGCCCGTGCTCCAGCCAAGACTTAGATTCCAAAATACTATTTGAGTGTCATATGGTCTTTGTCTTGTGCCTGGACTTGGCAAGTCCTAGACTTGCCGAGTCGGAATGTGAGTCTAAAGACCATTAAAACATTGAAGTAAAAAAAAAATAGTGTGCTGGAGTTCGGGGTCAAGTCTGGGTTGAAGAAAGGACTGAAGTCAAGTCCAGACTTGTGTTGCCATGCTTTGGTATGTGGCCGTAGAGGGCACAGACAAAAATCAACAAAACTACTTGATTCTACCTGGCCTATGTCATAGTAGCTGCCAAAGTTAGACCAATAGTGCCCTCAACAGTCAATGCACAGATCGGTTACAATTGTTTTCTATTCCTAATGCAGAGATCCACAACAATAACCTCGGTCATATATGGGAGCTTTTTTCAACCACCACGTTCTTTCACAAACCAATGCTGCCTTACTGTAAAGCTGCCTTGGACTACTTCAGAGAGGAAAAGTAAGAAAATGCACGTTGCTTGGTTTGATATTCTTTGTAGCTTCTCGGTCTTTCAGTCCAGTAAACCCTTTTCAATTTAAGATTGAGCAGTGTCTGTTATAGTGAGTTATTTAGTTGGACAATCAAATTTGAATTTGGCAAGCTTATGGACAGCAGCCTCCGATTCTAGAATGGTCTGTTGCCTTTGTGCTGTCCTTATCCACTTTGAGCAGTGTATAGACCTTTCGTCTGAAGCTTCAAATTGCCAACCACATTTGGCAAATCATAATTAAACAATATCGACAGAGTGACATAAACAATTATAGCGGAGAAATAATGCGTGCATAGTTTCATGTGTTTACAAGAAAGGCTTATCTTTTATAATTTGCCCCAAATTGGGATACAGGAACTGTGTCTGTAGTCTAGAGAAGTGCATTATAAACTATCGGTATCAGTTGTTACTCAAAACAAGTTGAAGAGTCTATAATCAATACACTTTTCACTTACTGAAATGAAAATTTCTTACGGTGATTGTTGACATTGATTTTTGTATTTGGCCATTAAATTCAAGCACAGATCGATGTTCCCTCTAACGTCACGCGTTTACATCTATATTCAAATGGTGCCTGGTGGTATGTACACGCATCGTGTTTTGCATAAAATTTGGTTTAGGAGTGATGTCAAAGGTCAGATCGCCTTTGAATTACGTGACCATTGATGTCACTCCATAACCAAATTTATTCAAAACACGATGCGTGTGCATGCCGCTGGGCAGCATTTGAATATAGGGCGGTTTAGATGTATAGAAACAGACAAAGGGCAGATGGTCTATGAAAACTTGCATAATTTGCAGACAACAGTTACAATTTGTTTTGTTTTTGCAGATATGGTATCACCTGTGTGTTAATACTACCCCAATTAGAGAATGGCGTAAGGAGTTTGTTTGCTAGAGCCAACAAATGCCCAGAAAGAATATTAACGGCAGAAGTGAGTATTAAATTGGAGGCAACATTTCTCTTGTTACAGATTTAATTTTAAAAATTGCAGGGTTGTGGACACTGTTAAAGGTACACAATGCCTTAGGGGACACCTTATTGGGCTACAAAGAGCAAATGTCCTAAAATTGCTTTGGTTGGAAAGATTAAAAGTAGAATTTATTAACGTACGCAATCATCCCTTGAAAATGCACCTTTCGTCTAAAAGATTTTTGATGAAAATACTTTTGGGGATAACAATTTTGGTTTGGAAAAGTCAGACCATTGGAAACCACGTAGTACATGTATTTTAAATAATTTACAGACAAACGGTGCATTTTCAAGGGATCTTTCCAACCATAGAAACTTTTAGGACATAGAGACCTTTTACGCCTCCAAAGCAATGAGTTCCTTTAACCCCAACTCCCTAGGGTGTGTGGAAAATCATATTAAAATTGGAGGATTCGGGACTGTTGGGGTTTAATAGACTCCGCCTTCATCTGTGTCCATTTTACCGCATTCATGCCCCATCTACCGCTGCTATTGACAATATTGGTAATAAAGATTGTATCATTGCACTTTCATTTCCTGACTTATCCTGTTTGACATGGACGGGGTCAATTGTTGATTCAAATGTACTCGCCTGCAGATATGAGTTCCAATTCATTGAACCACAAGATTTCTTTTACAAGTTAAAACACAGTTTAAGACAAGGTTCAAGATTTGACCCTGGTTTGACTGCCAAAAGTTCTTGAAATCAAAGTCGAAGAAATTTAGTGTAAAAATAGTTTTTCTAGGCTGAAAATTTATGCTGAATTAGAATGTGAAATTGAAAATGCATAATTTTCAACTTGAAAATTTTCCCCATGTGATTGTACACACTCAAAGTGACCGAAAATAGTGAAAACCAGCTGAAATTGATTTTTAAAAGAAAAATAGAATTTTTATATATGCCTTTAGCTCTTTTCGTTTTCGAGTTCAACTTTTTTTAACAAATGCCCTTATTTTTTTTAAATTAAGGGGCTTTTAAATCACGCTTTCAAAAATTAAGGGGTAGGGGTAACACATTTGAATTTTTCTTCACTTTTAAATTGCAAAATCTATTTTAAAATGCTATTAGCTTGTAGCTTACCTAATTCCAAATAAATTGAGGGGTAAATGGCCCTTTCTAAAGCCTTCCTATCAAATTTTATGATGGATCGGTTTCATTTTTTCCTGAAAATGAAAATTATTTGGTTATATTTGTCACGGGAAATGTAAATTTTGAGCAACCAGTACAAGCAAACTATGCAGTTAATTAAAAAAAACCTGTTTTATTTAAAGTATTTTTACCATAATTTAATTTTTTAAAAGGTGTGAAAGATTATTGTAATTGTATTTTAAGAGTATAATGGGTAATATCAGCCAAAAATGGGCGAAAGCCATATTTTTTACGAAAAACGAAATGAAATATGATTTTCCCACTTGCAAAATCAGAATAGGCTAGAAATAATACATTTTCTAATCTTCAACTTGATGTTTCCAACCCTAAATATTTTTGTCACACTTTTGGCGGTCAAACCAGGGTCAGATCTTTGAACCTTGTTTTAACAAGCTCTCTCCAGTGGGTGGGATACCAAAGTTTTGGACTATGTGTCCTTTGGGGCAAGTTGCAACTTGGTGAGTCGGGAAACGTGGTAAGGCCACTTTAATTCCACAAGAGGGGAGCGTTCAAAGAAGAAAATGAGGAACCGGTTTATTTGAAGAAATGAGGAGGTCACATAATGGAGAGATGTACTAAATCAAAACGTCTGTTCAAGTTGTTGAATTTTATGTTGATGGGCCGTTTTGTTGCAGTGCTTGCATACATTTATCAGATATGTTTATAATTCATGTATTCCACATAAGGTGTCACTTAAATTATTGACACTTTGTACTTTAATTGACATTTAATTTAAATTTTTAAAAAGCAGGGCTCACTGGTGTATATTGGTTGTGACTGGTATTCATCTTTTTTTTTGCTTAGCATGAAAATCACATGGGGTTTTGACTGGTAACCGGTGCTATGAGGCAAGACTTTTTTGTGCTAAGCAATTTGTTTGTGCTAGCAGCTTCATAAATATTTGCCGTCTCTACTCCGCAAGGACACCTTGTGCATAGTTTCTGTAAGTTGTACAAAAGTCATAGTTATTTTAATGTATATTGTGTAAAAGAAAAGGATAGGAGTAATCCCCGCACCCATGCCCCGGATATGGATCAACTCTCATGAGTAATTAACTCCATTTTATACTATTTCCAGGTTCGATGTGTTTTCTTGGATCAGAAATTTTTCACCCTGTTCTTCACCAGTAAGAAATATACCTTGAATATTTTTTTCTCTTGCAGTCGGAATATTTTACAACTTTTGATGAGGTGAGAAAATGTTTATTGGCATGCTTTATTTGAAAACGTGGATAAAAACTCAGCGAAGTCGTTTGAACCCCTCCTGGCCGGCTGTTATGAATGGGGTGCTGGTATGCCAATACAGGCTTGTGCAGCCAAGCGTAATGCAAAGAATAGACAAACAATGGATTGAGTACGTGCAGGAATGCGCATATAAATGACAACCGGCCAGGTGGTCTTTTTTTCACGACGCTGGTCATCATCCGTATTCAAGAGGTTAAACTTAGAAAAACAGAGAAGTAGTGCAATATCAAACTAAAAGGAACATTTTCCTGTATTTCTCTGAAAAAACATTCTCCTCCAAACCTATGTTTGTGATCCGATCTTACCATTTGAAGTCACTAGCACTACTTTTCAAGTTTTATCCCCATCAATAGATCTTAAACAATGGAAATCAGTAGAAACTCTGTTTTCACCCGCATTATGTCCATATAGTATGTTCTTTCTAATGCGTTTGAAAACCGATCAATGACCTTAACCCCAATACTGCTTAATCCAACAAAATCCAACAATGGTAAAAGCTGATATAATTTGTTGGATTTAGCAAACTTGGATTTGTCAACACAAACTTACATGGTGTGTTGGTTAAATTGTATTCAGCAGGGTAGCAGCTAAAGTGTACATATAGCTGTTTTTATTTTGTCGTGTTGAGCAGGGTGGCAGCTAAATATACCTGTTTGATTTTGTCATATTTAGAAGAGTGGAAGCAGACTTCCAGTAAAATTTAAGTTGGATTTTTTTCTGAAATCAGCAGGGTAGCTGAAAAATGCAAAGGCTGGTATATATATGCAGGTGGTACACTGCAGAACAAAATTTTGATTTTATAGCAGGTTTCTCATTTCAGTTTTGTTGGGAATTGTTGGATTTAGCAGGGCCATATGAAATACATTGAAGTGGAATTTAGGGTTATGACTCATTTTGAAGGAGCCGGTCACATAATGAAATGTTTTCTTTCATTAGATGCTGTGTTCTAGCTTGTTAGATGAAAGTGCCAATGAATTGATTCCTGCAATTGGAGAGCCATACATGGTAAGCCAATTCGGTCGATTCACAAGTCAGTGCGCCGCCAGCGGCAAGCCAAGAAAGGCCGATTTCCCACTTTCGGGGTCGACATCGCGTCTACCGCATTGTATTAGATGGTGGACAGTACAACAGTATGGATTTCGCCCGAATGCGAGTGGATGAGTTAATGCAATTTTTGACTAATCGGGGAATACCTTGTGCGAGAAAGCAGAGAGAGAAGTTGATAGATTTAGCAGAGAAGGGGTGTAAGAAGTACGGTCGATGCATTGGCGATACCCACTTCCGGTTTTGCGATGTTGACTTTTCCCATGATGCACCGCGTAATTTGGCCTCTCCCCGGCTTGCCGCTGGCGGCGCACCAAGTTGTGAATCGACCGAATTCAATTATTTGGTTTTTCGCTTAACCCGTTGTTTCTGGCTGTTATTGATGGGGGATGGTATGCCAACAACAGGCTGTGCAGCACAAACGATAGGTACCACACTGAATAGAGTGGTCCTATTCATCGCACTTGGAGCCCCCTTTCGTGTGAATGAACGCTTTGTTTGATAAAGCTCCATCTATTTATTACATTCCCATTCTAGAACAATGTAGTTGAAACATGAATGGATTGAGTATGTGCGGGAATACGTGTTTAGATGACAACCGGCCAGGTGGTCTTTTTCAAACTGCGGCAGTGGCCATCGTCCGTATTCAGTTACTAGTTACTATGACCAACTAACATTGATTTTGATGGCCTGCTTTTCTAAATTACTACTACAAGATTGAGTCAAGTTTGACCAGCAACCATTGTTGCTGGGATACGTGTAAGCATTGTGTAACGTCATTAGATCTCGGGGGCTATGTCAAATGTTTTGTTTTACCGGTATATTTTAACCAGTTCGCATCGGATGACATGTATACACGCACTCGGCGAGGCAAGGGTCCAGCGGAAATATCTGTCGGTGACCGGCTCGCAGTGAGCAAGGCTAGGGTGTGCTACCCGCAGATAAAGGCCTGAACCCGTCTGGCACCCAGGCTCGTGAAAAATAATCCCGGCGTGAACTGGTTAAAGGGGAGAGGTGAGTTGGTCTCACCGATGGTGGAAGTTACCCCACTTGGGTCTATAGGTCTGAAAACTAGGATAATTTCTCTGGAATTATCCTCTAGATGTGGGCCCAGGAAAACCTTAAGGTTGGTAGGGTTGGCAATTCAAAATGTCACCAACCCTGTAATTATAACCTGTTACATAGAGTGGCTTTTAGCCTTGTGATTTCAAGTAAAAAAACAAACAAAAAAACCCCAAAAACCCAACAAAAACAACTAGCCAAATTTGATTGCAGTGTGGTGAAATAAATGCCTTGAAGTCTCTCATTGCTGTTGTTTTGTCTTCTAGGAGATGCTTCTAGATCTACTAGTCCATCCCGAGGGTCCCAGGCTGCGAGATCACATCAGTCATGGAGAGCTAGACGTGCAAGCCGTAACCAGAGCCACCGCCGTCTATGTCATATCCATCTGTGCTGCATTCTGCGTCAGTGATTGTCAAGATCAGTTTCTCAAGGTGATTCCAACTGTTTACCCTCTTCAATACGAACGGCGGAAATAGTTGGCATTTATAAGTGCATTCCTGTGCGTACTCAGTCCTTTCATGTTTCAATTATATTGTTCTTGAATGGGAGTGAAATGAATAAATGGAGCTTTTTCTAACAAAGCTTTCATTCACACGAAAGGGGCTCCCAAGTGTGATGAATAGGACCACTCTATTCAGTGTGGTGCCTATTGTTTACTTGGCTGCACAGCCCCCCATTCATGGCATACCAGCACCCCATCAACAACAGCCAAATGCATTGAAAGTGTAAAAATGTGCTTCAATATTTTGGAATGTTCGAATATATTTTGCATTCACACAATGATAATGTATAGATTTATAAAACACATATTCACAATGAACATGGCACGCAAGACGCTATGCTGTACCTGCTCATAAGGCCCATCAGCCATTCCTGAAACCTTCCTGGGCTTATCACACAACCAGAGCTTCTGCCTGCCATTTATCTCCATTAGATCGGGTGCAGAAGCGAATCGTTAATCTGGTTGGTGAAGAGTTGGGCTCATCATTACAACCCCTTTCCCACCGTAGGTCTGTAGCCACCCTCAGTCTGTTCGACAGATATTTCCATGGGAATTGTTCCACCAGTTTGTTTACCTTGGTCCCTCCTGTCAGGGTGCTTGAGTGTTCAACCAGGCTATCTGCTTCCTCTCACCCATACACTCTAGTTGTGCCGAGATGTAGAACAGAGAGCTACTCTAATAGCTTTATTCCACGTGCTGTATCTTCTTGGAACTTCTTGCCTAGTGTATGTTTCTCTCCATTCCATGATCCAGCTTTCCTGATTTTCCCCCTTTATTTTTTTCTTCTTCTAGCCCTTTGCCTAGAGAGTGCCTTTTATAGCCTTGCTTGGGTACAGTTATGCATTAAAAAAACAAAAAAAACCCACAAAAAACACAAACAAACAGGTAACCATTTACTCCTGGGCGGAGCAAATCAGCTTGTGGTAAACTGTCTTGCTAAAAGACATAAACACCGGAACCCTACTGGACTCAAACTCACAATCAGTAGAATCACCAAGATATTGAGTCCATGCATTAGACCACTAGGCCACAGCACTCCACAGTCTTGTGGCCATGATTTGCACACTAATCCATCCATACTTACCGCTATATACTATATAAGTCAGCCTTAAATGTAGTGTACATGATTGGTCATTGTTGCAATTTTCAGAAATGGGTGGATTTGGGGGTTTGTATTTTATAGGAAATATCGTTCCACTGACCTGTTTGAAGTTTTGTGTTTTTGGATGGCGAAAAAGAACGAGAGAAAAACGGCGCTCGTTTTCAACCATCGGGCGGGATAATAGCCTTTAGTCAAGGCGCGCGTGGCTACCTGGATGCGTGACGCGCCCCGATTGGCAGCATAATGTCCGGGGCATGGGGCACGCCACTCGTCCGGGTAGCCACGCGCACCTTGACTAAAGGCTACAGGGCAGTTTTCCAACTATTTCCAGCGGGAAATCGTTGGAAAACGATATAAATTTCCACTTTTCTTGACAACGACAGCACACCTGGTGCCATCATTTTACAGGATGATTGAGACTACTATTAACTAGTAAGGTGTTTCGTAATAATTCAGTAAAAAAAATATTAGAGGATTACCAATCGTGTACACTACATTTAACTCTGTGGATCTTCTCAACCAAAGAATAAAATAAAAATACCATATTTTGTCCCGCCTAGGTTCCTCTGCTTCATAAAATCAGAATGACTGCTGATGACTACTCACCGCTGTTTCATCCAATGTCACTCCTCAAGCAAGAGGTCTTAGCCTTCCTGGAGAGTCTGTCTCGTTGGATGGGATTGAGTCGACCGGATGAAGAGGACATCAGGCACCAGACCTGGTCAGGCACGGAACCAGAAAGTGGCAGAGCGTGTGATGCAGTGAAAAGTTTACTCACAGTGCATCATGGGATGGCTGTAGAGACAGAAGACCTTTGCAGGAGGTAATAAGACTATTTCGTAACGTTTTCAGAACTCTTCAAATAAGCTTCTTTAAAGGTAGTATACAACATTTTGCTGTAATTGTCAGCAATGAATGGATTTGGGGGTTAGTATCTTATACAAATATTAAACACTGAAGTTGTGTGTGCATGGATGCTGGGAAAACAGAAAAAAATGCTGTTCTTGTAGTCTGGTTCCCTGACCCTACTTCAGACAAAACGGAGCAATTTCTAGACATCGGGAAATTATCAGGTCGGGGAACAAGACTTTCCAGCGATTGTCGGCTGACAATCGCTGGAAATTGATGCAAAAATTCCACTTTCCTTGAAAATGACAGCACACTGGATGCCGTGATTTCATAGGATGCTTGAGACTATTATTTACTGACAGCCAAGTAAGGTATTTCATAATAATTTGGTAGTTTGGTTTTTTGATGTATGCAAATGTTGTATACTACCTTTAAACACCTTTAAAGTACCCCCCCCCCCCCCCCTCTCCCAACAAAATGTTTCCAGTCAACAAATTTGCTGTTTGAGTGCGTTGTTCCACTCGGAATTTGACCACTGCCATGGGTATAGTACTTATGATATCCATCATGGGATGGTACTTTTTTGGCCGTGGGCTAGTCTTTGTGAGAGTGGGCGGTGAGAATAGAGAATACCATGTGACATGCTCTCAGCCAATCAAGAGACTGAGAATCTAAGCATGAGGTGTTATAATATATGAGATATGCCATGTTAGAAAGTGCAGCGCATTAGGTGCTACAAACAATAAGGGGGGTTAAAGGGGAGGTGAGTTGGTCTCACCAATGGTGGAAGTTACCCCGCCTGGGTCTATAGGTCTGAAAATTGAGATAATTTCTTCGGTATCTATTGAAGATTTATCCTTTATTTCAGATCTGGACCCAGGAAAACCATAAGGGTGGTAGGGCTGGCAACCTAAGATGTGGGCAACCCCACCACCTCTGTCGTAGCCCTTTACCTAGAGTGGCTTTTAGCCTTGTATTGGGCGTCTTCCATAAAACAAATCAGGCTATTACTGGACGTCGTTATCAGTAACTGTTTATTTCCATCCAGTGTTGTAAAAATACTATTTGGTGTCATTTGTTTTACAGCGTGACGGTGCCTTTTGAGAAAGTTGATCTTGTTGCTCAGTGTGTGTGTGACACACGGCCAAAAACACTATTCAGGTACATGTAACTGTTACTTTATTCTTAATGGGACACTTAGGCCTATTATGTGAAGAATCTGGAATATTCAGTTCATCAACTGGAATATCAGAGCGACCTGCTCCAGAATAGTTCCAGCCTTAACAATTTCTGCCAGCCTCAAGAATCTTTCTAGGCTGTCTCGATCTCTGCCCAAATGCCATCCCTTATTTATTGTGTGCTCCAAGTTTTTGTTGTTGTTGAGATTTTCACTCTTGGGGGGAAACCTCCAAGTATGACCCACATGTAATAATGTCACAATAGCAATTCCTGGAAAGCAGGAAACAGCGCCCTCCGTTGTTCAGATCTATACAACTACTCTTTACTCATTGTGAACAGCAAACGAGTTTAAAAGTAGTATATAACATTTGCAAACATCAAAAAACAAAACTACTGAATTATTACGAAATACGGTACTAGACTGTAAGTAAATAGCAGTCTCAAGCACCTGTGAAATCATGGCACCTGGTGTGCTGTCGTTTTCAAGAAAAGTGGAAATTGATATCGTTTTGCAATGATCGGCTGACAATTGTTGGAAATAGTTCCCCAACCTGATAATTCCCTGACTCTATAAATTGCTCCGTTTTGTCCAAAGTATGGTCAGGGAACCAGACTTCTAGAACATAATTTTTCTCTCTGCTTTCCCAGCATCTATGCACACAAAACTTTAAACAGGTCAGTGTTACAGTATTTGCTAGCACCCTATAAAATACTAACCCCCAAATCCATTCATTTCTGAAAATTACAGCAAAAGCAAATGTTGCATACTACCTTTATTGACATGGTAAGATTGTGTCATCACACTTATAACCCCTTAGTATTCAACATTTTTTTCACCGCAGACCCCGTAGAGAGCTAGAGGTCACATCGCTGCTTCGACGAATCACAGTGCAGTGTGTCGCTGCTTGCTGTAACGTGACGGAGATGGCTGAATTACGCTATCAGCAGCACGTTGCTAAGGAACTCAGGTCACGACAGCGGGCCAACTACGTCAGACTTCTCAACAGGTAATTCTGACCGTTAATCGTGAACTTGACTATCTTTACTATTAAAGATTGGAATTTAAGAAAGAAATCAAAAAGATGAAATATTATTTAGATTACAATGCAATGCAGTATTGATTGTTACAGTAAAGTGATACAGTAAAACTAGCCTCGGTCACAAGAAGAGTTTTGGATTGTTCTACTTTCCCGATGTACAGATGACTGAAAAAGAATGCTCCTGGAATCACCAATGGAGGCTAGTTTTACTTTGTTATCAACATGGGCGTCACCAGGATTTGTTCTAGAGGGGGCAAAGCACTCACCAGAAAGCAGCAAAGGAAGAAATCACTGGCCATGGAAAAATCGAAAGGGGTGGGGGGGTGCTAGACATCACTCGATGCTTTGTTAAAGACTGCGATACCTAGACCTATTTTTTAGGGCACTTTCAGCTTGTTTCGAGTACAACATTGACATTGACCCTCTTTTCTTTTTCTTTACATTTTCATTTCCCCTCCCCCCAACTCGTGACGCCCATGGTTATCAGTAAAAACAGTCAATATTTGTTGTTATATTACATCTCATGAATAGATTCTAAAAATGAATTTGACCTCTACATACATTTATATTTAGATGAGCAATCCGTGTCATTTGTCCATTTGCCTTATAAATGCACGACACCTGCCAAAAAACAATTTAAAAAAGAATTACATGCGGAGTGCAACAGAAGATAAAGCAGTCAGAAATCATTGATGAATCTTGTCATTCTTCAGTGAATGAGGTTTTGTGTTATGGATTCAAGCTTGTTTTGTTCCTTGTGGGTCATTCTGTAAATTTGAGGTTTAAAAGTGACATTTTTTGGGGGCCCTGTTACACCTGACCTGTGCAATTTCCCATCAAGTATCATTAAAATTGACTTCACACTATTTTGTACTTGTTTGGCAGGTACTTTGCTTTTATACACAATCACTCTTGGAGATAGAAGGCATTAACGAATGTGTCCTGAATTGCAAAATCTTATATATGTCAGATGTAACAGGGACACCAAAATTGGACCCCAAATTTATAGAATGACCCATATCCAAGAAATCTATAACATTTGAAAGTACGATTGCCCCTGCAAATTCGACGAAATCAAGCTGATACCTTGACATTGAAATATATCACTATTTCCTGCGCCCGTGTTTGGAATGCGCACAAATGTTCACCACGTGGAACTTAAATAAACATACGTATGCACACGTAGTCGTGTTTTCCCTATACTACCGAGGACAATGCTTTGTGTTTCCTATTGTTCCTCTAATATAGCCCAACCCCATAGACTAAGCACGTATTTTTACGTCCGAGGGCCGATTTTAATCCTGCCCAGTACCAACATGTGGATTGGGTTTTCAGTCTCTACAAGATTCCGTGTTTTTTTTTCTTCAGAATTGTTCTCTGGGGTTTTCCTTTCCTATCTAAAACTGTAATTTCCTTTCTCATCTTTTACTGTGGGACCCCACTGGAATGAAAGTCAAAAGAATTTTGGGGGCTACCCCTGCTGAATGTCTAGTGAATGAAAAATGAATAAATGCTCCATCAGCATGTTGAACCACAGAGAAATGATACAAGGAAATCACATAATGATTCTTCCCGAAATAATGTTCAGGTGATGCATCTGCCCTTTCCCTACCATGCCTGCTACGTTTTCTCTTTCGTCCCTGCTAATACTTCTCCCTTCCTATAGCCATGTTTCCATTGGACTTTTTCTTCCGCGGCCTCGTGAAAACTTACCGCAACATGCCTTCGTGTAATTCTACCGTGCATTCCGAATTGGACTTTTATGACCACGACAGAACATTTATTTGCCCTGCGAGGCTGGCAGAATGTCAAATGTTGCGGGCACTGTGCACAATCACCTTTGACCTAAACGGGATAGACGCGGTAACCTAGCGTAATGTTTAAAGCAGCGAAAGGACAAAAAATGTATTTGTTTTATGTACATACAGGGCCGTCTGTCGGTTCACTCTGCTGCAAAGTGCTAGCGCAACTGCATGTAATCACATGTGGGTGTACTATACACAAAGAGACAGGAAACCGTACCACCGTTTTCGCGCACACGCTAGTGATAATCGCTGTGCAGTTGACGCAATACAGAAAGTCGCATTGTTTACACAGTGGTTTTCCGTGTGGTCATGGTAGTTCTACAGTGCGGGGCTGTTTCAATTGGACTTTTTATCGTCCGTGATGACTTTCTGCGGCCGCGCGGCAATCTTCTGTGACCGCTTTTGGTAGTTTAACATCACGGTCACGGTAAGTTGACGGGGACGTTAGTTTACCGCGTGTACCCATTGGACTTAATTTTGTCATTCTACAGAAAAGTCACGGTAGATTGACAAAAATAAGTAAATGGAAACATGGCTTTTTCCCCCGTCATAAGTTCCCTAGTTCAAAAGAAAAAGAGAATGAAAAGGGAAAATCACTGAATATTGTACGAGCGTTTTCTATCAGCATGTCTGAGTAGTGCAAGGGCCTTGAGCTCAAGGACTCAAGTTACGGAGAGAAATCAATTCATGACTTCCCCGGGAAAAAAAAAAGGGACTGGATGTCTGGGGTGACATCGGGCGCTTGCTGAGAAAAATGAATTAATGAGACTCAAGGGAATTCAGACCCAATACTTTTTGCAAATCTGGTCTCCTCTGCACCATTTCTTATTGAGCGATTAATTGCTTGCCTTGGTGTCGGTTTACATGTACAGCCTGCGTGTCACAGTATCCATGGAGGTCCCCGGTTGCACACAGCTAGTCATGGTTGTTGTAGGAAGGGGAGGAGGGTACAAAGTGCACGGGGACTTCATACATTTCAAATAAATGCTCTCTTTGAGCCGCTCGGGCACAAGGGAAGGGTTGGGGGAGTGGAAGTGACAACATTTGGGGGAGACCTTTTCCACTGGAACATTCATTGTAGTGATGATCTATTGAAAATATAGCATGGGGAGGGGCAGTTCCCATAGGCATGGAAAGTTATGGAATTTATTAAAAGCTGTCATGAAAAGTCATGGAATTTTGTTACTTTTTTCTCGGAATATGAATTCTTGTAAAAGTAATATAAAAGTCACATATGGACATATGGAAAGTAAAACCCGGGGGGGGGGGGGGGGGGGGGGGGGGGATGAAACCTTGGCTTTCGTGATCAATTGAAAAGTGGCCAAGCTTTGTATGACGCAACATACGTAGTGTTAACTGGTAAATTCATCAGTTATGACCATTTTAAATTCACTGTGGAAATTCTTGCCAAAATCTGCACGAAAGTCTGTTTGTCGTTAGCACTGGCGTTCATAGCACTGGTGTTCATGCCCTTAACACATTGAATACGGATGACGGCCGCATCCACGGTTTGAAAAAGACCACCTGGCCGGTTGTCATCTATATGCGCATTCCTGTTTATATTTAATCCATTGTTTGCCTTTTGTGTGCGTAAGGCGAAGGAAAAAAAACATGTTTAGTATTTCCGCCCGCTTCCTTTTTTGGGGGCCGCCAGGATTTCTTTTGTTATTTTTACCAGTGGAAAATGAGGTGAAAAAAACCCCAAAATGTCAACTGATCCATTGGAAAATAGAAATACAAGTTTACTAAACTATTAAAACCACAGTAAACATGTTTAATTCTCTTGTCCAACATGTCTCTTCCTTGTTTGTATCTTTGAACAGTTGAAAACCTACGATTGTCGGGAAATCTTAAAAAACAATGGCGGCCATCTTGAAAATGAAAAATAGAAAAGCCCCCCCTCCTTCCTTAAAAAATACAACCCGAAAGCCAAACAATAAAACATGTTTTTTGTTCTTGGCTGCGCAAGCACGTATGGCATACCAGCAGCCACAGCCGAAAAGAATGGGATAATCTGAATTTGTCATCCAACTTAAAGCCCCCCCATATACAGCCTGAACTAAACACTGAAGATTGACCTTACACGTACCTCTGCATTTTTGGAAACGGAACAGCAACTTGCAAAGCAGACAATGGACTTGACTTTGCATGACACTCCGTAATCACACAGGCCATGCGATGTGGTATAATATCACACTCTTGTTTCGATGGATTGACCAATAAGGATTGAGCACTCATGTTTGCTCGAAGATAAATGTTAATAGCATCCGACGTCTGAAACCCGGACTTTTCTGGATTTTTGAATTAAAGGAATTGGGAAATCTTGAATAAAACAGCACTGTCTCGAAGAAGCAGGAGCATGCAAGTATGGCAAGGATACTTGAATGCTACATTGAGAACTATTCCCCCAACTCTTCCCATCTCTTCAGGGGCATTGTGAGATCATTTTGAATGGGGAGGGGGGGGGGGGGTGTCATCACAATTTAACTGAAAAAGCAAACTTTGTTGTCCGAAAAAATTATTTGAAAGTGGAAGGGGGTGTGAAGCTTAGGCGCCAATAAATTTGTGACATATTTCAAATACTTACATACTGTCATACACCGCGACACAAAATTTTCCTTCAAAATAAACTGATGCGGTGTCACACCCCCATACCCCCCTAGCGATGCCCATACATCTTTCATTCTAAGTGTACCCCTTGGAGAACATATATTTAGTGACGTGACCCTGGTCTCATTTGTTTTATTCCTCTGTCCACATTTGCAGGGATCTTGTCGAGCCCCTCATCAATAGTCCCTGCAAGTCCCTCAGAAGCCCTCCAGACCCAATTCCAATCACAAGCTATTCAAATGAGCTTTGACAAAGGCATTCCTTTGTCATCGCTCATCCAGTTACTTGTGACCGGCTTTATGAAAGGACTTCTGTCTGGACTTGCGAAAGGACTTGTGAAAGGACTTGCAGGGACTCGACTACAACTCTGCATGTTTGTAAGGATTTAATGCAATACTGTTGCTGCTACACAAAATGTCAAAATCTACTGACGACAAAGCGCTATGATGACATTTTAATGAATCAAAAATTGTCAATGAAAAATGAAAGACACATAATGGTTAAAAGCTATTTTCGATTGCATGTGCGTATGCAGGTGACATGATAGATGATTTCAACTAAATTAAATTGATTGGAAATTGCATTTTTGAATTGAGTATAAACGTGTACCATGGCAACCCTTCTCTGGTAATTACTTTAGCATTTGATTACGTTTTAGACTTGAAGCATTCATCATTGTGGAAGAAAAATAAATCACGCTCTTAGATTGCTGTACAATTGGATGTATTGTATTGATTAAAAAGCCCTTGTGAAAGAATTTCCCAAACCTCTCCTTGATTTGTTCATCGATGATCGTTGCATTTGACCAGAGACAACTTGTTTGGCATTCACTACCCTGACTCGGTGATCCCAAGAAGCTTATAATTGGCTTGAGAGATGAAGTGATTTTTTTAAATTTTCAGTGAGGTCCATTCTTGGGTTGTAAGATGGATAAATCGTCAATTTTGTCAGAAAAGACAGAAAATGCATTGTGTGAATATGAGAAACAGTTTGAATATTCTATCAATGTGGACAAAACCGGACAATAGGAGTCCTCTCTCTCACCCTTGCTCTGCTGTAATTGTATTTTGTCCCTCCGCTCCCTCGCCTTCATGCTCGATTCTTCCCGAGTAATTTGATTACCCTGGGAGTTGGGCACCAGTCCTTTTACAGCCTGCTGCAGGCCAGTCGACCAGTGACCGTGTAGTCTAATGCAACAAACTGATTAGTTTCTGTTTTTCAATGCAGTACACTGAGCCATTGAATCAGGGTCTGGCCCAAACATTGATTGGTTTCGGTGTATGTGAAGGGTTCTACATGTATGTGACACTACCAGTAGTACATGTAGTAACCAACAAATAATGGGTTGACTTTTAGTTTTTTGTGCTTTTTTCATTTATTTACTTGTACAGGCATTAACAGTAGTGTACAGGTCATTGTTGCAATTTTCAGAAATGGGCGGATTTGGGGGTTAGTATTTTATAGGAAATATCGTTCCACTGACCTGTTCAAAGTTTTGCGTTGTTGGATGGCGAAAAAAAACGAGAGAAAAACGGCGCTCGTTTTCAACCGTCGTGCGAATGATAGCCTTTAGTCAAGCCGTGCGTGGGCTACCTGGACGCGCGATGCGCCCCGAATGCCAGCTTGTCCAGGGCGCACCACTAATCCAGGTAGTCACGCGCGCCTTGACTAAAGGCTACAGGGCAGTTTTCCAAGCTGGAAATCGTTGGAAAACGATATAAATTTCCACTTGTCTTGACAACGACAGCACACCTGGTGCCATCATTTCACAGGATGATTGGGACTATACTATTAACTTGCAGTCTAGTAAGGTATTTCTTAATAATTCAGTTAAAAAAAGTTAGAGGATTAACAATCGTGTACACTACTTTTAACATATCAAACTTTTTTCCACAGTGTGCCGAGTACTTTGTCTAAAAATGAATTAATGGATGTGACACAATACAACATTTCAAACTGAATGCTTTATTAAGAGGATGTTGATGGCTGACAGAAAATCTGCATCATTTTGCAGTTTGTATTTTTTTTTTTATTACAATAAAACAGCCTGCTGGAGCCGTTCGTCTAGATGTTGCCACTACAGGCAGCAAACAAGTCTGACGTCATAATAAGACAGAGTCCCCACTTGCGCCTAGTGCTAGACACAAAAGGGGAGTCCGTCTTATGCGTCAGACATGTTTGCTTTCCCCAGCGACAACTTCTAGTCAAATGGCACCAGTGGGCTAGATAAGACTTGATAAGAACAGCTCTCCAGAGTAACTTTCCATTATTTTGTGGGAACAATTTATTGTACTATACCTTAACCCTAACCTACCTGAATCCATCAAAATCCATACCCCTGTTTTGGAGGATTTCGGCGGATTTAGGATACCTCCATATTGAAAACTGGGGGATTTTGATGGATTGAGGATTGTAAGCCTAGCCGTACTGCAGGATTTTGATGGATTCAGGATACCTCCATATTGAGCAGTCACCAAAACCAACTTTTTGTGCATGACAAAATAGGTGGATTTTGGCGGATTCAGGATACTTTCTAGTAAAGTTACCCAAGGGGTTAGGGTTAATCTACATAAAAACGACAAAAATGATGCAGACTTCTAGTCAGCAATCTTTATTAGTACAAAGATGTGCAGAATTTACAAATTGCTTTGCAACTTACACGTAGGTGTTTCCCTCTCATTTGACTGTATGCCTTAAATGATATTCAGCCATCTTGGGATCCCCTTACCCCATAAGGCACCCAGATCCCACTTGTTGTTGTATCCCCGCCATTTTTCATTTTTCCTGGACCCGCCCCTACTTGTTGTATCAGCAGGGCATGTCTTACTTTGATCAAATCAGTTTAAACTGGCGGGCTTTAGGCTCAAGTGCTGTATAGTCAAATCAAAGCGTTAATCTGACTCCTGAATCATAGATACAAATTATTTGTTACCAGGAAAGAAAGAAGGGTGTGCCTGGGTGAAAGTGATGAGGCCTACAGGAGCAGGCCTCATCTGAATGTAGTAGAATTTTGACCAGTCTAGTGTGTCATACAGTCACTTGTTAGAAATTATATCACTGTCCGCACTATGAAAAAGTTGTATCCCTCCACACACATCCCAAAGGATGCATAGGGGTCATTCTATAAATTTGGGGTCCAATTTCGGAGTCCCTGTTACATCTGACATGTATAAGATTTTGCAATTCTGGACACATTCTTCAATGCCTTCTATCGCCTAGAGTGATTATGTAAAGCAAAGTACCTTCCAAACAAGTAAAAAATAGTGTGAAGTCAATTTTAATGGTACTTGATGGGAAATTGAACAGGTCAGGTGTAACAGGGACATCAAAAAATGTAACACTTTTGGACCCAAAATGTATAGAATGACCCATAGATAAACACAGAGGGGCTAATGTAAATTTCCTCTATAGTCTCGCCCTAATAGAGTACCGAAGTGATGACGTCAATGCAATGTTTGGAGCCAGAATACTTTTTCTATTTTGTGTCAATGTGTTTGCATGACTGGCTTTTCAAAGGAACATTTGTTTGGAGCCAGTTGTCACGCCAACTGACGTCGGACTTCGGTACTCTATACTTTGTTATTTTGTGTCAATGTGTTTGCATGACTTGCTGTTAACAAAGGAACAGTCAAAATCTACATTTTTTTGAGCCAGTTGTCACGCCAACTGACGTCAGACTTTGGTACTCTGTAGACGTCAACCTGCAGGTGGTCTTTTTGAAACCGCGACTATGGCCGTCGTCCATATTCAAGAGGTTAATTGATTGGCAACCTATTTATAATCCTTGTTTATATTTTCTTGTTTTCCTGGCTGCTTGCAGTATTCCGCGTATGTCATGTGGTCTGAGGCTTGTGGCACTGATTCTGCTCTGCCAGTTCAGAAGTCTTCACAGCATTGGGTCTCTTCCTTCCAAGGATGTCGAAGCTCTTATCAAGTGAGTTTTTCCAGTTTGCCTATCGTGTAGAATCATCTGAATGCTAGGGCTGTCCCGAATATAGCAAATATTTGATCGTCAACTGAATATTTGAATACCTTTTTGCCGGTTCGAGTATTCGAAAAAATATATAGTCACGTACAGATACGACTCTCAATGCTGTTTTAATAGAGAAGTTACGGTGCTTAGCAGTGTCAAATCCTGCATTTTTGTTGGCGGTAACTTTTTGTGGACGGAGGTTTATTGTTCCCGTTAGTAAAACCCTTCATACTTGTAAAATTATTACACACTGCAAAAAGGCAGGCTAGTGTGATTTCTTGTTATCAGAATGTACCTGTAATGATCTTGATGCAACAGGCACATGCAAAAAATGTCGATTGGGTGGTCCATAATATCGGTCGCCGCACTTAAAGCACCGGCATGCAACTTTTTACCGGCGCAGCATGCAGTTGCAGCTGACGCCTGAAAAACTTGATCGGCGAGTATCAAATATTTTAATATTCGGTCAAACCCAGTTTCGAAATAATCAAATACTAAATTATTCGAAAATGAACAGCCCAAGTGAATGCGGCTAGTGAAATATTGTCAAATCAAATTAGTTTGACATGGAATGTGCAAAATCTATTGACAAACAATTACTGCACAAAATTCCATAGGTTGTCTGGATAATAAATGAATGGTTGTTCCCTCAAGTCAGTCTGTCTTTCACCTCATGTTTTTACCATTTATATACCCCGATGGGTGTGAATTCGAGGCTCATTCCTTTTAGGTGCCCCACCACTCATTTGGCATTTAGCCCTGTACGCCTTTTATTTTATAGAGCACACTATAAAGAGCGCATTCTTGACATTTTCGAAACAAGGATCATTTATTTTACACATTCCTTTCAGTCTTTCATCTCCTGTTTTTTTGGTTCCATTTACATACCCGGACTGGTACATGTGTGTAACTCCTCCCCTTTTGTTAGGTGCCCCGCCCCCTCATTTGGCATGTAGCCCTGTTCGCCTTAAGGTGGCCTCAGGTTGACCTACGATTTGTTTGCGCCACGATGGAACCGTCGGTATCAAGCAGAAAAATAATGCTCGGGTCACAAAACTGAGAAATCGTATGATTCTCGTGGAACAAGCGGTATTTCAACGCAAAATAATCGCAACCATGCTCATGTCACCCACGACGCGACGATCTACGACAATTGACCTATCACCGTTTGTCAGTTAACCACGCCCCTTAGACAACCCTATGGGAATTTTATGCAGTAACTTTTGTTTGTCTCAGATTTTGCGCATTCCACGTTGCGCATTCTACGTTCCATGCTGATGTGATTGGACAATAATTCACAAGCTGTGTTAACGCGATTCTACTGCGATAGGTCAATTCCACGGCAAAGACAGTCATGTGACTTATTTAACAAGTAGGGAATAAATATGTGCTTGGCCGGTTCGGCATGGGTCATTATCAGTGCCCATTCCCCTGATACGATCTTGAACGTTTGCATATTCCCATTCTAAATACCTTTGAGTCAAAGTGTCGAAACAAGTCAAAAATTATAAGTTTATCATCTATTTTGTTCAACATTTTTACTTCATGTTTTTCAAACACCCCTCTAGCTATGATGTAGTGTGCCGCTCGCGAGGAGTAGTAAACAATCTCCTTATATGGAGATTGGCGAGCACGTGGTGCGTACTGCGTGATTTGGCGCGGCACGCTGGTGTCGTGTGCTGATTGGCTAAACGATGAAAAAGGAAGCTTGATGCGCGCACGACGTCGTAAATTTAAACACAGGTCGACTGCGATTGATTCCGCCTGTCGGGAAAACGTCGTAAAAGTTGAATTTTTTCTACTCCTATGACTGGTGATTTTTCTGACCGCTAACTGATGCCAATCATTTTAATATCGTCGCTGTTAAACTCGGGTAAACAAAATCGGCGATTGATGTCTTCCCGACGGTCGTGGTGCAGGCGTAGTTTGATCCTAAAAAGTCAGTCGCGAGCTGTTCTGTTTCATTGCAAGGTCGACCTGAGACCGCCTTTAGAGGAAATGTTTAAATCAATGTGACATTTAAAGAGCACATTCTTGACATTTTCTAAAACATGGATCAATGTACATGATTGTGTTTTGTCTCATTTATTTTATGAATTCCCTTTAGTCTTTCACCTCATGTTCCATTTACGTATTGGAACATGTGTATCAGTTGCCCATACACCCTCTTGGGATTCAGACTTCTACTCGTGGGATGTGCTTTCAAATGAATGTAACCTTAACATTTTCTAAACATGGACTAATTATTTCATTGTGAGTTGTCACAGTTGACGTTCACATTCCTTTTAGTCCCAAATTAGGGATATTCCAGGTCATGCCGCAGCCTTTCAGTCTGTGTAAACGTGGCTGTATGCAAAGCGTATGGGATTTGGAAGTCAACAGTGTATAAAGTAAAAAGAGAAAACAAATCCTCTAGCTGAAATCAGATGTATTGTATTGGCTCTTATCTTTATAACCTTGCATTGTGAGCATGACATTTCCAAATGAAAGATTCCTCTCCGTTAGTATTGATTTTTCAATTTTGTCGTGCGTAGACAGGATCCTTGACATTAGGCAAGTCTGGGTGCTGCCCTGAAAAAACAAAACGAAGATGCGAAAAACGGAAATGATGCTATTGGTTGTCTGTTCATGTCCTTGGATGGTGGTCATTTAGCCTGTAGTATCGAATGAGCTGTGATCAAAAGCAGTTGCTTGTTAAAGGTCCACGGACGTCAAAATACGAAAATGCTATAAATGATTCTGGAGATTGGGGATGAATATCAAACAAAATAAAGATTTTGATATATTTTTCAATAGAATTAACCTTGCGAGGTGCGGGCGTACTGCAAACCGCAGTCCGTATTTGCATTTTTAAAAATAATTTGTTAAGTTTTTCGTAATTTAAAAAAATATTTCTCAAGTTCCTCCTTTAACCCCTTGCGTACGGATGACGCCATATGGCGCAAAAAAAAACAGTGCCACCAGGCCGGATGACGATATTGGCCGCTGTTTGTGCAGTTTCAATCCATTGTTGGATTATTGTGTATGTCATGCTTGACTGCACAAACACATTGTAGCGGTTCGCTTGGCTACCAGAACTGCTGCAACACCCCGACGTCTCCCGTTAAATACCGTGCTCAAGGGGTCAAACAGGGGTTAAAGTGTTTTTTTGTCCACATTATAGAGGGCATATACACGTTTTACCAACGGACTGCAAACTGCAGTACGGCAAGGCCGCCGTGTTTTGCAGGCAAGGGTTGGTCTCGCAGGGTTAGGAAAGAAATACCCCTTTTTGGCTTTGACATCAAAGCATTGCTTGCTATGTCACTGCATATGACTCGGGGGCCAATTTCATAGAGCTGCTTAAACACAAAAATTTGCTTAAGCACAAAAAAACCTTGCTTAGTAAAAATCACGTTACCAGCCAAAACTCCATGTGATTCTCATGCTGAGGAAACAAAAGCTGAGTAGTCACAAGCAATATACATCATATGAAGCTTTAGCTGGTAACCCAATTTTATTAAAGCGATGTGGGGGGGGGGCATGGCAGGCATTTTTCTGCTGATGGCACTACAGCTGGGAAAGGGGTATTTTGTGTGTGTGAGGAATTCCCCATGATCTGTTGCTCTCCAAATCTCCATTTATGTATTTATTAAGTCAAAATCTTAATTTCTTTTGTGTCAGAATCGTTTTGTAGCATTTTTCCTGTTTTGATTCTTCGCTTCACTTCCCCCCAATTGTTATGCGTTGACAAAGAGGTCATTGCATTTCTATTTCCAAGTTTGAGTTTATCCCAAAGTTTGTATTTCTGTGAAGTGTGGCAATTTAGCCTGACTTATCCAGTTTTCCAACTCGTTACGACTATTTTCACTTTCTTGACCAGATTTCTGAAAGCCTGTCTACGCTATGCAGAGAACCTCAACAGTTTGACAAGTCCGGAGAAGAATAAATGGGATGAGAGCTGTAGTCTGACTGAGTCATTCCAGCAACAAGTTCAGGCTTACGGAGCCAAGCTGCAGAAGGCACAGAACTCTACCAGTAATTAAGGTAAGGTGTTTCTAATTGAGAGGGCTTCTGTCTAGCATAGATCAGTCTTTGTAGTTTGGGGGTGGATAGAGTAATTCTTGGGCAGTGGGGAATCAGGTTTGACAGAAAGAAAATGGGCCGGGCAGTGGGGAGTCGGGTTTGACAGAAAAAAAATGGGCCTGGCAGTAAAATGGGCCTGGCTTAATAGACAGAAAAGACAAAGAAAAACAATTGAATTGGAACAAAAACTTATCAAATGGGCTCAGGCTGAGACAAGAAGAAAAGACAAAAGAAATTTGGAATAAAAAAGTTGACCAGACATTCTTTGCAGCGCATTTTCAGAAAGTGTGTTCAATTATTCCCAGAGTTTTTTGTTCTCCAAATCGTTTACCAATTCTTTCAACGATTTCTGATATCTGTGTATTTATTTATTTTCTGGGGGGGGGGGGGGGGGGGTGGGGGTGGGGGAAGGTGGTCTTTTAGACTTTTTGGGGGGAAGGGATGGTGGGTATCTTGTAGTTAGGGTCAGTGGCAAAAAGTGCTTTTGTTTGTTGCTGAGACCAAAAATAGTGTCAGTTGAAAATGGCAATCATAGAATTCAATACTGTGAAAGATAGCTTATTCTTAATGCACATTTTGGAAATTTGTGGCTCTTTGCCAAAGGCACAGAGAATATTCCGACCAACTTCAAACAGATTTGTGTGATCAAGAGCAGGTAGAGGTTACATTTGGAAACCAATCTAGCCAGGCCACAGTCTGGGCATTTTTCCCCCGGGAACAATCCAGTCACTGAATACTTCTCAGAAACTGAAGTTTGTTGGTGTAGTTTTAACCGTTGTTTTTGTGGTGCAGCCCACATATATTGTAGATTTTGCCTTCAGGATTTGACGGTGTGATTGGGGAGACACAGTGGGTGTGAGTTTCAAAGGTTGTTTTCAGCAACTGCCAGGTTTATTCCATTGAGTTCCTATCAAATACAAGTGTAAGACTAAAGGGGGAGGTGATTTGGTCTTGCCAACGGTGGAATTATTCTGGGTATCTATTAAAAAATTATGACCCCCCCCCCCCCCCCCCCCCCCCTGGATAGGCCACTGCTCAGATGACGGATTGAGCTCAAACTTTTTTGATGTTACATTAAAGATTGAACCCATGAGAAATTTGTATTATGCTTTAATGTACATGGGCTCTGGTTTCAAAACTACCTTCCTCTAAGTCACATGAAAACTACCTCAGCCCATTTCAAATGACTTTACCGGCACACATTTTCAGGTCATTTAAACAAAATGTGTTGACCAAAAACAACTTTTTGAAAAGTTTTTTGTCAGTTGTGGTGAGAGGGTGTGGGGAGGGTGCTAAACTAAATTTCTGGAAGGCATCCTTTTTGGACAACTTTAAGTTTGAAATATTACATTTTTTTTCAGAGATTTTTTTCTCAAATCTTTGTGAAAATGTTTATAATAACTGAAATAGAGTTTTTATTTTTGTATTTATTTATTTATTTATTTTTTTGGGGGGGAGGCTATTACCCATTTCCTCCCTAGAACCATGCCTCATATATCAGACTTTTGTCCTCTCTGTCAATAATAGCAATTATCATTGCACCTCTGTTGAGTCTTGAACTCTGGGCTGATTTTCCCCTTTCAACATTAGACACCTATACAAATTGGCTCAATGTGGTTAACAACATGTTTGTGTACACCAGGCAATGCAGCACCCATATTTGGTACCCTGTGTGCAAAAATGTGTGTATATTGGAAAAACTCCTTCGCCAGTGTGTATTTTAGTCATGTTGGTGAACAAAAACAGGTCTTCGGTGGATTTTGCTTGTTTTGAAGAAATTCTTTAGCAGTTTGGCTGATTGACACAGACATGCTAAGCTCCAACATGTAATTGACCTGCTTGTACTTGACCTATCGCTGGGAGTTAACCCCCGCCACTTAGACCACCCTATGGAATTCCGTGTAGTAATTTTTGCATGTTCAACATTCAAATTTTAATTAAACCCTTGCGTACGGATGACGCCATAGCACGCTAAAAATACAGTGCCACCAGGCCGGATGACGCCATTGGCCACTGTTTGTGCAGTTTCAATCCATTGTTGGATTATTGTGTATGTAATGCTTGACTGCACAAACACATTGTAGCGGTTCGCTTGGCTGCCAGAACCGCTGCAACACCCCGACGTCTCCCGTAAAATACCGTGCTCAAGGGGTTAATGTGATTGAAAAAATATTTCACAAGCTGCATTCACTTGATTCTACTTTGATACCGCTTTCAGACGATATGAAGTGATCCCTTCAATTATGGAAGAAAACTGCATTTTTGAACAAAAAAAGGCACTGCATGACTACACCCTGCACTCTGTCTGGTCTTACATGTACTTTATAGTGTGCTACACCTGAAGATTGTTTAAACATTTGGAACTGATTAAATCTGTTGATTATCACTGTTGTTTTTTTTTATGGAATGTCTTATTGGAAAGCTTGTAACTTTCTGATGCTAATAGATTTAAGGGGACTGTTAGCTATGCAGACTACTTTTTTTGTTTTAAAGTTTTTTTAATGTATTATCACCAATATATTGTCTTCAGAATTTACAAGAAAAAACACTGTCCGCAAATCCGCTGTTGCCATGGTAATGGCGGCCATATTGGATTTCAGTACAATTACTTAATCAAGTTTTATGGGAAAAGTAAAACGTCTTTTTTACATACAATCAACTGTAATTTAAAGTTTAAAACATTATCTAAGTTAGTACAGAATCTATACTTTAAAGGAGCACCCTATGACATAACCTCAAAAAAGATTTCTTAGCAATTTGCTTAGCAAGCAGTCCCCTTTAATAGCAATTCAGTTATTTATGTTTTGGGGTGCCACACCCAAGAAGTATGAACACGGCAACCAGGCTTTCAAGTATCCCTACTTTGCCCTAATTTGTTCATCTTGCTCCTACTTTATCCTACTTTTATTGTCCCACAACTCCGAAAAATGAAATCTCATTGAGTGTTTTTCATAACGGTGTTACACGCTGTCATGAAAATCATACAATAAAGGGCTTGGGTGCAAGGAGTACTGCAACTTTACTTCGAAGAGCAATATTTGAGGTTGAAACAAAAGTGTTGTGAGTGCAGAACATGTAAAATGAGGCTTGTCATGCTGTGATGGGTGAGTATCAAGGAAAACTACTCCCAAAAGCTTGCAAAGTCCTAATTTTATGTCCTGTTTTTCTAAAAGAAATTATCCTACTATTCTACTTTTTTACCTGGGTCTGCTTGAAAGCCTGAGCATCTTTAAAAGACTAAAAATTCCAAGGAGTTTATGACATTGTGTGTTTTTACTGAGGTTGCAATATATATTCAACATATAGTGTTACTTCATCTATCCTGATTGGGGGGGGGGGGGGGGGGGGCTTGAACTGGTTGTTACGTCTGAGGGATCTAAATTCACACTGGACCGGTGGGCTGAGTCATTTAGGCAGTGCTCTAACAGACTTCAACACCAAACTAAAACATTGGGCTGGTGAGTTTTCTTTCAAATAATTGTTTGTTTTTAATCTGGGATTTTTTTTATTGAACTCACCCCAATACAAGTCTAAAAGCCACTCTAGGTTAAGGGTTTACAATCAGAGGTGGTAGAATTGATGACATTTTATAATAATAATAATAATAATAATAATAATAATAATAATAATAATAATTATAAATCTCCTGGATGCGGCAAATGGGCGACTCTTCCCGAAATAACCTTATTGGGGCGACACTCGTGTCGCCCTTTTAGAGCACTTTCCCAACGCGCCTTACTAAAAAACACTCCAAAGGGGCGACTTTCACAATAGGGCGACACCAAATTGTCGCCCTATTCGACCAGGTCACCCTAACCCACTCTTTTCCAGGATTATGTGTCGCCCTAACCGGCAATTGAGGAAAATTATAAATCTCCTGGATGCGGCAAATGGGCGACTCTTCCCGAAATAACCTTATTGGGGCGACACGAGTGTCGCCCTTTTAGAGCACTTTCCCCACGCGCCTTACTAAAAAGCACTCCAAAGGGGCGACTTTTACAATAGGGCGACAGTTATGTGTCGCCCTATTCGACCAGGTCACCCTAACCCACTCTTTTATAGCATAAAATGTCGCCCTATCCGGCAATTGAGGAAAATAATAATAATAATAATAATAATAATAACTAGACGGGACGTGTTTGTTGTTACAAACACAGGGTGTTGGGCCATGTTTCGTTTGATGACAAGAAAAAAGGTTCACATGCACATGTTTGTTTTCAAGACCATTGCAGTATTGTGACCAGACACCACATTACTGTGATTTCAGCAAACTTCGCCGGTTGGGGCGACACATAATGCTACAAAAGAGTGGGTTCGGGCGACGCGGTCGAATAGGGCGATACATAACTGTCGCCCCATTGTGAAAGTCGCCCCTTTTGAGTGTTTTTTAGTAGGGTGCGTGGGGAAAGTGCTCTAAATGGGCGACTTGCGCATCGCCCTTTTGGGGTTATTTTGGGCAGAGTGCTGCATGCACACGAATGATAATAGGGACCATTAGATTTGATACGCGGGATACGTAGTCGTATGCGGCTCGAAAAAATTGCCTATTCAGTTACCATTTTGCATTGTTATTTCATCTGGTACACTATCGGCAATTTACATCTCATATAAAAATGTTGAAATGTATAATGTAAAACTGATAAAATTATCACACAAAATTGTGATTTAATAAGCGATTTTTTCCGAGTCGCATACGTATCCCGTACGCGTATCATATCTAATGGTCCCTAATAATACAGGTTCTTTAATAGCAAGATCAATGCGCTTTACAAATATTATTGCCCCTGGTCATCGGCCCTATTAATCATTCCTGAAACCTTAGCGCACCTGGGTTAATCAAACACATTACCATCACTGCTCTTACAGGTACCCATTTTACTCCTGGGTGGAGAGAAGCAACTTGTGACAAAGTGCCTTGCTCAAGGACACAAGCACCATGACCCCCCCAACCGGTCTCGAACCCACAATCTGCAGTATCACCGAGATCTTGAGTTTAATACACTAAGTCACGAGGCCACAGCGCTCCACAATTGAATTGCCAACCCTATTCTCTTATGGTTTTCCCGGACCCAGATCTAAATAGAAGATAATTCATCAACAGATTCCAGAGATGTTATCAGACCTATAGACCCATACTTCATACATTTTGAATGCATGAAGCATGCTTTGTTTATTTTCGTTCACGAACAAATTTTCAATTATTAACAAGTGTAACAGTTCACAGCACACATGCACAGAACGTCCTCAGCAAATTTTGACAGACACAGGTCCTAAAGAAACAATCTGGTCTACAGTGGATTGCTTGTGCATGCACTTCTAAACCTAATGGTCTAGTGAAGATTTGTGTGAATTTCAAGCCCTTCATCTAATAGAAGGTATGATGACCCCTCCGGCTGAATCCAGGACACCTTGACGAGTTGAAGAGTTCATGATGTAAACAGATCTAACTTCGGACAGTCTGAAACCAGAGCGTGCATTTTCTGCAGGCATTATATGCAGACATTCATGAAACAAACCTTGAGGGCAATGGCCTAAAAGTGCTGGAAGACTGGGAGATGTATGAGTGCTTAAAAGTATTTTGAAAACTGATGTCAGTCATTTGGAAATGGATTTCAGTTGCTGTTCTTTCAGATTTGATTGACTAGTCTGTTATTTCTAACGTAGTGTGCTGATCCTTCTCTCCAATTTAATCTCTTTGGTTAGATGCCTAACCTATTTCCAAGGTCCGGGTGTAAAAATTCTACCATAATGTGTAATATTTACGGGGAAATGAGGAACAAACTATAGCACTGACATCTGGATAATCAGGCTGGTGCCGCACATAGTGCAGCCTGTATGCAACCAAAGTGCCAAGGGCACCAGTCTGAATTCCAACAGTCCGACTTTTCCCAAACCAAACTGGCATATCCATTGAATTATTTTTGTCAATGATTTTCAGACAAATAGTGCCTTTTCAATGGATTGTGCATTATACGTGTGTATTCTACTTTTTAACCCTCCTACTGTTATAAATATGATAACCTATAAAAAACCTACATGTAAGCCCTTCCTCTCCAACAGTGTGTTTCAACCTGAAACTCGATAGGTTTTGATAGGTAGGGTAGTTGGCTCTATTTTGGCACCGAGAGAGGGAGGGTTAATGATCCTTCCAACTAGAGCAATTTTAGTATAAATGAACACTTGTTGTAGCCCAATTGGGCAGCCCCCAAGGCAATGTGTTCCCTTAATGTCACAAGCACTTTTGGCTTTTCCTTCAAAATTGGAATTTGAACCTTAAAATTGTAACATTATCAGTTTTTTGTTTTCATCTTGGTTGGTGGATCTGTTGGCTTGTATATTGCTCAGCACTTCTTCCTATAAGCATTTATAGTGTCTGTAAACTTCTGCAGTTGAAGCTTCAGTGCTGCATATCCCATTTTATACAAAATCGACATGCATTCGAAAAAGAGAAGTCATTTTTCCCACCACGGAACTGCCAATAGTTGAGTGATGTACTGAACGAAATTGGAATCCTCACTTGGAATTTATCAAATTGCAAAATAAATATGCATAAGCGTGCCTCACCCGGTGCTGGCAGATCAAGCCGGGATAGCTTACCTGTACATATCGGATATTGTGTGTTGCATCAGTTTGATAGTGCATCCGTGAAGTTCAGTGGCCCTAGATGCCTTATAGGTCAGACTGTTCTGAGATAGATGTGACCATATTTCCACTCACCAGTGGACATCCACGTGTCTTTTGGAGTGACCCTGTGGGCACTTTTTGGACAACGTGTTTTATCATTCAAATGATTCATCTGAAAATGGAAAAGGTTGGCAAATGGATACATTTCTTTTCAGGTTAAATTAGACACACTACATGTGTTTAAAATCTATGCTAAAAGCCTGTGATAGAATTTTATACTTAATCTAAAATCTTATTATTGTGATTGTCTTGTCCCTACACCAAACCACCAACCCCCACGTCCCCCACAAAAGAAAGAAGAAAATTCCCGACTCCAATCCAACCCACCCCAACCCACCCCACCCCAACCCAACCCCACCCCACCCCAACCAACCCCACCCCACACATCCCCACATGTGTACCCTTACGGGGGACCCTTATTGTCCACTTTACTTTTTCTTCTATTATTCTCCTTTGTCTCTATTGAAATCTCAAACTCCATAGCGTTTTCCTCATGGGGCACCTAGATTTCTAAAGACAAGTTTCCTCGCCGGGCACCATTGTCCCCATTGTTACCCATTGTGCGACGTACCTCCTAAGGCAGTATATGTGGGAACACCCACCCCCATCCCATCCCATCCCATCCCATCCCATCCCATCCCATCCCATCCCATCCCATCCCATTCCCACTTCCACCCCACCCCACTCCATCCAATCCCATCCTTACCCCACTCTATCCAATCCCATCCCTACCCCATCCTTGCCCACCGACCCAACCTCCCCTCCTCCACCCCACCTCCACCCCTCCACCCCTCCACCCCACCTCCACCCCACCACTAGTTTCCCAGCCAAAATTCATGGGTTGTATATTGCTTGAGAACAACTCGGCTAATCTTTGCTTATTCAGCCCAGGTCAAGCGGGTACCTCTATTGTAGACTTTACTTTCCTTCTTTTATTCTCCTTTGCCCGTATTGAAATCTCAAACTCCATGGCGTTTACCTTGTGGGGTACCTGGATTTCTTAAGGCTCCCTCGTGGGGTATTATTGTCCCCATTGTTACTCTTTCTTCCCGATACCCCATAAGGAGACTAATGTAAGAACACTCCTACACACCCATTCACATGCCACCCCCACCCCACCCCCACCCCACCCACACCCCACCCACACTCCCACTCCATCCCGTCCTGTCTCATCCCACCCCATCCCATCCCACCCCATCCCATCCCACCCCATCCCACGACCCCACCCCACCCGACCCCACCCGATCACACCCCATCCCACCTCACCCGACCACACCCCACCCAACCACACCCCACCCCACCTCACCTGACCACACCCCACCCCCTAGTTTTCCCTAAGCTAATCCTTTACTTAGCATGAAAACTAAATCAATATTTTTGGATAAGCAGCTCCAAGGAATTCAGCCTAGGTTAGCCTAAGCATATAGCTGATGCAAGAGTGTGACATGCTTACCAGTACATTAACAAGCTAATTGTAATTGGCTAAGCCTTTTAGTAAACTGTGCCTGTTTAAATGATCCTGTACATCCTGAGTCCTGACAGCTGGTGCACTTCCCTTGCAGATGACATGCTGATTCCTGATTGGCAGAGTACAGTGCATGCTTTGTAGTGCGTACTTATGTGTTCAAATAGATTTTGTCTGTCTGATTATTAATAGTATCTTCAGCCCAATATGACATGTTCCATGGAGTTTCCTTGTCACGATTTTGTAAAAATTGATTTGTTTAATAGTCATATTAAGTTGCTTTATAGTTTCCTCCATTTGTTTTTATATTCATTAGTTTTATAGCCGCGTTAGCATTGGACTAATTATTGTCAAAAGTTACCGTACGTGATTGTTAACATTCCACCGTGGTTATTCTTCCGTGCGTCCGCACTTGGATTACACGGCTCGCTGAAAGTCCTTGGCCAAATAAACTATTATGCAGTGAATGTCCTCTGTGGTTTTGTAGAACGCGCTAAATTGACATGCATTTCATTGTGTATGCCAACGTAGAGGCGCGGCATGCATTGATCTGCAGACGGCACGTGATCAAAATGTAGGTTTTACTTTACCGTGGCTGTCCACATTGGCGTAACTCTTCCGGCGAGTTCCGCAACTCGCTTGGGCCTGTAAAACTAACTGCTGCGGAGGGTAAAACCGACAACCGACGATCGACACTTGACAATTTGGCAAGTTTACCGGCTGTCCGCATTGGACTTAATTTGGTTAAGTTGACAACAGTCTCCGTAGGTTTTACCAAAAAAAGTCCAACGCGGACACGGCTTTAGCTGTACAGTCGTAAGGTGAAATCAGCAACAATGTAAGTGATCGATTCGGATGGTTTTACTACTTAAAGGTAATAAACAACATTTGATTTTGCTGTAATTTTCAGAAATGGATAGATGTGGGAGTTAGTATTTTATATCAAATATTATTGCAATGACCTGTTTGAAGTTTTATGCTGGAAAAACCAAGAACAAAATGCTGTTCTTGTAGTCTGGTTTCCTGACCCAACTTAAACAAAACAGAAATTTATAGGCATCTGGGAATTGTTAGGTCAGGGAACCCGACTTGCTCGCTTCAACCCGTTTAGGAATGTATAACCGATTGGAAACAAAATGTGGACTAACTAAATTTGGTGAATTGGGGGCAGTATTTTTTTAAAGTCAGGTTTTTTAAACGATGGTTGGCCGACCATCATTGGAAATTTATGCATGATTTCACAGGATGCTTAACACTATTATTTACTAACTGTCAAGTAAGGTATTTTGTAATAATGTCGTAGTTTCATTTTTTTATGTTTGCAAATGTTTTTTAAAGGAAAGTTTACATAAGCTTCACATCCTTTCCTACCCTTCCTTCTTTGTTCCTTTCTTCCTGGCTGTCCTTTCCCCTCCCTTTGATGTTTACCCACTGCCAGGCTCCTTTGCATCCCTCTTTTGTGTTTCTTCACCCACCCCCTCATGCATGTGTGTTCCCTACATGTTTGTTTCTTGTACTCTGTCATTTGCCTTTGAGAAAGAACTTGCTTAAGTTCGAAACGTCAGGCCAGCAAATTTTTTGGTTTGTATATTTCAGGTCAATTCAGTCAGTCAGCAGTTTGCAACAGTTGAATTCATTTTCATGTTTTTAATAAGTAATTTGAAAAAAATTCTTAATAAAATGTTCAATGAAACATTTTGGGTTTGCATACATGTAGCTCCTTTTTCATTTTAATTGCTATATAGACTCAAAAATTTACTTCAGTCCAAATTAAGTTGCATATAATATAATGGTTTGGTATTCACCATGTTCTGTACATTGTAGTTTGTTGAGACATTACATCTGACCCACCCTAGTTTTCTTGGCTCATTCGCACATGGCTCATGAATGATAAGTGACGTTTGTCAGCCCTTGTGATGTTTTCTTGATGAAGTTTCATAGTTTACTGCGTCATCCCAGATGGGAAAGTAATCAGCCTTATAAATCCACATTGAACATAACAGGGAAGGCTAACAATTTCCAATTATCTCCCAGTCACCAGGGATAAAGGAGACACTCTGATTAGATCTCCTTTACACTGACGGGTGATTTATAGGTAATTTACAACATTTGCAAACATAAAATAAACTACTGAATTATGAAATACCTTACTTGACTGTCTATAAATTATGGGTCCAATTTTGGTGTCCCTGTTACATCTGACATGTATAAGATTTTGTAATTCAGGACACGTTCTTTAATGCCTTCTATCTCCAAGAGTGATTATGTAAAGCAAAGTACCTGCCAAACAAGTAAACAAATAGTGTGAAGTCAATTCTAATGATACTTGATGGGAAATTACACAGGTCAGGTGTAACAGGGAAACCAAAAAAGTGGTTCTACAAGGGGGGTGGGATCTACGACAGCCTTCAAGAAATTCAGATGTGCCCCAAAATTTTGCCTTTTTTTTCTAGTAACTTGAATGACCTTTTACATGATGTCTGAATTATGTCAAAATCTTTTTAAAATTTCTGAAAGACAATTACAAGTAAACTTATCACTCCCCACCCCCTTCAAAAAGTTATTATTATTATTATTATTATTTTTATTTTATTTTTTTATTTTTTACTGATAAACACTGAAACACAGTGCCCACTTAAACCATTAGGATAACAAGGTGCAGTATACAGAGGCACAATTTGTGTCAAAGTGATTAGAGAAACAATAAAACAGTAACACCAGATTTATCATTCTTAAGAAAATCATGTGCTCTTAAGCGGAAGTTCCTGCTGTTCCTGCTGTTAAACCCTCCAAAATCTCCATCTAGAATTCATGCCTGAATTTGGGTCATGTTTTTACCCGATGAACTCACTCTAGGTTATCTAATATGGGACAGGGATTACCTTGATGGTTGGGGGTGGTTGAGGGGGTTGAAGGAGGTTGAAGGAGGGGGTTGAAGGAGTCAGAAGCATTTTCATCGTTCACTCACTGAGGAGAGAAGAGACGCTTTGGATCAGGGCAAAGCTCTTCAACATCATTGACTTGAAGCAATTGACTTGAAGCATCGTCGGCCGGCTGTCTTGTAGTGAACTTGCTCTGTCTTGTTGGTTGGAAGTTCTCCCTAAATTAAGGGAGGCATTGTTTTCTGAAACACCTGCTATTCTTTGATCCGTTAGCATAAATTTGGGATGGGAGATTTTTTTTTGCTTGTAGTAAATAACTTAAATTTTGATCTTTACAATCCTATCAGTCAGAAAGGAATTCACAAAACAGAGAGAATTTCAAAAAAGGAAGAGTGTTGTAGAAACTTTACTCCTTCCAGTCTAGATCTTATTTGGGTCATTTAAATGATTATATTGTTTCTTTGAGTGTGCTCATTTTGCACAGGAATAATTTCATTTCATAACTTGTAGCTTTTCGAGCATGCTTCCTGTACACTGTATTTTTGTTGTCTTACACTTCAACTGAAAATATCCCAGGAGTTCATTGTACTTCAAAGGTAGTATACACCATTTGCTTTTGCTGTAATTTTCAGAAATACATGGATTTTGCTGTTAGTATTTTATAGCGTGCTAGCAAATACTGTAATGTAACACTGACCTGTTTAAAGTTTTGTGTGCATAAATGCTGGGAAAAGCAGACTGAAAAAAATTTGTTCTCATAGTCTGGTTTTCTGACCCTACTGCTGACAAATCGGAGCAATTTATAGAGTCAGGGAATTTATCAGGTCGAGGGGAACTAGACTATTTCCAACGATTGTCGGCCAAAAATAATCATTGGAAAACGATATAAATTTCTACTTTTCTTGAAAACGACATCAGTTGCCATTATTTCACAGGATGCTTGAGACTGGTATTTACCAACAGTCTAGTATGGTATTTTGTAATAATTCAGTAGTTTTTTGTTGTTGATGTTTGCAAGCCGAGTTTTGTAACAGTTGGGTTGTGTTGTATTGAAATGAATTGCCCATGCTTCTTGGACTCCTTATAAGTCCATGACTTAAATTGTTGTCTCAAGAGCTTTTGCTGGATCTAAGGTTCAAGAATTTTTGTCAAAACAAGAAAGAGATTTTCATTAACAATTCTGTTCAACGTGATGCGCGTTTCCTGCTTTTTAATGTTTAACCTTAAGACGCATAAAGCATCAGTTGACATCACTGGTTTTTTGTTTACTCAAGAAGACATAATTTTTATTTTTCATCCATTCTGACCATTACTCTCTTGTTTGGTTGCTATTAAGTACAATATCCGGGAAACTTCTAATGGATTTAGAACTGCAAAACCATTCAATAAGGATTTCTTAATGGATCAGCGGCAGCTGGAAGAACAGGTGATGTCACAGGAAGTGTCGATTGGAACAAAATCCATTATTTTGGAGAGAGGTTTTTAAACTCCACAATGACTAAAATATTGCTCGGCTAGAGATAAGAGAATACAAAGTTATTCTTGAGAAACAAAATTGTCACACGGACATATTGTCCGCTCCATATAGAATCACCGATGATCATGGGATGTGACAACTATGATGGTCTGTGACATCCATACCGAACTGCCCGAGCAGCTCGCTATTCCAGTATTATATTTCCCTTCTTCCCCTTCGGCCTTATCAAATATTCCTTTTATTCCAGAGACTATTCTGTTAAATGCTGAATGTCAATGCCAGGATTTTCTCTAATGCAACCGGACACTTTAATGCAGGGTTGCATACATTTCTCCCACATCTGGAACGAAAAGAAAACTAAAGTCACTCTTGTAAACCCTCATACATTGTATAAATGCATGTCGCTCATATGGACCAAAGAAAACATTTCATATTGGATGTGGGAATGCACGAAGCAAATTACTTGCATTACTTTGTATTGCAAACCATTAATATCGGATGAATCACATCCCTTATTTGTTATACACTATTTGTGATGACTCTATCTACCAACACCTACATGGAGGGCATTTGTATGTAATTACGTACAGTGACGTATTACCTGATTGAACTGGAGTGTTCCATTAATGCTGTTTAGGACATTCAGAACTAATTATTGGGTTATTGAAAAGGCTTTGACGTAGGTCGTGGGGTTCTTGTCTGGCAGACAAGTTGTTTTATTGACTGATCTGACACATTTCGGTAACTGTCATTGGATTGAATGCCATCATTATCTGTGGCGTTATTTTATTCCCCATTATCAATCATTGTAAAGGCCATTGCTTGTATATTCATGTCAAAATCACTGTTAGATGTGATAGCAGGTGATATTTTGCGGTAAGGTTCCATGGTGAGGTACTGCAAGGTCTAAAGCCCTCCCCCATTCAGCTTAATTTGTTAAAATTAAACTTTTCTTCATTTTGTTTTGTGTTGTTTAGTAAATTTCCCCAAATGTCTGAAATTTTACGAACAATTTGAAACTCTTAAAGGTAGTATACATCATTTGCAAACATCGAAAAACAAAACTACAGAATTATTAAGAAATACAGTACTAGTCTGTAAGTAAATAGCAGTCTCAAGCATCCTGTGAAATTATGGCACCTGGTGTGCTGTCAATTTCAAGAAAAGTGGAAATGTATATCGTTTTCCAACGATTGTCGGCCGACAATCGTTGGAAATAGTCTAGTTCCCGACCTGATAATTCCTGGACTCTATAAATTGTTACGTTTTGTCTAAAGTATGGTCAGGGAACCAAACTACTAGAACAGATTTTGTTTCTCTGTTTTTCCAACATCTATACACACACAACTTTAAACAGGTCAGTGTTACAGTATTTGCTAGCACGCTATAAAATACAAACCCCCAAATCCATTTATTTCTAAAAATTACAGCAAAAGAAAATGATGTATACTACCTTTAAAGCTGCCAGGTCCATGTTTCTAGAGTGTATGCCCCTGAAAAAAGAAATTTCAAACTGATTTGGTAATCTGTTTATGAGCTTTCCATTGAGACATTAGAAAAACTGACCGAAAATAAGTAACATGTTTGATTAATTTCAAATTTTGAATTAGGATTGGGATGTTCATAATTACTACAATGTTAATGTATTTAAAAAAAAAAAAAATTTAAATTTATTTCAGTATAAAATTCGAAAATGTATAGTGATTGGATTACAAATAAAAGTGCACATACATATATGTATACTATGTTACCGGTAGCTTAAAGAACAATTACATAATAATTAAAACATACAAAAACTAAACAAGCTTATACAAATGAATAGTGTGAACAATTTGTGGGATGGCTGATCTTTGATATCTGTTTGTGTGACAATAGGGGACAAGAAGACTGCTAGTATTTCACACATAGCATATAATAACACAATATATTTCAGGAAGAACCTAATAGAGGGCCTGTTTGTTTCACACAGATCAGGATCTCGATCAGTGATCCATGCGTTGGTCGGTTCACACGCCAAATCTTGCCTAATGGATGGAGCGAATCTGCGGTTGGATCACTGATCAAGATCACATTGATTACCTTCCAAGAATCTTTTTTGTTTATGCCAAACAATCTTCAGTTGGCAGGTGCACAAGCAAAATTGCTTTTCAGAATTTTCCCAAATCAAAATGGCCATTGAACGTCTTTCTAATAACTAAAGCCTTTTATCAGCCATTTATCTCTGGCTTAATCCCTCAGTATACATGTAGGCCTATTATCTATAGCTGATCAGATTTCCAACACTTTGATCAGTCTGTTCTCTTTTACGTGGTTATTTAGATTTCTGTGAAATATACGATTGCATCAAATATTCAGCGCGCTCTGCGATCTGCATTAAACATTCAGGCCAGTGGCATAACTGGGGGGGGGGGGGGGGGTGCGGGGGGGGGTGCGGGTGTAGAAGTGGGAGGGGATGCACGTGCAAGCTATGTCCCTGGGAGCCCCGGCTGGAAATTTGGATTGTGCATAGATCGAGTGGGTGTCTGATCTAGTGGGAGAAAAAGGTCTGTCGTCTACAGTAATGAGAGACAGCTAGGGACACTTTCCTTTGAATTTGTTTTTTTTGGGGGGGGGGGGGATTGGGCAGGGGGAAGGAAGCTAAAATTAAATTATGAGTCTCAAACCCCCTCTGCCCTTGACAGCACACCTGCCTAAGAAGTTCCCCAACAAAATTTACCGGACTGTTTTGTTCCCTAAATCGGTGCACCACTGCATCAGGCCCCAATTTTATGGAATCCATAACGCCAGATTGTGTGCTAACAGCCTGCAATTCTGTGCTAACCGAGCTAGCAAAGAAATTCCATGCGAATCCTTTAAGCACAGAATCCTTACTCTATGGGGTGTACACATGTGCACAAACCAAGAATCCTTGCTTTTCCGAGACAACAGAATCTTCTCCTGCAGTTGGCGGTGATTTTTCACCGACCATTTCGGATTCCATGAAAGTGGACACAGATATCATCATACAATCGAATCTAGTCAATTGCCCAAACAGGTTTTTGATGATATCATCAGGCGCGGCCTCGCATCACCTTTCATAATGGACGGTACTCTACTGCTTTTATTCTTTATGCATTTTATTCGTGTCAGCTCTGTTGGACGGTCGTACCAAAGCTGTGCAATTTATCAGAGCGATATTTTACCTTCATCAAAAATCTTGTATGAGTGTACAACCCTTTTGTGATCTTTCTATTCTACAAATGTATGCACTGCTCTTAATAGCCTTGTACATGTATGCAAACAAATGTAGACTGCAATCACTTGCAACAGTTTATTATGAATTGTAGTGTGAACTGTACATTAAAACCCTAACCCACCTCAATCCTCCAAAATCCTCCTTGCAGTTTTGGAGGATTTTGGAGGATTGAGGATGAATGGTATTTTTAAAAAAAGAGGATTTTTGAGGATTGAGGATGAATGCATTTTTTGGGGCAGGGCAATCGGAGGATTTTGGAGGATTGAGGATGGTTCCTAGCAAAAAGGGTCTTGGGGTTTAGGGTATTTATAAAACGCCTTTTGTGGTATGTAATACATTGTCATTTTGTACTGGGAAAGAACATATATATTTGCCCCCTTAAATGGTCCTGCAAAAGTTTATTATTGCATTTTAATTTGTTTATGTTAAAGCAATTTTAATTCTAATCAAACGAGTAATAGACCTCATTATTATGGCGTCACCACGACACATTGCACATGGATTACTGACCACGCGCACCCAATCAGGGTAATTTGGTTGTGTACATTATTTGCTATCAGTAATGGATGCTCAAGCGTGTCACATGGTTAACCCTTGCCACCGGTTGACACAAATACGTTATACTTGGCTGCACAAGCCTCTTGTTTCCATTTTGCTTGGCTGCACAAGCCAGCATGGCGCCCATATGAAATCCGGTGTCGAGGGGTTAATAGCGCTAGTGCACAGTGCACAAATGCAATCTCGCTATAGTTCTATTCTTTCTTGATGCACATTACAAAATTGTGTTTTTTGGCAAACTGTATGAAACCAGCCTAATATAAGGATTAGTGCCACGAATACGATATTTACCTTTGATACAGAAGAACATGAAATATTGATATGCGGTAGAACGTCAATATTAATAACATGGGATTCACAAAAGATGTTCACTGCAATGGTTGTGCATGCTTGAATAATAGATGTATGGAATACATCAATTTGGGAGCCAAAGATGATATTCAAAATTGTTCATTATAGCAAAATGTTCGGTACAGTGGTGTTCATTACACTTACAGCCAAGTTGTACTGTACCGCAAAACACTGCTCATCAACTTGAATGACCTGAAATATAGAATTGATACAAAGTTAGGAGGGCCTTATTGACATTTTGACCCTATTAGAATCTTTTTAAAAGCTAAAACAAATAGGCAACACTATTCATATTACTGTTATGTGTGGAATTAAATTCAATTTTAAGAAAGATATCCCTGCTAGTTTCATTATTTTTAGATGAAGTGTGTTTTTACTTTAAAAGAAAATTGTGTCCTGCAGTTTCAGTTTGTCATACATAAGGCGCTACTGTAGTGTATTCTGTTTATTTTTCTCTGTTGTTTCCGTCCAATCTGTTTCCAATTTCTATTTTACACTATCAGCAAACAAACCTCAAGTATGTATCAGTATGTTTTACCATGGAGGCCTTCCTCCATGGTTTTACACTGTGTTTGTTTTTATAATTCTGAAATAGCTTTGCCTAGTGGGCGGGGCTCTGATCCATGCTGCATTCTCATTGGCCGAGTGCATATGCTACTACCATGTCAAGCAGTGATTTTTTTTCTGGCCAGTCACGTTTAGATTTATGTTATACTGGGTTGTACAAAAGCAGCGGGGAAAAAATAAAGTTCACCTGTTGGTTTTCGTGTTATTTGTAACATCTTTTTCTGCGGTTGTCTGGAAGTTAGGGTATTGGAAATGTTAAGAATGTTATGTCTTTCGGCTTTTAATTTATAATTTGAATGATAATCCTAATAAAGTTAATAGGTGACACCATGGAGGACCTCCATGGTGACACTGATGTATATTCTTGTCCAGTAGTCGCTGATGAAATGTCGAAGACATAATTCTGGAACTTACCTGGGTCCTACTTACTTGAAATTATCAAACTTCATAAGGCACTGGGTGACTGGGAGGCCTGCATGGTCATGTGATAGATGTTAATTATTTGATATTTCTTCAATTTTTTTTTAAAAACTTCCTTTTGTCAACCTGAAGACGGTGGAGATGTGGTTTTAAATTGTTTTAATTTTTTTGATTTTTTTTTTAATGTTTTTTTTTTTAGGGGGGTAAAATTCTGAAATTATTGACTATTTTTTGTTTAAGCAATCATAGTAATACTATTTTTTTGTGGGTTTTAGTTAAGTTTTAGTATCAATTTTTTTATTTTTTTGGGGTGGGTAATAGCCCCCCTTTTCCCGCCCCCTTCCAGATCTCATTTCCAATGGGGAAGATTTTAAAAAGATCTGTAGCTCTTGAGTGTCCAACTCACTTTGTTTAATGATGAGTCACATTTAAGCTCTAGTTACAAATTGGAGAACTTGAACCTCTTTGAAAACCTCTTTAATCAGACAACCTTTAAAAGTAGTGTACAGCATTTGGAAACATCAAAAAACAAAACAACCGAATTATTACAAAATACCATACTAGACTGTATTAAATAGCAGTCTCAAGCATCCTGTGAAATCGAGCACCTGGTATGCTGTCGTTTTCAAGAAAAGTGGAAACACAACATTACTAGAACTGGAGTTTTGGCAGCTAATCTGATTTTATAAAGCAAGGTTTATGTGCTTAAATAAATTTGTGTGCTCAGGCTGCTCTTGGAAATTGGCCCCAGGTTATATACCAGTGACACACATTGGCAATACATACAGTTGATGTTTGGGTAATAAGGCTATGTCAGCATGGGGTACATCAAGGATTTGTGCACAGCACTATCTCCCCTGGGCAGGTCGAGTTATTTTTAGAAAGAATGCTTGCCATCCAGCAACACTATAAATCAAAAGCATGTAATGATTTCCTCAGATGTGAATAATAATTACCTTAGCTTGGTGGAATTTATCTAAACATGGTTTTAAAAGGCTTAAAAAACCTTTTTAAAGTGGTTTCTGATTTACAAACAAGTTTTAGTTTTTGTGTGGTCTGTGCTATTACAGCATGGTGTGCTGTGGTAAATGGAGGCATTGCATTGCCAGACAGTGTAGGATGCGGCAGCCTTGAGTGTGGACAGCTAGGAAGGACCCGTCTTATATACTGACAGTGAACAGTACTGCACCGCCCCATCCTTAACCTCAATGACAAAAAATAGTGTCTGTGTAATTCCTTGAAGGTTGTCACGCTTCACAATCTGCAGGACTCGCACCAGGGAACTCACATCAGGATGTGATAAGAGAATGGGTAATTGGCATTCTTGTAAGACTAGATGAAGACTTACTAGACAGGTTGTGGTCAGAAAGTACAGATGATTGATGCATCATTGTTATTCAGTTGAAGTTACTGTTCCTAAGGGGTGTACGATATGATTGGTCATTACTGTTCATCAAGACGCTTCGATTATTCCAGGGGACTACGAATCTGCAACTTAAATAACACAGTGCATGATGATGCATTGTCAGTTTTGTTAGGAGCACAAATGAGCATCTTTGTGAGCGTGTCACCTGTGTTATTTGTCACGTGTTCATCTTAAAGAACTGACAACCTCTGAAGTGCATTTTTTGAGACTGCCTAGCTACTGAAGCGTCTTCAGTTTAACTTGAATTTCAGCACGTAACGGTGGGCAACAGAGAGGCAACGTATTCTGTTGTACAGCGCTGAAACTGCAGTGTTTGTGGCTTTTAAAACCATTCAATGCAACATTGGAACCAACAGTGTTGGAAAACAAGCTTGTTGTTTTCATGTCTCCCCATTCACTCATGATTCTAGACTCGGAAACAAGTTGAGGACAACAGCACTTCAGCCTCTGGAAAACTGCAGAGAAAGGACCGACAATTAAAGAAAAGGTGTGATAGAAACTGGACTTGGTTGCTGTTAAAGGAATGAACATCCCTTTGTGTCGATTCCTACAAGAGCTGTTTGTTTATTGTCTTTGATTCTGCAATCTTTGGGATTTGTTAAAAAGGTGACGAGTGGAGGCTGGAAAAAAGCTGAACATACCGTGAGTTTGTCTTTGTTTTTATTTAGTCACAAAATTCTTGTAGCATTGTGAAATTTTAGTTCAAAGTTCTGTTACCTGTTAATCATATTTAACATGGCCTGATGCTGCTTGTAATCCTTTTGAATAGTTGAATTGTCAGCTGAGTAGAAAGGGCATTTACAACATTTGTTGAATATGTCTTATAAGCCCTTTCTTTGAGCCCAGTATGTGAACTTACCTTGCAGTTGGACTTTGAGGCCCTTTTCGGAATTGGATGGATTTTGGTTATATTTGTTTGAATTTCCATAAAAGTAAAAAAAACATTTCAGAATGTTTTTTTATTAATGATTTTTAAGTATGCACTATGTACTGTAAAAGCTGTTCTTAAAAATACATTAAAAAAATACAGTTATGTCAAATTTTCTCAGATTAGATATTTAGAAATTTGTCATCCGAGTCACAAGAAATTAGTGAAAAACTGTTCTAACAGTGATTTTGTGCATGTTTATATGCGTTTATTGTGATTGTTGAAATTGAAATAAGCCTAGGCATTTTTTGAGGTCTACTCAGATCCAATTTTCTCAAAGATGACAGCATTTCAGATGAAAAAATTTCCCAGGAGGATTCGTGCTTGTGTCATCGTTATAAACAGTGTAGCTTTTTAGATTGAAACTAATCAATTTTATTTTGTGGTTTGTCTGACAATTCTATTTTTGGTCATTACCAAAATTATATCACACCTTTACCCAAAATTTGTCGGTCAAAAATTGCATCTTAAATCTCTTAAATCAGGGAGTTAAGTATTTCGGCTGTCAGTCCACAGTAAATTGACCTATGGTCGAATCGCGTCAACGCAGCTTGTGAATTATTTTCCAATCACATCAATTATAATTTCACGTGGAATGCGCAAAATTTGAGACAAACAAAAATTACCACACAAAAATTCCAATAGGGTTGTCTAAGGGGCGTGGTTAACTCGTAAACGGCGATAGGTAAATTCCTCATCAAATGCAGTATGCACCTGTGTAAACTCTGACTGAACAATCCTGAGACCTGATACACAGAATATTCCCCGGACAATCATCTCGTTATTTCATTTCAAATTAACTCCCCAAGCCCTACACCTCTGGCTCAGGTGTTTATTTCAGTCTCTGCTTTGTTCTAATGACTGTAACACCTGTGTTCAATTTGAGCTTGGATTACAGCATGCATCAGATATGTTTTCAGACTAACTTGTTGTTAAAGATGTGGGTGAGTTGCTTGAAATTACTAGCTCGGCGCTAATGTTGTGCAAGGTCTTCCTTGACGCAATTATATAGGGCAATGAAATAGAGAAAATGTAAGTATAGTGGTAGGGAAAAATATTTTTGATATTAAGTTGAATGTTGTGGAATATGTTTTTAGGCTTGGGCGACTCTGTTCAGGAGTCAACTCGGGCTATTCGACTGTAGGGGTGTGCATTTACGGGTCGTACGGGAATCGGTTACCCGATTGAAAAATGCACGGGTACCCGGGTATCCGTTAAGGAAAGCCAATCCCAAAAATTAAATCTTGGAAATTGTTGTTCATATTGTTCGTAAAGGTCTGCACGTTTATACTACCACATTGGTGTAACAATGCAGCAAGATGCAAGTGTGTACATGTTGAGCTCTACTGTGTAAATGCATTTTCGCAAGCGTCTTAGACATTAATCTGTTTTGTTTTTCCATGTATCCTGGTTTCCATGTTGAAAATTCCCCACATGGCATTCAAAAACGTAATTTTTCATTGTCTAAGTAATATGATAATTCGGTTACAGGTACTTGATTCCATAATCTGGAACCGGTTCCTGGCATTAGCGGTCGGGTACTCGGGTACCCGGTTCGGATGCACAGCCCTACTCGACTCCAATGTTAGAATCAGAATCATGATTCCATTTTTTTCAGGAGTTGTCACCTTGAAGTAGTCAATTTCTGCTCCCTCAGAGTAGATTCCAGGCTTGACAATTTTGGAATTCACTGACTCGAAAAAGGATTTAAAGATTGCCGATTCCATGTAAAGACCGCATGCGGTACTTCACAGTGCTAGCTGTTTTGTCCCGTCAGTGCCCGTTTTGTACATGATATTATGGAGTCGATTCAGAGACGAGGTCGACCAAGCCTAGTTCTTTTATCTACATGTACAAATTGAATATTTTCTTCAAACATACATTTGGGAATCGGAAAGTTTGCAAGAAATTTGTTTTATTTCTCTGAGGACTTTCTCCGAGGACACTGGAGGGTGCCAATGTACCCCGTGGTGCCAATCCCACATCCATCGACAGCCAAGTTGTGTTTTTATTTCAATAAATAGTACATATAGTTCTGCCAGTATATAAATCATAGTACCCCCAGTAGTCTGAAAATGGTGGCCACCTACATCCCCCTTCTTGGATAGTTGTTTCCGGCCTGCAATGTTTACAAGTTACTTTGGGAAAAAAATTACTGAGATGAGTTCACTTTCACCAGAAACACACTCACCGACCCATTTTAACCCTAACCCCCTAGGGTGTGTGAAAATTCGTACTGAAATTGATGGATTCAGCATTGTTAAGGTAAAAAAAAACCTGCCGTAAACAGTGGACATGCACCAGTAACGGCTACACGTAATTATGCTGAAATTAATCCGTTGGTATTAAAGTGCCAGGGGCCAATTTAAGGCTCTTACCCAATTCCTAAAAAGGTCCACTTTTGGGGAATTATTAATTTTTGATAGAATCTGTAAAGAAGGATTGCCTGTCATCTGTTGCAGTGTTCTGTTTGGATGTACATGCATGTGTAAATGCATGTGTAAATGTACTTTTTAAGATAATTTAAAATTTGGTTCAGAAAATGCGGATACGCACCCCATCAAAAAACAAAAACGGTTACCAACTTAAGTGTTGTGTAATGCATATTGCTTCTCATTGGTTCAAGGATTAGCAAATTTGACAAACGAGACTGCCCTACTTATTAACATGCTGGATAAATTCAAGCACAAATCCTGAACACGGGAAATAAAGCCCCTTCCCTTATTTCATCTTTAGAGTGTTATATTTCATGCATATTCATGAGCTAGAGCTGAATTCCAACTGTTCAATTCACCAATCACGTGTCAGCGGATGTTGTTGCTAAGTACCCATGCGTCCACGGGGAAGTTGCGTACGCGGCAAAAGCGTGTGCGCAGCAGACTAGCACAGGGATAACCCATGCATTTAGTCTACTGCGCACGTACGTGTCTTAGGGCCAGGGACAGGGACACAGACACAGAACTAAGGTAAGGGCGGGGTCACACTTGAATCTTTGCACAGAACCAGTGTTGTAGTCAAGACCCTGCAAGACCAGCACAAGACCAGCACAAGACCAGCACAAGACCAGCACAAGACCAGCACAAGACCAGCACAAGACCAGCACAAGACCAGCACAAGACCAGCACAAGACCAGCACAAGACCAGCACAAGACCAGCACAAGACCAGCACAAGACCAGCACAAGACCAGCACAAGACCAGCACAAGACCAGCACAAGACCAGCACAAGACCAGCACAAGACCAGCACAAGACCAGCAGTCTTAATCCAAGTCATAAGCTATTCAAATGAACTGTAACAAAAGCATTCCTTTGTCATGGTGTATGCCTGTTACTTGTGCCTGTTACAAGATGGTCTTGTGCCTGGTCTTGAAATGGTCTCGACTACAACACTGCACAGAACATAGGCATGTTAGGGGCGTGGTGCAGGCACAGTATACGTGGTGCAGGCTACATGTACAATAGCCAAACTGTATTAAGTAGTCTTGTTATCCATTTTCAGAGAAAAAAAACGTATTAATAATACTTTTGTGTGTGGGGGCCAGCTGTTTTAAATTAGTAATGACATTTCATGGACACCCGACAATGGTAACCCTCTGCAGCAATCGCTTATTGTCATAATCACCACTTAAAGGTATACAGTCAAATTGATTGGTAACAAAAAAGAGTGAAATGAATGCACAATGTAAAATAGCAAATTGATATTTTGAAGCTACAGTGCAGTCACAATCAAAATAGCATGATTCAAAAGATGGTGAACAATAATTGAACCAAACCAAAAATCTTACAAATAATTTCATCAACTAGCACAAAATAAAGAGACAAACAAGGAAGCATGGGTTGAATTAGTCTTCAGCAACATCTCAATAATTATTGTTGCCTTTTCACAATTTACTAGAAAAATGTAGATTTGTAATTTAAAAACTTTTTTTTTCTTCTGTAAATGGTTGACAATTTTAAAAGCTCAAATTGAGAGCTGTAATTGGAAATGTGTGCAGGGAATCATTTTCAAGGCAAAGCAAAAAGAAAATAATAATGAACTTTCTGTACTGAAGCTGAACAAAAATTGTGTTTTTAATTGAAAGGTAGTCAGGTGTGAATCCAGGGGGGGGGGGTTTGGGTGGTTGAAACCACCCCCCCCCCTGCCGCCATTTTTTTGTTGCTAGTAATGGCCTACGCCTAGGTACCATAGCAAACCAGAAAAGAAAAGCAAAACCCTGTAAAGGTCTTATTTTGCATGTATGGGTAAGAACTAAACAAAGAGGTTCAATGGCGCCACCAACGTCGAGAAACTTTTTGGGCAAATGTACAGAAAAAAAAAAAATCAGAACCCCCCCCCCCCCACAAACAATCCTGGAACCGCCTCTGGTAGTATACAACATTTGCTTTTGCTGTAATTTTCAGAAATAAATGGATTTGGGGGTTAATATTTTATAACGTACTAGCAAATACTGTAACACTGACCTGTTTAATGTTTTGTGTGCACAGAGGCTGGAAAACAGAGAGAAAAAAAATTGTTCTAGTAGTCTGGTTCCTTGACCATACTTTAGACACAATGGAGCAATTTATAGACATCAGGGAATTATCAGGTTGGGGAACTAGACTATTTCCAATGATTATCAGCCGATATTCGTTGGAAAATAATATAAATTTCCAGCACACCATGGTACCAAGATTTCACAGGATGCTTAGCTTGAGACTGCTATTTACTTAGTCTATTATGGTATTTTGTAATAATTCAGTAGTTTTGTTTTTTGATGTTTGCAAATGTTGTATACTAACTTTAATTGACTGTTTTCAGAGTGGACTAGATGCAGTTGTGTCATAGAGGCATAAGTATAAGGGAAGGCATAAGGCCAGACAAGAAAAACATGTTTTGAATCGTGTTCTTTTAAACAAAGAGAGGAGGAGGTGCCCCCCTTTTGCCAGGCAATATTTTCCAAGATGTCTTCCAGTTTTTCAGGATGGCTTTCTCTTTCATTGAAGCCCCAAATTGATTCAAAACTTGTAATAAATGAACTGGGAAGCATTTTCTCTCTTTCCATTGCATTTTTATGGCATTTTGAGGAGGAAAGATGGACGGACAGATGGGGGGGAAAGAAAGCATGCGGCTGCTAAAAAGGTAGTGCACAGGGACACGAAACATGTTTTATTTTTTATTTTGCCTAATCCTGAAAAGGAATAAAAAGTTAAAGAAATAAAAAATGAAGTTAAATTTAAGCCTATAAGAAAGATGCTGCTAGGATCAAAATACCAGGTCCCCCTAACTTATAAATTATTTTCATTTTGAAGCATTTATATTATTTGATAATTCTTTTTTATAAACGAGTTCCCTCCCCCCCCAAAAAAAAAAAAAAAAAACCTTCACTGGGGGTTATTGGTCAGGTGAAAGTCTCCACATTGGAAAGAACTCCCAGGGTGTCAAGGCAAAACTTTAATTGCATCCTAGGAACAAATATTATGTCATGTTATGTCTGGCTCTTATAAACATCATTTTCACAAGGTTTGGGCAATAAAACATGGTTTCCATGTCTTGTTTCAGAATGCTGTGTAGAGATTTATGGAGCATCTGACCCTTGGCAAGTTATTTTGGCCTTGTATTGGTCTTTAGAGCTATCCATTTCTGAAACAATCTCTTGCAGATGCAACAGTTTGAGAATATTTCCACCAAGGTTGATTTAGTTGCATCTTTATAATTACGGCCTCATGGTTGAAGCCCCTCGCAGTATTGATAGGCTCCAAAGTTGCTTGTGTCGTCGACCAAATTACAGTTTGCATGGGATTAAAATAGTTCTTAAGGGTATGACATAGCTTAGGGTTATGATAACAAAAAATCTGAAATCTGACTGTTCATGGAGATCCTTCTGAGACATTTTTTTCTCTGAAATGCTGTCATCTTTGAGAGAACTGTATTTGAAGGCTTCCAAAAATGGTGAACGCTGTGTCTTGTTTCAATTTCAACAATAGATATAAGCAGATGCACACAATCACTGTTAAACCAGGACGGATTTTGCACTGATCATTTTCTTGCGACTCCGATGACGGATTGAACTCAAACTTTCACAGGTTTGTTTAATATTTTATGTTGAATCACACAAAGTATGAACACTGCCTGCAACCGCTTATGGAGAGTTTGGAGAGCCAGGTCATTGAGGGATTGTAAAAAATGAAGGGTCCCAGCTCAAAAACAGGACTGAGAGCTTGTATTTCTGAGCTGGATGAGACATTTTTTCTTTCAAAATGAATACTTTGGTATCATTTTTAGGGGTGGTCATCTCTGAACAGGAATATCAAAAAATAATTACGTTACCCCACAAAATCAGACAGGAAGGGACAGATATGCCAATGACGCAAATCATTTCGGGGAGGCCAGTTTGGTTCGTAAAAGTTGTACCATTGGAAAATTGGTGCTCTTGGTCTATAGCACTTTGGTTTCATACGGGCCGCACTATATGTGAGGCACCAGTCTGAATGTCTGGGTCAATGCTTTCATTTTTCTTCTATTTCTCCTTAAATATTACACATTATGGTAGAATTTTTACACTCGGGCCTTGCAAATAGGTTAGGTAACTAACCAACCAAAGAAATTAAATTTGGCAAATTTCAGGGCAGTGTGTGCATTTAATATAAACTGACAGCATACATTTTTGAATAAAAAAAACAAATCGTATTGAACTCTCTTTGTAGTGCCGGCTGCCCATAACCATTTAGAAATTTATGACAAAGCTTCCGTCTGTCTTTCCACAGAAACTCCCTCGTTCATTTTTCAGGACTTGTTTCCGTTAATCATCCTTTACGGAATTATGACACTACCAGGCACCATCTGAGCTTTTTCCTGCTGGTCTAAAAATATCCCAATTGTGTGGTTAATCCATGGTATCCACTCGTTTCCTATTCTGTTTATTAGGCAACCTGACAACGACTTTGTGTGGGACAGCTGCCCAGCATCGTGGATATCCAAATATGTAGTAGAAGTCCTAATAAGAAATACAACTGTACACTATATCTGTGGCAGGCCAATCACGCCGCGCCGGTCCCTTTTTGATAAAGACTGTTCAGTTTTTGTGCACAAGGAAATAGGGAAAACTGGAAACCAATTGTGAACCCACTCTGCATAAATGGCAATTACGTTGCAAAATTTGAAAATAGTGTTTTATATATAGCTGGAAAGGCCATTTTATGAGCTTTCATATGGTATATGTCTGAGGCCTGTAGCATTTTGCATTCACAAGATATTTGGAAATTTGCATGTTTGTTTTCAGGAATTTATTAAAATGACTTAAAGGCAGTGTACATGGTCATGGTTGCAATTTTCAGAAATGAGCAGATTTGAGGGTTAGTATGTTATAGGAAATATCATTCCACTGACCTATTCAAAGCTTTGCGTTGTTGGATGGTGAAAAAAACGAGAGAAAAATGGTGCTCGTTTTCAACCGTCGGGCGGATGATAGCCTTTAGTCAAGGCGCGCGTGGCTATCTGGGCGCGTGACGCGCCCCGGATATGCCATGGCGCCATCGTGTCCGGGGGCGCGCCACCTGTCCGGGTAGCCACGCGCGCCTTGACTAACGGCTACAGGGCAGTTTTCCAATGATTTCCAGCTGGAAACCGTTGGAAAATGATATATATTTCCACTTTTCTTGACAACGACAGCACACCTGGTGACATTATTTCACAGGATGATTGAGACTACTATTAACTTACAGTCTATTGAGGTATTTCGTAATAATTAAATAAAACAAAATTGGAGGATTACCAATCGTGTACACTACCTTTAAGGAGAAACAAGCCATAATAAAAACAAATAAAAAAAGCAAAGCAATAGATTGAAGCACTCGACACAAACACATTCTTTTTCCATGAACTAGAATAATATAGGTATCAAAGATGCAAAAAATTCCCTCCCTTAAAAATCACTTGTTTGAAGAATTGTTCACCCTCTTTACATAAAACGGCTCATTAAAAGCATACAGCAACTTATGTGCCCTTTTTGCAGAGCGGGTCACAGTTAGCCAATACTTTAACAAAAAAAATTCAGATCTGCAAACAGGAAGCCAGAATGGGATCTGTTAAAAAACACCAAAAATATTCCCCTAAATTAGAGACAGACATTTTTATAAGAAATGTACTGGTATCATTGTATTATTGTTAATGGAGAAAGTTTTTGTTTCATTTCTGCACAGGAACACTGTAATTCCAATTTGGCTTAGGCTAGTATGTTTTTGGTTACAAATTTTGAAATGGAAGTTTTTAATTACAAGCATTCTTATGTGGGTTTTTTTTCTGGCTGGTTTGGAGATATGCTAGAATTTGTGGCTTACTGTGAAGGTAACAACCATGCAGATTTTAAAACTTTTAAAGAAATGCAAATAGGCTGAACAATGCACTGCAACAGGGTCTTTTATTTCCAATTCTAAACATGATTTTAGATGTTCACGTTTTTCGCACAAAATTACATATTTTTTTCTCTGTCAGTGCTCCATTCAGCAATGTTTAAAAATGGAATATAAATTATGCTATAAAGTTATCCAGTGCAGGCAATGTTGTAGGCAAGTCCAAGTCCGAGTCTGAGGCAATATCAGCAAAGAATTAAGGTCCTTTTGAGTCCGTAACCGGAAAAACAGACTGAGGTCTGAACTTGACTTGCTCCTGGACTCCAGCATACTTTTGAATCTCAGAAGCACATCCGGACACAAAACATACTTGGGAATCTAGAACCAAGTGTAGGCTTGAGCCAGGGCTTTAATCAGGTCCAGGTTTGAACTCGGTTTTTTAATTTGTGAACTCCGAGTGAACTTTAGTCCACTTTTTCACTGTTTTGGCATCAGACTCGGATTGGGACTCAACTACAATACTGATTGCAGGTAGACGGTATAAAAATATTATGCTCCAAGAAACCTTTTTTAACATTTTGGTTTGGTCTATGTTGATCCCCGCCCCAGTTGTTGGCCTTGAATACCCTCTTGAAACATGCACCAGACTTTCTCCAGTGACTGAGTTCGTTGTTATCGTTGTTAGGCGTTTCCAGGAATGTAATTGACTTGATCAACAATGTTTCATTCAATTTCCACTCTTGTTTCCTGAGTCATCCAAGGTGGACAAAAAATGCCAGGAAAACGCTACACTAATAGCTTAACAAAAAAACTTGCGATGACCAGATAGAACTATTAAATGTAATTATTGTGGAGGAATATCCGGTTGTTAAAACATTGCCCTGATACTGAAACTTCAAGGACAAAACTGAAATGCCCGCCCCAAAAAATCATGAAAAATCAACTTACTGATGTTTCTGATATTGGTCCGGTGGCTGTGGTTAATTATCCAGTCATAATCACCTCAAAAGGTTTAAACTAATTTCTTTTAACCCTTACCTACCTGAATCCATCAAAATCCATACCCCTGTTTTGGAGGATTTCGGCGGATTCAGGATACCCTTCATATTGAAAACTTGGGGATTTTCATGGATTGAGGATTGTAAGCCTAGCGGTACTGCATGACAAAATAGGTGGATTTTGGCGGATTCAGGATACTTTCTAGTAAAGTTACCCGAGGGGTTAGGGTTAATAGCTCTCTACTTTGTTACTGCTTTGAATATTGTTTATATTTTTTAATTTTAATTCTTTCTGGTAATGAAACCAAGGATTCCTCAAAAGTGCATTTTGCACTGTAGCTCGAAAGCCTAAAGAAACCTGCAGGAAGGAGATAAAGAGAGAGGAAAACCCCAGAATGTTTTTGGGAAACCCAAGAAATCAGGCAGGGACTGAAAACACATGTCGACTCTGGTGGGATTGGAAACCAGGTCACAGCAGTGAAAGACAAAGAAAAACCACTAGGCCAACCTGACTTCCCTCACGAGGCTAACCTGACTCCCCCACTAGGCTAACCTGACTCCCCCCCACACTAGGCTAACCTGACTCCCCCCCCCCCACACTAGGCTAACCTGACCCCCCCACACTAGGCCAACATGACTTCCCTCACGAGGATAACCTGACTCCCCCCCCCCCCCACACTAGGCTAACCTGACCCCCCACACTAGGCCAACATGACTTCCCTCACGAGGATAACCTGACTCCCCCCCCACACTAGGCTAACCTGACCCCCCCACACTAGGCTAACCTGACCCCCCCCCACACTAGGCCAACATGACTTCCCTCACGAGGATAACCTGACTCCCCCCCCCCACACTAGGCTAACCTGACCCACCCCCCCCCCCCCCCCACACTAGGCCAACCTGACTTCCCTCATGAGGCTAACGTGACTCCCCCACTAGGCTAACGTGACTCCCCCAATAGGCCAACCTGACTCCCCTCACAACGCTAACCTGACTCCGCTCACTAGGCTAACCTGACTCCCCTCACCAGGCTAACCTGACTCCCTCACCAGGCTAGCCTGACTCCCTCACCAGGCTAACCTGATTCTCCTCACCGGGCTAACCTGACTCCCCTCACCGGGCAAACCTGACTCCCCTCACCGGGCCAACCTGACTCCCCTCACTAGGCTGAACTGACTCCCCTCACCAGGCTAACCTGACTCCCCCCCCCCCCCACTAGGCTAATCTGACTCCCCGACTAGGCTAACATGATTCCCTTCACTAGGCCAACCCAATTCCTAGTTGTAAAGGAATATTAGGATATGTGCATGAATAATTTGTTATATTATATTTTAGTAGTCATAACTAAATTCAGTTCTTTTAGTGAAGAATTGACATTCTGCATACAGGAACTGCTTTTGCAACTGATATTTCTTAAATTGGATATCCCTGGTTTCAAAAAGGAAGTTTCACCTGCCCAAAATGATCATGTTTTCTATCCCCAAATATCAAATATTTTGGGCTTGGGAATAGACTCGGGCGGATATGATTAATTTGGATTAGCACTCTGGGAAGTAATTATTTGGCAGTAAAATAGCAGTGGGGGAAAAAGTCTTCTATACAGAGATCTGAGCACACAGTTGAATGCACCTGACGGCACTGCAGTTTCAACTGTAACAATGAAGAAATTAGCTGCAGCAATACTACATCGCCAGGCCTGTGGTGGCATAGAGTACCGAAGTGATGACGCCAATGCAATGTTTGGAACCAGAATATTTTTGTTATTTTGTGTCAACGTGTTTGCATGACTGGCTGTTAACAAAGGAAAAGTCGAAATCTACATTTGTTTGGAGCCAGTTGTCGTGCCAACTGACGTCAGACTTCGATACTCCATGGGGTGCTTGAATCAAGTGTACATGTACTGTATTTTACGTTCGGACGACAAGAGGAGAAAGAAAATAGAAAGGAATCTTTCTTGTCCTCGGGAGTTGGTCTTTTGTTAAAATCGGTCCTCGGACGTAAAAATACATGCTTAGTACATGTATATAGGGTTGTGTTATATTAAAGGAACAATAGGAAACACAAGCGTTGTCCTCAGTAATATAGAAAAACATGACTGTTTGGATTTGTGTATTTTTGTGTAATTTTTGTTTGGGAAAAACATGTTTCCATGGAGACTTGGAAAAAAGTTGTTCTTGTTAGCTCTTTTGTGCAAACGTTAATTTGCTCTAACAGCTCTGAGCTGTAACTGAAAAGGTAGCTGTGCACCACTTGGCCACCAAGATTAAAAGTATACTAGCATGAAACATTACCTCCACTACTAAAAGCCCTTTTGTAATTGACTGTATCCAAGAATCGTGCTCTCGGGGATTACTTTATGCATTTACACAAATACCAAGCACCGATTAGGCCACGATCAGCTTGTACCACTTATGACGCTGTGAGAAGGTATTTGCAGCTCTCGCCGATTATCTTCAGTATCATTATGCGAGTGTTGGTCTCTCAGTGCAGTGAGTAGGGGCTAGAGAGTGGCTTGCGCTGAGCGGATCGTGTTTGTTCTGGCATTTCTGCAGTTGAATTTGTGGTTTGTGTGCAACTAGTTACGCTGTCTGAGTGAGGTGAACAAGTACGCATATGTAGTCATGACAACAGAATTGCAAAGTGTGAGATATTTGTTCAGTACTTTGCATTTGCAGGGTTTCTTGTTTTTTTTTAGTCGGGGAAAAACAAAACATTAATAATTTGATACGTCTGGCTGATTTTATTTTGCACAAAGGCAGAGATGATTTGTTGTAGCAAAGTATCATTATTTTTTATATCTTGGGTTATAGAATTAAATAATTTTGGGGAAAAAAATCATGACTTTTGGTACATAAGTTTGGTAGCATTTCAAGTTAGGATGTCCTTAGTCTTGTACAAAAGCATTGAATTGGCACAAGATGTTGGCCCACACACGTGATAATGAAGCATCTGTTGCATTGCCCAACCCAACCCTGTCACATTTTTGTTGTCATTCATGTCTGTCCCATGTCCAACCTTTTAATGTGATGTTATTGTCAAACAGGGCTATTCTGAAAATCCAAAACCATTTGCTGCACCTGGGCAATTGGAAGCAGGTACCCCTGTTGAATTTTCTAGCCTTTTTACTTGTTGCATGTTGTGGATTAACAATTTCTTTTTCCCGTCTTTTAGATGAATGCGTCTCAAATCACGCGATATCAAGATGGGAGATGACAAACATGAGAGCACCAGCCTGCCTGCACCCCTCCACAACAACTCGGGCATCGCAGAGTTTGAGTGGATGCCCCAGGCTATTACCGCCATCGTCAGTGTCTCACTGCTGACCATCCTAACGGTCTTTGGGAACGTCCTGGTCGTCATGGCAGTGGTGAAATACAAGCGGCTCCAGATCCCATCCAATTACCTACTGATCAACTTGGCCGCTGCGGATATCTCAGTGGCAGCCTTCGCTCCCTTGGTGTTGGTCGCGGAGTTGCTGGGACACTTGCTGACCAACGTGGATGTGTGCCTGCTGCCGTACTGCTTGTTGACTCTTGGATGCAGTGTGTCCTTACTGACTCTCGGGGTCATCGCGTACGACCGGTTTGCCGCACTGGTCAAGCCGCTGAAGTACTACCAACACATTACGACCAGACGCGTTCTTTGTTTCTCTCTCGCAATCTGGCTGTATGCTTTTGTTATCGCTGTCGCGCCACTGTGCTGGCAATTTTTTGTCGGTGGAGAGGATCAACCAAAGTGCAGTTTTAATGTCGTTTCCAGGTATGTGATACTTTTTCAAGTCGTGATGATATTCTTGCCTGCATTCCTAATCATGATGGTTTGCTACTGCCGTGTCATGCTGGTTGCAAGACACCACTCCCGCGCGATCTCAGCTGTTCAACTCTCCCTTTTCCCCAACTCCTTCAACAAGAACTTCCACATGTTCAAAGGAACCAAGTACACTCGGACCTTGCTGATTATCCTTGGTTTCTTCTGCCTCACCTGGGTCATGTTCACGGTTGCTTTACTAGTGGAGAGGTTCTGTGACGTCTGTAGTAGGACCCTGCCTCTACATCGGTACTCAGTCTTTCTAATCTTCGCCAACAGCTGCTTGAATCCGTGGATTTACGCTCACCGTAATCAGGATTTCAAAGCTGCCTTCCGTCGACTCTTCCGGACCCTCTGCTGCAGGAAGAAGAGACCACCATCATCAAATCGCTGTCCCGAGGGTCGACGGAACTCCAGGCTCTCTGATGCGCTGAGCAGGACTAACAGTATGGTTGGGGGACTTCCACACCTCCATGTCTTGTATGATAATGCCGATATTGTTCCTGCAGCAGTTGCCATGGAAACTGGCAAGCTGGACTCAAAAACGTCGACTAGGTTAGCACCTAAACGTATACAGCATGATAATGGTAAACCAGTGATTGAAAGTATATTAGAAGATATATCGAACATATGAAAGAATTTCATTACCAAAGAAAGGAAGATAACATATTCTTGACAAGGGAATTTAAAAAATGCAACCTAATGTAGGCGGTATATTATTTGGGGGAGGTGAGTTGGTCTCGCCGACGGTGGAAGTTACCCCACCTGGGTCTGTAGGTCTAAAATTGGGATAATTTCCCTGGAATCTGTTTAAGAATTATCCTCTATTTAGATCTGGGCGCAAAAGAAAACTGTAATGGTAGTTGCCAACCCCACCACCTCTGATCGTAACCGTTTTACCTAGTGGCTTTTTTTTAGCCTTGTATTGGAGGATTTCAATAAAGAAAAATCAAAAATTGTGACTTTAATTCTAATTAAAATCTAATTCTTTTAATTCTAGTTTTTTTGAAACACTATTGTATTAAAACTTGAAGTGAATTATAAGGACATCAGGAGCTGTTCTGGTGCAAACCATTTGGCAAAGTTACAATATTAGTGAACTCAGTCTAGTTTCCTGAACATGACAGCATTGCTAAAGAGTGTCCGACAGTAACTCAGACACATGTACATGTATATGGAAATATTTTATCCGGAAGCACTGCAATCATTCCTGACTAGTGTAAACAAGGACTGGGATAGCCAGCAAAATTGGACCAAGTTCAACTTTGCCAACTATCTCCATTGAGTTGTAAGAGCACACGCTTTCGATTCAACATGCTGGCATGCGGTGCATACAATGATGTCTTTGTTTTTTCACTTTCAAATAATGGCTTAAAATAAACATTTATTGTGACTTCATGGAAGCCAGGCTTTAAAGCATGAGTCTTTTGCCTTTGTAAAATAATCTGTTCAGCGTTCATTACTAAATGATGTGCCCTCCAAAGTCCCCTTGAGAATATTTCTAACATCTAATTGTCCTGTATGTTCTAGTGGAAGCCAGTAGAATTGAGAACTACAACTTAATGAACTTTTCTTAGATGAAGAAACAAGTAGCCGAATGTTTCAATATAAATTAGAAGTCTGTATCCGCAGCTACCTCAGCTAAGAAAAATGTGACATCAGTTGCTAAATTTCATGTAAAGGAGTACTTTGTTACGGTGACTTTACAGTTACAAATGACGATATTTTGTAGAATAGCATTTTGTAAACATTGTTGCTACCACACAGCTTTCCAATTGTTGAAGTGCCAATCTGTAAAAAAATAAAGCTGTATTAAGAAATCTTCTAAAAACCAGTAATACATGTAATATCTTCTGTAAAATTGACTTGTATTTGTTAAAACCACTATTTAAAAAAATGATTTTTAATGGACCATGCTTGTATGGAAACAAAAAAATATTCTCCCTTTTTAAAAAGTATATAAAACACTAGTTTGAAGTGGAAGTGTTAAATTGACAGTGTTTTTTGCATCCATAATACATGTATTAGGGCTTGTATTTAAAAATCCGAAATATATGGCTGCCCCTGGTGTTTGTTTATATTAGAAAGCCAAGTTATTTCTTGGATTGTTTATTTTTAATCACAATGTATGTTTTGTCCCCTGACTAGAGTATCCTTCCTGTCATCTGTTTTGCTGTTCGTAAGTTCGTCTATTCCCAGTTTTTGTTTTTCTCTCTTTCTTGCTGATTTCCTCTTTTCTCCACCATGATAACTGGAGAGATGGAAAAAGTGGAAGAGTTTGGTCAGTCGTGGAGACGCCCGGTTTCCTCAGAAGGAAACGGCTATAATGGAACTTTCCTGTCTGTTTCAGCTGCTGCAGGGACATACAAGGGGCGCATTCAAGAAGATGGGGGGTTGATGAGCTGGGATTTCCCTGATTAATTCACTTGGTGTAGGCTGTGGAACTTGATTATTTGTTTCTCGTCAAACAATCTCAGAAAATTGGCGAGAAAGATTTTTCATTTGCTTTTATATCATGTCAAATTTCATGTCTTTTCCACTCGTTTTTTAATGCTTTTGAAAGCTCTCTCTAGCACTGTAGAGAAGTTAAGGGAACTGAATGTTGTTTAATTCCATCAACTGAATGAAGATGTAGTGATTGTATTAATGGATTAAGGTTGGTGGTCACTCTTTCTGTGCATTTTCCTAAATTGTTTTGTGAGCAGTTTTTTTCCCCTGCAATTCCGCCCCTGTGGAAATGAGATTTGAATTAAAGCATGATGCGAAATGAATAGGGCAGCAGCCATAAAATGGTCCGATTCCGGACTCTCATCGCAGCGCTTCTACGCAAAGGATATGCATTTGAAGAAAAAATGCCCGCCTTTTTTTCAGCGTAGTTGTCTGGGACTTTGTGTTTTGGAGTTTGATGCAGCTGATGTGGAAGCTGGAGAGCGGTACAAAGTGTATCATGCAAGTGGATTCCACAAACTCTCCAAAAAAACTAAAATAATGGTAGTTGATGAGGCACTTAGCAGGATAAAAATTTCCCTCACTCTACCCGTTATTGATGAAAACCATTTTGCCAGTGGTTCTAATAATTTACAAAGCTTGTCCTATCAAAACAAATGCGAATTTTCAAAGCTTGCCATTTAAAAAAGAGAGTCTCTTTCGTTATTACCCTAAAGAGCAGCTTAGTTTTTCAGATATCACAAGGGAAAAATGGATTGATTTAATATTCCCCGTCTACTCTAAACATGATTCAATTTGCGTGGAATATCTGATGGGAAAAGTCGGGTAATTTATCTTCTCCCGGCACAATAAAAATGACCCGTCTACCTCACTCAAATTAGTCAGTGGAATTCCAAGCAATATGTGGGCTTTGAAGTCGTCTTTGTAACTCGATCCCCAAACTATGTGATGTGCGAGAATTCCGGGGTATTATTTGACAGAATCGGTGTTTGGTTTGACATATTTTACATCGCTCCCGGGTAGGGCCACCGCAGCCCCGATTTTCATCATGGTTTTCGTCTCGGGTTATAGCCGGTCAGTGGATGTTTTATTATTACTTTCTATTCCTTCAAATACGTTCATGTTCAACTACAGTTCATGTGAGAATTTAATTAATTGACAATTAATTGCAACTGAAACTTCATGAGAACACCTTAAGAGAACACCTCCCGTTTAATACTGTTTAAATTGTATGATTAAAGTTGGTATCTTGTTACTTTGAATATGTGACCGGCTCTGGCAAAACCCGACGCTCCCATTAGGCGGTATGGGCCCCGCATAACGTTAAGAAATGGCATCAGTGATACCAAAATCACAATATTGAAATTTGTGACCAACTCTAGCAAAAACTAACGCTTGGGGTGAAATTTCAATATTGGGGTTTTGGTATCGCCGATGCCATTTTTTACGTTGTGGGCCCGTAATACCGCGAAATGGGAAATGCCGAGCAGCGTCGGGTTTTGCCAGAGCCGGTCGCATATTGTTACAACATTGACCTTAAATACATCAGCTCACACAAAGCCTCTCGCACGTGATTACCATTCAGTTCACGTTGCAGTTTAAATCACGTCTCTATGGAGATCACTTTGTCATCACTTTTTCAGAGCCGCCGTCCGCAGTAAGTTCGGGGTATATCCCCAAATTAAACCTATTTGACAGTCCGTGATTCATCCACAAATAAAAACTTTTTTTTTTTTTTTTTTCTATCGAGCTTTTTAAAACGTTGGGTATCCGAATATATCTCTAAACTCTCTACTTTCTCTTTGAACAAAAAACAAAAACATTACCTCACATTCAACAAGGTTCAGAACCAAACAAAAGGTGTTGAACCAAAGTGTGTCTCGCAAAAGTAATAATGGACAAGGGCTTTTTCATTACAGAAAAGACTACCGCCATATGTTTACGCTGTCTGATGTTGGACAATTGCAACGCATTGCTGGTTCTTTTCATGACGCTGTAATTACTTTATGTAACCACTTTATGCACAGGAAACGTATACAGGAGTGCAATATTGTTCTTGTATTGTATTATAATATTTAATTTATTAGACAGCTAGCGGGAATAGTCCCAACACAGGTGCCGTAGTACATACACAATGGCCTTGTAATTTTAAATTGTATAAAGTGCCGTAGTACATACACAATGGCCTTGTAATTTCAAATTGTATACATATTGTTATTGTATATTATGTATATTGTAAGCTGTTGCTGTTTACAAGAGGTCTTTATTGAAATAACATTTGCTATGAAACTAATGTATGCCCAGTTTGTCTGACTGGTTTCATTGTAATATAATGGCGGGCTTAAGAAGCAACCAGACACATTAAAACTTCAATTTGACAATTTGATAACATGGTTGTCATGGCGCCTAACATAATTATTTAATGGTTACAGAAATGGAAATAGCCTACTATAGGGAAATGTTATACATGGTTCTGAAACAATGATGAATACATAAAATATAAGGCTCTTGATGCCTTTTTATGTTTTAGTATTTCGCAGACTTAGGATAGAAAAAAATATGGGGAGTGCCCTGCCCAGAAAACACCCTTTCTATTTGTGACGGTTGTTGAAAACAAACAGGTGCTTGCCACGGCCCTGCCGTCACGCCACATGCTTTTTTCTGACCGTAGCCCATATAGTTTTAAAACGCACACAAATGCATTTTCCCTGCTCTGATTTTAACTGCCATAGGTCAAAACAATGTTTAATAACTAGATTTGAATCAAGTCGGATTTCGTGCTCATTCATGCCGTCAGCTAATCACCCCACTCCCATGTAAGACTGTATGAAACTTCGAAATGGCGGTCGCCTGCCCGTGTCTTTATGGAAAAGACGCACACAGAACAAGAACAGGAACCCAACTTGGGCAAATCTACCTAATTACCAGAAGGAAATTGTTCGTTCTGGTAATTATATTCCTTGATTGTGTTTGTTAGAGACTTTTGAGACGCTGAGAGCAGCAGAGTAAGCGGTCCTTTGCCACTGTTCTCACTAATGACGCGCATGCTCAGAACTACGCGCGCATGCTCAGTAAGTGTCTATTATAGCCCTTTTCACACGGCACGAAAAAAACTCGCAAAACTGATGCGGGAATTTCTTACATGAAAAATAGTCTTTATTTCATTAAAATCAGTCGAGCCAATCAGAAGTTATGTCACTTTTTTGTGCAGCAAGGTCAGCCCCAACTAGAAGTGACTGACTGACTTTTTTACATTTTTCATTCAAAGAAGCTGTCTGTCTGTGGTTATAGCAGCCCAGTCATGACAATCAATATACACCTTTACTAACGCAATTAAAGGGACACATTGCCTTCAAATGTCATGAAATTTTGCTGTTTGGAAATGTTCCTTATCTTTTATAAGAGTTGTTCATGCAAACAAACACGTATAATGTGTTGTAATTAGTGAGTAGTGATTACAAAACAAAAAAATTGGCCGCTTACCCCTGACATCTGACCCGCGATACATAGACTTATTTCCAGCACTAAATACCACCGTCTAAATATTGCGCAAAATACGCTGTAAGAGTCTTTAGGCTGGCGCCGCAGCCAGTGGCCTTGTGAACCTATCAGATGATCGCCAGGTACAATTCTCTACCTCTCGACACATATCGCCAGTGCTGCGCGCCGTGCCACAGTACATCAAAATATGGATCAACAGAACGTACTTCAACCAGATGCGACTGGAAATACGACTGGTGAACACAGTCCGCCATTTTGTGGAGTCAACAATTTGGTTCTACAAAATGGTGGACCGTTATTTGTCACGAAATTAAACAAAAACCACGCAATTTGAAGGGATAGTTATGTGAATCTTTATATTCTACTTAAAAAAAAGCTTCCCAACCATATCCATTTCAGTTTTATAGCCCAAATCGCAAAACCCAAAGCAATGTGTACCTTTAAGACATAATTTAAAGGAATTTTTTAGACGTGTTTTTATACGTCTCAGCGGATGTCTACAGCAGGTGACATGCACGGCTAACCCAGAAGAAGAAATGGTCGATAGAAAAAATGGCGCCACGTTTTGTTGACATGCATATCAAAGAAAATCGCTAATTATTACGATTAACTAACACATCTGAACAAATTTGAAACTATACTTACTGGTAAATTCAATCGCACCTACCTACTCTTTAAACTATTATTAACTTAAAACTTCTACTAATGTTTTGCGCTATTGTTCAGGACGTTCCCGTGTTTTCTTTTTAATTTGTGTCAATACAATAATGAACATAAGTAAATTCAATCTTTTCATAAATTAATAGGAAATAAAAACTAGTATCCATGCATGTAGAGTGGCCTGAATACAATGTAACATAGGACGAAACACGATGACAACTTTCATATTTCTTTGTGAGCATTAAGCTGGTGTTTGGTGCCAAGAAGAGTGAAATTGAGCTATAGGTTATACCAACATAGGTTTTACAAAGATAAATCGCAAAATCTTGAATGACATATCCAGTCCGTATAAACTTACTTTTTCCAAAACAATTTCCACATATTTCACACTTTTCACAATTTCACATAGCACTTTATATAATATAGGCCTACTCTACTTAAAATTACAGTGGTAGAATTGGCTACGTCATATTACAAAACTTAGGCTACGTCCAAAATATCAACTATCAAGTTTTTTATTCAGTGCACAATGTTTTTAAAAATAATTAATTCCATTTAAAAAACTTACACGTTTGATAATGTTCAATTTTAAAATGTCTAAATAGCTCTGAAATTAAGCCTAAAGCAGATGAAACATTTACATATATCACAATAGTTACATTTGCAAGCGAATCTATGTTCCCTTTTGCAAATACATTGTATTCTGAACGTTCGAAAGTTAGTTTATATATTTCAATAATACAAACTCCTTTTTACACCATGTGTGTTTTGAACGTGAATTTGGCTACTAAAAAGCAAGTGAAAATACCAGTACCTCAAGTCAATATCTATTCTTTGATGTTTCTAAAGCGTGCAAGTTGTATCCGAAGAGATTTGTCGAGAACCGGGCGCGGCACACCATTAGGAGCTACAATTGTGCATATGCGGTGTCCTATTTTTTGAAAGTATTTTGTTTTCGATCGACTGAGCTGGGAAACACAAGACGGGATTTTAGATTCCCTCTATGCACGCCGGTCCCAGACATGACAAAAGCCACCGGCAGTAGACCCCGATCCACTCACGCGAGCAAAGTTCGCTTGCGTGAGTAGATCGTATTGATAGCGCCCTCTGCCAGTGGCTTAGTCAGGAGCCAGTGCATGCAGTGTGCATGTGCGAACAATCAATCTAAAATGCCGTTTTTTTTCCAAACCCTGGCTTGGGCTCTGGCTTCGGCTTCGGCTTCGCGTAATTTTATGTCCCCAGATTTTTCAAGATCTGGAACACTGTTTTTGCTACATGTACATCAAAGTCTTTTGTTTTAACCAAGAGCCAAAGGTAGCCTGTTTATTTATTTATTTACATATTCAAGGCTTCAGATTGGCAGTGGGACTGGGGAATAGCTGAAGACGAAGTCGAAGCCCGAGCCCAAGCCAAGGTTTGGAAAAGGGCCATTACAATAAGTGTATTGTGAATGAAAAAGATATTTCAATTTTCATCATTTTAAAAATATTTTAAAATATTACATCAACTTTTAAAAAAATATAAATTTGACATCAACTTTCGATCGATCTATCATTCACATTATTTTAGGGTAAAGTCGAGCTTAAGATCCCGTCGCTAAACTAGTGAGTGTTTGGTACCAAGACGTTCCGTACAAAATAATAAAAGTGATACTGAATTCGCGAGATTTGCACAACCCGGTCCCGAGCAGTACGTTACAACTTCCCGGTCTTTCGCTCTGATCGTTCGCATATCAAAATAACAAAACACACAAGGACAGTATAATAAGGCGTATTGAAGGCGAAGTTGCTGTAGGCCTATGGGTGCAGGCCAGTAAATCGGCCGAAAAACACCTACGCCGGCCAAATCACGATTTGCGAGCCCTCAAATTAGGCCTATCTGCTGTTAGAGCATTTTGAGGGTCATAAGGCTGGAAGCCGAGCACAGGACTGCCAGCTTGTACTATACTCTGTGGAATTTGGATAAAAATTAGGCCCTATAAGGTTAGTGTTCTATTTTGCAATGGAGCGTCATCCTTCAAGCTGGCGATGGGCTACGGGACTACTTTTAGGGGGGGGGGGGGGGGGGGGGGGACATCATTACATGGAAATTTCTCCCAAAAGTCATTGATTAATCTCAACAAAATTTAACAGAAACTGAAAAATGATGAAATAAACTTTAATTTGATGTGTGTTTCAACACCTTGGAAAGTTGTATTGTATTTTCCTGAATTTTGGAAGTTGGCGTATTTATCATTGGGATCTAAGTTGATGTACTGGTGTGCAATCATAATGTGGCACATAGGCTAGTAATGTCAGATAGTGTGTGCGTCCTTGAACAGGATACTGGGTACCAGACTATACTCAGCTGCAAAATCCGCGTACTGCAAAATGCACGAAAGTTCAGGTAGAATTCCGTAAACCAGCGACATTGAAAGAACGGTGCGACATTAAACAATGGAAAAATAACAAATTTTGATGATTTGGATCAAACAAAATGTGACCTTTTTTCAAGATTTTGATTATTTTTGGACTATTATGTACTATAAATTATTAATCAGTTTGTAAATGTGTTAAACAATCAGAAGAAGAGGGGGGTAATTTCCCATCCAGGATCTACGAATGTATACTAATGAGAACGAGTATCAAAGTGTACCCTACACGCTCTAAACTTGTGTGCCCTGAAAAAGGATGTCAGGGGCCCAGTCACGCAAAAATCACATTGAGAAAATCAACTTTGTGTGAAGTAAAGGCTACATTTTTGTCAGATGAAATTGATTAATATTTCCAATAATTCTGTGCATCAAAACAAAACAAAATTATTTAATTTTAAAGTTATTTACATATTATGCTAACGACCTTTTCCGGGAATAATATATACAGACCTTTTGCCGGGAATAAACTTTACTCCAAGTGCGTTTTCCCACTGAAGTGGAGAGGTGAACGCACTTGTATCATGTTTTGTTAAATTGATATTACACGCTAACGTCCTGATGCCGGTGAAATAAATGCAAAAACCCCCTTCCGTCCTTTTCATTCTGTTAATTACGTCAGAATGGCGTAGCCCCTTGAAACGAAAAATAATGTACATCAAATGAAAGATATTTTAATACTCGATTACCCGGAAACCCCGAATTTGACCTTTTGACCCATTTTCGTCCTTACGACCTTTTGCCAGGCACACGACGAACTTTGCATTCTAAGACTAGATCTAGCCTACATAATCGACTCATTGGTCATCGGACTGAGCGAGATAGCTTCATTTCTAATGCCACGATCATCATGTAGTAGATATTCCCCGTTTAGATTGATAGGAACGTCACAACTTTCCAATCACCAACCTCCTTTCAGTCTTGGTGCACATGCCTGTATGGTGTTGTCGTGATTCACACCATACGTCGAGAAGTTTCGATCCTTGAGTTGAGGAGGCGAAAACTCTGAAGGAGGAAGTAAACAAAGTGACGAGAAAGTATTTCGAAATGTATTTCGAAAATTTGTCTTGATTTTTTTTAGAGAAAGTTGCACTTCAAAAATAAATTACATTGTATATTCAAACAAAAAAGTACGAAAGGCGATCGTTAAAGGTACACACCGGCCTCTTGGGCGATTTTTGGGGGATTTTAGACGCTAAATTAGATTTCACCATGACTGGAATGGTTTTCTCAATTAAAATATAAAGGTCCAAGCGCGACAACTTCAAATGTTTCCGTTTTCGTGTAATTAAAAAAAAAACGGTAGTCACGTGACTTTCTTGCACCAAATTTTGTAGACTGGTTCCCGGTCCGCATATGTATATAATATGGGGACCGGTAGCTAGCACTCATATAAAGCTTCCGATTGGACCACTTCTGCGCGTGCGCAGTAATCATTTTCTATTTTTAGAGATGATGTTTACATTTTCGTGCAGAATCGACACTCGAGCACAATGTACATGTAGTTTGTACAGTATCGGGAAAACTACGAATAATGCAGCGAAGCCAATGATTCACCGATATGTAAGCGATATGTATTCACCATATGTACTATGTAAGCGCAAGTTGGGAAATTTAGACAAAAGCCTAACCATGCTCTAGTCTATTAAAGTAAAAGCATGGAAAAGGCACGCGAATTTAGGGAGACAGACGTACGTACGTACCGTACGTGTACGTACGTGTGCGCCAGCAGCCAAACAAATTGAACAATTTTTTACATGTAGGCCAACAAAAAAATCCCGGGAAATGCACACAAGCCCCAACCCTCTTCCTGGAGGTCAGATTAATCTACCCTTTGCTTCTTAATCTACCCTTCGCTTGTCGCGCCTAACAATATGATTTCTCATCAGAAAAACAAAATACAAAACAAAATTATACAAATTGAGTAGAGCATGAAGGTTTAGACACTTTAAATAATTTTTTATTACAAAGCAGAAGGAAAAACTGAAAAAAGAAAAAGAAAAAGTGACATTCGTTTTTAATCAATAATAGGTCGAACCTTTATACCGGATCCAGCACAATATGGGGGCAGAGGGGAAACCCCCCCCCCCCCCCCTTTACAGACTATTGTTACCTGACACATCCCCCTATACATCTGAAGAGAATTCCTGAGATTCAGGGAACACAATGACCAACACAAAATGGGTAGGGGGGGGGGGGGGGGGGTTCCTCTGCCCCATATCGTGCATCATATGCGAACCTTGAACATGTGTCCTAGTTAGTTTTTTTCAGATTCTTTCATATTGGGACAACTGTATGAAATTTCAATTACTGATAAAGAAAACAAAATTAAAACATTTATTGGTACAGTCAGAAAATATATAGAAATTTTTTTTTTTTTTTGGGGGGGGGGGGGGGGGCACTCACATCAGTACTGATCGACTGTGGAGCAGTAGATGGCAAAGGCATGTTATACACGAAGCCCTTCAAGAGGAGGGGGGGGGGTTCCATGCAAAATTCAGAGCTGAAATCGATTGCATAATACTCTAAAATCTAAAATAGAATGTATAGATTTTCCAGCCCATGATTGAGACTTCCCATTTTGCATTCATTGTGGCTACAATATTATGTTGGCCTCCTTGTTTGCAACAGGAGACGGTGGGGAAGGGGGGGTGGGGGGGGGGGGGGCAATGATTAAATATATATTTTGAAACAAGCCCCAATTGACTCCACAAATTTATGCATGAAAGGGTATTCGGCATGGAGCTTTGGAGGTCTCTTTTCGATTCTGAACTTATGCGCCTATCAATTTGCTTCCCCCCCTCCCCCCCCCCCCCCCCGGGCTGCCCCACCCAAGATGTGGGGATTGTCACTTTTGAAGTGACAAAATCCCCACCCCTGGGGCAGAATTTTAATGACAATCCCTGACATACATGGGTGGGGCACCCCCACCTCTTGGTTTTTAACTTCTGATAATGGGGAAACAATGGCAAAATGAGTGACCAAAATCCCTACCCTGGGGCTTGAAAAATGTGACCAAACCCCACATAAGACCTGGGGCAGCCCGGGGGAGGGGGGGGGGGGGGGCAGGGGGGGGGGGAGCAATTAATAGGTGCATTAATATTTGTCCTGTCAATGCTGGATGTTATGAAACTGGTGGACTTCATTCCAATCAATGAACAAATGTCCTTTCTTCTTTGTATAGACTTGGCAGTTGCAGTGACAGCAAGAAAAAATGCTCCTGGAAACAGTGACTGCAGTTTAACTTTCTAAAATCTTGTCTAAAGTCTGCCCCTAATGAAGGACACTGTGGGCTTCATCAATCACAACACTGTTCTGAAAACATCACACACATGTTTCTCCAATAAATGTTCAAGATGCCCAATAACGTCAAAAAATCTTCCATCCGTAACACTTTCACTCTGGTGTCCTGTTGCTCATCTGCAATAGTTAGGCACCTTTTGTCACTGACTTGAATGGCACATGCACCGTATCTGCATGAAAAGAAAAAGAAAATTTACGCAAATTAATAGCAGTACTGCTGTTTGCATACACATGTACATAGCATATGTCGGGTGCCATCAGTGGATATGCATTATTGCCTGATGGCGCAGTGCTATATCTGTAAACTGTACCACTATCAAAATGGAGGTAAAGTCTTTCCTACAGGATTACTTGATCACGCAAATCTACTTTGACAAACAAGTGAATCGGTAGTGTTGTGACGTATACCCCTGGCAGTGTGAGTTGCGATTGAATGTAGTATTGCGCCCTCTCGTGGTCCTCGTAGTTTTTCGCTAAAGTTACACAATTGTTCAGTCACGTCAAGTTTTAGTCCATTTTGGTGCCTGTTTTTCCATCTTTTTGAGACCACTCTATTCTGATAGCCTCACACCAGAAGATCACTGGTGAGTTTAAGATTCCATTTATACTTGTGTTAGTGATTATTGATCGTTATTTGATGAGTAATTTGTATCGTAATTTTCAGTCACATTTTGCCACCATGACTTTCTGTATCGAATCGATAATTTTCTTGTGCCTTGCGAAAACTTTCCCTGATTTTGTGCCTTAGAATTTTCCTCATTATCGAGGCCGGTTTCTCAGGTGACATGATTGGAATGATCAGTATTGTTTTCTGGTCAAGAAACAGTGGATATTTGGTCATTTTATGTTTTTATATCGATGATTTTTGAACGTTATATAAGGTTAGGAACTTAGTTTTTGTGTGCACACGAGGCCTGTCTAAGCACATGCTCGCGCCATTTTTCCACGATGTTATGAATATTCATGAGCTGGATTCCATATTTGGGATTAGCGTATCCTTATTTGGAAAGTACAGTGTATTTAGGAACTATGCATTTTTCTTGGTTTCAGGTTGCTGATTTCAGTATTCCAGACCCATAGGCAGTTTGAGGACACTTCATCTTTTGGAGAGCACAGTTCTGTAGGTTAATTTCCATAGATTGTCTAATGTGAATTTACAATCCCTTGGAGTGTTTTGAGATGATGTTATGCACTTACCTTTGCGATGTTTCTTATACATGTATCAGTTTGACATTACCTTTTGATCTTTCAATATTTCATTAATATTTTTATGTCTTTGGTTTTTTATTGTTAAATCTCTTGCCGACCTGTGTAAATTCGTGCACATTGTTAATTGTACTTAGTGTATTTTCTTTGTATTTCTTGTTTTTTAGTTTTACCTCATGTGGTCCACCCACGACACAGGAAAGAGAATAAAGCAGTTAAAGTTCACAAATCCTGTATTAGTCAGAGGTTAACTTGTCGGAAAGAGGGCGCCCTCGGCGCTCCATGTTCGTCATAGTAAAAAGAACTCTTCAAGATGATCGAAGTACTCGACTCCGACGACTCAACCAGTGCCAGTTCTCGACGAACACGGGCATCACGCAGAACCAGCAGAAGTTCCCTGAAGTCAAACACGAGCTCAGCAGCCATTCTGGCTCGTGCTAAAGCCAAGTCCTTGAAAACAAAGGTGGAATTCACCCAGAAAGAGGCAGATCTTCGTCGGCAAGAACAACACGTCGCCAATGCTCTTCTTCTATTGGGCGCAGAAAAGGAGTATGCAATGGCAGAAGTGGAAGCAGAATTTTTAGAGTCAGTCGCCTTGAGGGAAGGTTCCGCCAGTATCCAAGAAGATTTGCAGTTGCCAGTTGTTGACTCCGCTGTCCGCACCAGCGACTATATATCCCACCACTTCAAGGAACCTGAGACAGAGTCGCCTGAAAAAGAAAAACCAGCAATCAAGATCGAAGAAAAGTCCCCATCAGAAGTTCAGCCTGTGATACGAGACAAAAAGGATGATGCTGAAACCAAGCCTGCACTGCCGTCACAGTCTATCCCCAAAGATGGCAATCTACCGGAGCCCCCCAGCCCACCCATTAAGGAGAGTCTCAACTCCATCAGTAACATGTTGGTGAAGAAAGAGCTGGTAAAGAGTGGAATCAGAAAATTCAAAGGCAGTGCGGGCGACTACCGGGCCTGGAAGTGCAGCTTCCAACAAGCAACGAAGGACCTGGAGCTGAAGCCATATGAGGAGTTAAACCTGGTCCTGGGTTCCCTGGAGGGCGAGACAGAAACGTTCGTAAAAAGGATCTATGCCATCCACATTGACAGACCAGAAGAGGGCCTCAAGCGAACCTGGGAGTATCTGGAGCAAAAACATGGCTCCCCAGAGGCAGTGGAACGAGATCTCACAGGCCGACTAGAGCAGTTCCAAAAGATCTCCCCGAAGAGCAGCACCAAGCTGGAAGAGTTCGGATATCTTCTCCTTGAGGTCCAGTACCGGAAGGAGTCGGAGAAGTTTCCAGGGTTGCTGGCGTTGGACTCCTCGAGGGGATTGCAGCCCCTAGTGCAGAAATTGCCAGAGTGGCTACAGAACAAGTGGCGAGAGAAGGGGTCAGAATACAAGAAGAAGCATGCAGTCCTCTTCCCGCCTTTTGAGGAATTTGTAAAGTTCATCCAGCACCATGCCAGAGTGCAAAGCGACCCGAGCTTCCAGTTTTCTGATGCTGTCAAGAGTGCAGCTGAACGCTCTTCGTCAAGGCCTTCTTTCACCGTAAGAAAGACTGGGGTGGAGGAAGGGTCTGCAGCAAAGGAGACATCCCGTTGCCCGGTACACAACACAGCACACGAGCTGCAGGATTGCCGAGCCTTCCTACAGAAATCCATAGATGAGAAGATATCATTTGTGAAAGAGAATCGCCTGTGTTTCCGGTGTTTGAGGGCCAACCACATCATTAAGAACTGTAAGACCCGAGTGAGATGCGACATATGTGGCAAGTCCCATGTCACAGTCATGCACAGGCCTGCACCCAGTAAAGAAGTTCCACCAGCGTCAAATCAGACACCCCCTACCATGAAGTACGACGACCGGCCCCAGATAATCGTCACACCTAAATGCACCAGAGTATGTGGCAGCGGTAAAAAAGGCCGGTCATGCGCCAAAATTTGTTTGGCAAAAGCCTACCTGAAAGAGAAGCCGGACCATGTTATCACCACATACGTCATCATCGACGACCAAAGTGATGGTTCCCTCATCAACGAAAATCTTCTTAAGAGATTAGGAGTCAAGCAGAATAAGTCAACGTATGCTGTCAAGACGGTTAATGGCCTCCAGGAAGTCCACGGTAGAAAACTTTCTGGCCTAGTCATCGAGAGTATGGACGGCACAGTTTCCGCTCCTACGCCTACACTGTTCGAGTGCAACAACATTCCTGGAGATGTGGCGGAGATACCCACACCAGAGGTGGCAGCAGCCTTTGATCACTTAAAGCCAATCGCCCCGATGATACCACCCCTGAACAAAGATGCCGAAATAGCAGTGCTACTTGGCAGAGATGCTCCGCAGTTTCACAAAGTGAGAGAGGTGATCAACGGCAAAGATGACCAGCCATGGGCGCACCGACTCGATCTAGACTGGGTCGTTGTCGGCGAGGTTTGTTTGAACGGCGCCCACATCCGGACAGACATCTCCTACCTGCAGCAAGACGTAATCAGCACCTACTTTACGCAGGTCTTGAGAAACGGTCGCCATTCTGCCCAATTCCAGCCATGTGACAAGGCAGTGAAGGTCTTTCACACCAGGCCTACAGCAGCTGAATTGGGGGAAGAAGTGTTCATCAGCACTAGTGCTGATGAACGTCTTGGGCCGTCTTCCGACGACAGAGAGTTCATGGAGCTGATCGCCGGCGAGATGAAGAAAGACCAAGATGGTAACTGGTGCGCACCTTTGCCCCTCAGAAAAAATAGAAGAACACTGCCAAACAACAAGGCCCAAGCGGTATCTAGGATGAAAACCCTGGCCAGCTCCCTGGCTAAGGACGAAAAGAAAAGGCAGCACTACATCGAGTTCATGAGAAAGATTCTGGAGAAGGGACTTGCTAAGCAGGTTCTGGATGAGGCAACTACTGCTGGTGAAGAAGTTTGGTACCTCCCACACTTCGGAGTATACCACCCCCAGAAGCCTGACAAGGTGAGGGTGGTGTTCGACTCAAGTGCCGTCTTCTCAGGTGTTTCCCTGAATGATGTCTTGTTAAGTGGACCTGATCTGATGAACCAGCTCCTGGGCGTCCTGATCAGGTTCCGAGAGGAGCCAGTTGCAGTCACCGCAGACATCGAGCAGATGTTTTATGCTTTCAGAGTCCGAGAAGACCACACAAGATTCTTACGTTTCCTGTGGTATGAGGACAACAACCCTAATGCAGCCATTGTCACCTACTGCATGACAGTGCATGTCTTTGGCAACAAGCCATCCCCAGCTGTGGCCATCAGTGGCCTAAGAAAGACTGGTGAAGAAGGTGAAGCAGAGTTTGGCACCGATGTGAGGAAGCTGATAGAAGGAAATTTCTACATGGACGACCTACTGAAGTCTTTCCCAACCAAGGAAGAGGCAGTCGACGTGCTGAAGCGAACGAAGGATCTCCTGTCCACTGCGAATATCCGTCTGCACAAGTTCGCTTCAAGTGATGCTGGTGTCCTGGCAACATTTGAGCCTAGCGAGTTGGCCCCGAACCTGGCTGAAGCTGACCTCTCCAACAAAGATGAAAGCACCATACGATGTACATTGGGAGTATCCTGGGACCTAAAGGCAGACTCCTTTACTTTCCAAATAGCAGAACCGAATGCCAACGCATGCACCAAGAGGACAGTGTTGTCGGAAGTCAATGGAATTTTTGACCCGATTGGGTTGGCAGCACCCGTGATCATTAAGGGGAAGATGCTGCTGCAAGAGATGACTCAAGATGGCGGTGGCTGGGATGATCCACTCCCAAAGGACCCACTCCAAGACTGGGTGATGTGGAGAAAGTCCCTGATCGCCTTGACGGATGTGCGAGTTCCTCGCTCATTTGCACCATTCTCAACCACAAAAGTAGTGAGAAGAGAACTACATACTTTTGGAGACGCTTCGAACAAGGCCATAGGCGCAGTCTGCTATTTGAGGACTGTTGGCAGCAACGATGAAGTCCATGTCCAGTTGGTGATGGGTAAAGCAAAGCTCGCACCTAAAGCAGCCATCACCATCCCACGCCTTGAGCTCTGTGCATCAGTTCTGGCCACAGAAATGGAAGACTACGTCACCCAGGAACTACAGATTAAAGTTGATGAGTCAAAGTTCTACACTGATAGCAAAGTAGTCCTGGGATACATTACCAACAGAAAACGTCGCTTCCGCACTTACGTGTGCAACCGAGTAAACCGGTTACTCAAAACCTCCGAGCCTGGACAGTGGGCCTATGTCCCGTCAGAGAGAAACCCAGCTGACCTAGCTTCGAGATCCATTCTGGCAGCAGAGTTAAGTGGTTCCATGTGGATTGCCGGACCAGAGTTCCTGAGGCTAAAGAACCTGCCCTCGAGCTGCGAGCAGAGAGAGATAGAAATTCTCCAGGATGACCCAGAAGTGTCTCCAGAGAAGATAAGCTGCAACAAGGTTGTCTTGACCGATACATCCCTCGGCAGTGAGAGGTTCACCAGATTTTCAAGTTGGGATTCAGCAATGAGAGCCACTACCAACTTGATCCACATTGCCAACTCATTCAGAGCAGAATTCAACTGCAAGGGTTGGCATGTCTGTGAGAAGGCGAAGTCTATCAGAGAGCGTCTCAAAGCTGAGACCGTCATAATAAAGAGTGTGCAGAGTGAAGCCTTTGCTGCCGAGTTAGCCGAATTTAGAAGTGGGAAGTTGACCAAGAAGAACAAGCTGGCTTCGCTCAACCCCTACGTTGACAGCAACGGGGTACTCCGAGTCGGAGGCAGATTGCAGAAAGCGCAACTGTCAGAGAGAGCAACACACCCAGCTGTACTACCAAAGAACAACCATATGTCACAAAGCTCATCATCAAGCACTTCCATCAGCAGTGCAGCCACCAAGGTCGACACATTACCTTGGGTACGATAAGGAATGAAGGCTACTGGGTTCTTGGTGGCCAGAGGCAGATATCCAAGGTGATTCAAGACTGCGTGACATGCAAAAGGCTGAGGGGTAAGCGTCAAGACCAGATCATGGCAGACCTCCCAGAAGAGAGAGTCACAGAAGCACCGCCATTCACTTTCGTCGGGGTAGACGTTTTCGGCCCATTTGAAGTCAACAGCAGAAAGACCAGAGGATGCACAAGTCGTGCAAAGAGATGGGCTGCCCTATTTACTTGCATGGTATCACGGGGTGTCCACATCGAGATCTTGGAAGCAATGGACAGCTCGTGTTTCATCAATGCCCTGAGACGTTTTTTCTCCATCAGAGGTCCAGCCAGGCAGATCCGTTCAGACTGCGGCACAAATTTTGTTGGTGCCTGTAATGAAATTGGACAACAGCTCCAAGACAAGGAACCTATCAAGAGGTATCTACTCACTCGTGGCTGCGAGTGGGTTTTCAACCCTCCCCACGCATCGAATATGGGTGGAGCTTGGGAGCGAATGATCGGCATTTCCCGCCGCATCCTAGAAGGTATCCTGCGAGATGTCAAGCCTAGCCAGCTCACCCATGAGGTTTTCACAACCCTTATGGCAGAAGTCGCTGCCATAATCAACTCCCGACCGTTACTGCCAGACAGCGACACCCCAGAGCTACCCTTGAACCTGTCGCCCAATATGCTGCTCACGATGAAGCCATCGCAGGTGACAGCCCCAGAAGGACCATTTGATCTCAAAGATCTCATGAGAAGCCAGTGGAGACGCGTCCAGCATCTATCCAATATGTTCTGGGACAAGTGGCGGAAGGACTACCTACCTCTGCTACAGACTAGAGCGAAGTGGCAGCAGCCAAAGAGAGACCTGAAGGAAGGGGATGTTGTCATCGTCAAATGTGACTCCCGGCGAAACGACTGGCCTCTGGGCAAGGTTGTTGGCATTGTAGCAAGTGGAGACGGACACATCAGGAAAGCCAGCGTGGAGATGGTAGCCGCGGACCAGAGGAGCCTGTTTCTACGACCAGCCCGCGAGTTGACGAAGAAGACGTTGTTGCGGCCAATAAGCGACTTGGTTCTTCTGATTCCCTCGGAGTGACTGATCACCGTGGTCCAGCGGAACTCATGAAGCTTGGACTCTACCAGATGCTGCTTAGACATGTAGGCACCGCGTATCAAGTGTTTACTCGCTGTTTGCAAATTTACTGTTCTGCTTGTTTTAATCCATTTTTACTGATTTAGTGTAACCTTATTACATGTATTTGTATTGTATTCACATTGTGATGATGGTATCACCACGGGGGGAGTGTGATGTATACCCCTGGCAGTGTGAGTTGCGATTGAATGTAGTATTGCGCCCTCTCGTGGTCCTCGTAGTTTTTCGCTAAAGTTACACAATTGTTCAGTCACGTCAAGTTTTAGTCCATTTTGGTGCCTGTTTTTCCATCTTTTTGAGACCACTCTATTCTGATAGCCTCACACCAGAAGATCACTGGTGAGTTTAAGATTCCATTTATACTTGTGTTAGTGATTATTGATCGTTATTTGATGAGTAATTTGTATCGTAATTTTCAGTCACATTTTGCCACCATGACTTTCTGTATCGAATCGATAATTTTCTTGTGCCTTGCGAAAACTTTCCCTGATTTTGTGCCTTAGAATTTTCCTCATTATCGAGGCCGGTTTCTCAGGTGACATGATTGGAATGATCAGTATTGTTTTCTGGTCAAGAAACAGTGGATATTTGGTCATTTTATGTTTTTATATCGATGATTTTTGAACGTTATATAAGGTTAGGAACTTAGTTTTTGTGTGCACACGAGGCCTGTCTAAGCACATGCTCGCGCCATTTTTCCACGATGTTATGAATATTCATGAGCTGGATTCCATATTTGGGATTAGCGTATCCTTATTTGGAAAGTACAGTGTATTTAGGAACTATGCATTTTTCTTGGTTTCAGGTTGCTGATTTCAGTATTCCAGACCCATAGGCAGTTTGAGGACACTTCATCTTTTGGAGAGCACAGTTCTGTAGGTTAATTTCCATAGATTGTCTAATGTGAATTTACAATCCCTTGGAGTGTTTTGAGATGGTGTTATGCACTTACCTTTGCGATGTTTCTTATACATGTATCAGTTTGACATTACCTTTTGATCTTTCAATATTTCATTAATATTTTTATGTCTTTGGTTTTTTATTGTTAAATCTCTTGCCGACCTGTGTAAATTCGTGCACATTGTTAATTGTACTTAGTGTATTTTCTTTGTATTTCTTGTTTTTTAGTTTTACCTCATGTGGTCCACCCACGACACAGGAAAGAGAATAAAGCAGTTAAAGTTTACAAATCCTGTATTAGTCAGAGGTTAACTTGTCGGAAAGAGGGCGCCCTCGGCGCTCCATGTTCGTCATAAGTGTTAAAAGATTTTTGCACAAATACTGGCACTGGATGCCTGAAACATGAGTAAGCACTAGTTGGACATTCAGTTAAGATAGAACTCTCTATTGTATAAATAAAAAATTAACATGATTCAGACTAGTTTTAATATGAAAGAAATTTGTCACATCAGAAAGATTTTACTTTAAACCCCCAACCAAAATCGGTAAGGAACAGCAAATCTTGGAAAATAACCACCCGTTTGTGTTCATAATTGTAAAAACACTTGGCACAACCTTTAATTTTGAGAATTTTGTTGGGACATTTTATTGCAATATAGGAGAAGAAAGTTTGTGTAAAGTCACTCAAAGTGTTCACATACATGTTGATTTCTTCCTAATTTTTTACAGATTTTGCTGACATAAATCTTGAAATAACAGGTTGTGCCACATGTTTAGACAGTTCAAGGAGGGTTGGTTATTTTCCAAGATTTTGCTGTTCTTGACCGATTTTGGTGGGGGTATTATAAAGTAAAATATTTCCGTCTTACCCTTTGAATCTGCTCTCCAATGATTGAATTAAGCGGGCTGCAAATGGTTCTTGCTGCTCTCAGTATACATGGCCACTACACGATGAGACTCCAGAACTTAGTCTAGTCTCACTCAGTGTTCATTTTATTCTCCATAGGCCTATATTACTAGTCCATCGTTCTCGTATGTCCAGCATCACACTTCACAATCACAACAGTCTTCTTATTTTTGTAGGCAAAATCGCCATCGTCATGATCATGATCGATCATCGTGTCTCCTCCGCGAAGGCAACATTTCAAGCATTTCAACAGCATAGGTTTCAAATAAAAGCAGTGCCTCTCTCCTTGTTGATGGTTGCGAAAATATACCTTTAATTTTAGACCTGAGCGAAAATCTAAACGAATATTCGTAATATACACTGACGTATCATCATGCATTAAGTGCGATACCCCAGTTGCATTGTGGGTATGATCCCTGACCTGCATGCATATGCATGAACCGGAGGAATTCCTCCGAAATATATTACCCGCTACCGGTGGTCCCTACTTTTGAAATCCGAAGGACAATGTAGTGACCGGGAACCAGTCTACAAATGTTGGTTCACAGCCGTGAAACCTTTCAATAACTGAACCAAATTCCAGTTTAATTTAACCATAATAATCATGACTATTTTTCCAAACTGTACCTATTGTATTGTTGATTATACTTCAATTTGGCGAAATTTTGGCGAAAGTCGTAACACTTTCCCAAAGACCGGGCAACGGACCTATGTTTCACGAGACACGGCGTGGGGCCAGCGCGGCATAGCTAGCCCCCGCAGCCGGCGGGCGAAGCACAGCTAGCTGCCGCATAAATCTATCAACGCTGCACATACTGCACTGTACATGTACATATCGGTACGGCGATCAGTACAGTACTGGCGCTAGTCTTGGTTCCAAGACCTTCGTGTTCCTTTTTTCCTTCCGAACGAGGGCGCTGTTTCTCAGTAAATCGATTCGGATTGTATTCGATAATGTTTTATATATTACGCGCTCTGACAAGAATCGATTCTACTGTTCTTTGCTCGGTTCTTCACTTCCACGAAGGTCTTGGATATTCCTGTCCGCGGGTCTTAAATTTTTCTTTACTTTTTCGACATTCTCCCCCGACTTTCCGGGGGAGCCAATTATTCATAACTTGGCGAGCATGCACGATTAAATAAAACACGGTGCGGTCATCACCCTGGGTGCGGTTTTTTGTGTATGTGTGTTGTGTTGTCTGGAAATTTGAAGTTCACCGCGCCCGGGCCCGGGCCCGCGACGCGTCGACCGTTGGATGAAGGATTGCGCGATCCGCGTGACCCAGTCTGTCATGTCTGTGGGAAATATTTGTTTAAGTTGACGTGTATAGTAGGCACGACGTGTCGTTAAAATCCGCGAAGTATCTGTAGTGCAGCTGATTTCTGTAGTGCAGCTGAAGTTTATTTAGACATCAAATAAGTGTAGGCCTAGTATACGAAATATTTGTGCGACACTTGTCACAGACAAGTGAGGAAAGTATTTTAAATCTTCTTCAACATTAAAAAATGAGGATGATGAGTGAACATGTGAGGTATATTTTAATACTACCGAATGTAAATTTAGAACTATAACCTTTGATGACAGCCAGTGTGTTTACGTGCTTACTATTCCACATTTCCAAATGTCCACATGTAATAGAACAAATACATGCAGTAGTCGGTGTACATATTATTGGTTAAAAGAACTACATCACAATTTATTTCATTACAGTCATAATTGATCAGTTTCAATTATTTTATTTTTTTAAACAACAATTTTTATACAAAGGAAAACATATCAGAAAGGATTAACAAATGGTGATACATACGGCGTACATAATAGCCCAACTTTTATAGTTAAATATAATCCCCAAACATTTTTCGACAAGAAAAAGGGTTGATAAGTGAAGGCAAAAACATAGATTTCGGGGTTGTGGGGATGGGGAATATATCTCCACCCACACACACTTTATGACAAGATCACCCCTAGACAATAAAACCAGACAGAAGAAAAACATTCAAATAGACCAGGAGGTAATTATAAATTTCACATGGAAATTACAGTAGAATGGTCGGAAAGAGGGTTAAATTTGGGTTTGTGTATGGACCATAATTAATACATGTGTAATAAACAGCGTAGTGTCCAATCCCCCCCCCCCCCTTTCGAAATTTTAAGTTGGTTGGTTTTGAAAATTTCATGATACCCCCCCCCCCCCCCCCCCCTTTCCCCCGGTCTCCACACATGTCATAGTCAAATCATGGAGTAGTCTTGGTTCCAAGACGTCCTTAGCGCGGTGCGACGTACTAGCGCGCACGGCAGCGCCCTCTAGCTACACACGCACACACGCCAAGGCCAAATCGCTGAGAACGTCTTGGGTATTTCGCAAGGGAGCGCGCGCGACCTGCTTATGCATAATTTAACAGGCGGGTCAAACGAATAATCGCGCTTGCGCACTGGAGGAAACTCATGTTTAAGTAATAACTTACTAGTCAGTTAACGTTCTGAGCAGAGTGATTCTGGACTGGCAAACAGGATTGTTAAAAAAATGTGATCTGGAATATCAGACGTTATCTCTGCCAATTTCAGTCCCAGATGTTCAGCACGATGTAACTGATCAACGGCCAGAGCTTTCAATGGCACGACGACAATAATCAGTGCTTTCTCCTGTTTGCATTCGGTTACTTCGTTCATGGAGGTAGGAAACACCTCCATGCTTCGTTCAAGAAATCTAAAGACCAATGGAGCAGCTTGAAAAATTACATTCTTGCCAAATCCCGTTGGTAAATTAACAAACAAATCATGGCCACGTACAAATTGATGAATGGCACTGATCTGATGACTTTTTAGCTTTCCAAAGCCCAGTTTGTTGCTGTAAAATCGATCGCTTGGTCCACGCGGTCAGACATTTTTTCCAACAAACAACGAATGGCTTGGTACTGCGCTGCACGTTCATACGTACGTAGTTTAAGGTCATGCTTGAGACTTAATCTAGCCTCTATTTCATCTTCAATATCGTCTTGTTCTTTCATTAAGTCTTGCATCTCATTATCGGTTTCTACTACTTCGAGGTTTTTTTTATTTCGGCGAGTCTATCGTATAGTTTACTCAGTTCGGCTAAATTTAATTCGGCATTACCGCTGATAGTTTGTAGTTTTTTGTCTAAAGCTACAAGTTCTCTATAATTTAACCCCGCAGTTTGCGCTTGAGCATCTACTTCTCTCGGTTGAGGGGGAGGAATTGTATATCTACCGGTTTCAAAATCATAATCAGGATCAATTTCGGGGCCTTCTGGAGTGACTGGAGTGACGTAAGTATCATACGCTTCATCTATCGTTTGTTCAGCATCTAGCAAATTATATTCAGCGGTCGTTAATAAACCCAAATCTTCTTAAAAAAATGTAGTAAAGTTTCCAAACGGAAACTTCGCTTTAAAGTTTGTTCCTAACGTCCCTTTAGCTATAAACATATTGGGAGAATTTTTACCAGTCAATCTAACACCGTCGAAGTAAATACCCTTTTCATCTTTAGTAAAAAGTTCGTACCTAATGAGTTTTGGTCTAACGAAGCCGTCTTTTTTTTCGTCTTTTTTTTCTTCCCAAAAACCATACAATTTATTAGCTAAACCTTCTTTATATATATCACGACGTTTATCTATAATATCACCAGCTTCATCAGTCGTCGTAGGTGGTTTTGGTTCAGCCGGTCTGTCTAATTCAAAATCATCGTCGGGGTCTATTCCAAAACCATCGTCGCCATTGGCATCTTGAAAATCATCATCAGCATCGGCATCTTCTCGTTCGTCTTCTCGACCTAAGTCATCCATAGGTATAAATTCTCCACCTTCAGCCATTTTATAAAGTCGTATATTTTATATTTTACGTGGTATTTACCACATTCTGAGGAATTACTCCTTGACTCACCAACCAAGTCTGAGTAGCTAGAGCGCTACCTACCGTAGCGGTGATTTTAACCGTATCTTCTACGTCTAACTTTCCTAAATCGGCGGGCTTAATTTTCAAAAGTTTTTTACTCAACATAGTATAACCTACGGTCAACAAACTCAACACAGCGCCGTGATAAAGAGTATTTGCAACGTTCTTAGTATCCATTTTACTTGTACAAACATTTTTTATTTTTTATTTATTCCATTTCTAATAGTTCTTCAACTTTAGGGGGTACGTTTGTAACCCCTACTTTTTGCTGCGGTTCCGCTGGTTTACTCTTTTTAAACGCGAGATATCCAATTCCTAAAACAGCCAAACCAACCATAGCGTATCCCCAGCTCGGAATGTCTCTCATCGTTAGCGCTGGCGTTTGCTGGGGAGCTTCTTCTTCTATACTTTGCATTTTTTGTATTTGTTCTTTCATCTTTCTGTTTCTTTCAGCCAGTCTTTTACCTTGCTCTACTCTTTTAGGGTCTTTTACTCTCTTTTTTGTGACTCTCGCTAGAGCCGGCTGTTCGGGAGGTTGGGGAGGCTGAGCCGGCTCTTGTGGAGGTTGGGGAGTCTCTTGGGGAGGCTGAGGAGTCTCTGCTACTTGATCCGTCGTTGTCGTTTCTAGACTCATCTTTTATAGTAATACTACTATTATTTGTTGTTGTATTTCTACTACTATCTACCTGTAAATGTTTAGTCGTGATCAACATAGCCACCAAAGGAGATAAATAAACCCCATAATTGTAATGCACTTCGCAAAGTAAACTGGACATACTGCTTGAAATAACGGGATCTTTTTCTAGGTCATTAACGAGGGCTTCTTCAGAATCTAAACAAAGTTTATAACCGAATGGCGAAGCCAGCGGCAAAGCCACGCCTATAGCTTTTGCGTAAAGAGTCAACACGCAACCCCCAAACTTACTATCATTTCTTTACCGAGCTTGGCTTCGTATCTTTTATACAGTTTTTCTTGTTTTTCCGCGGTCAAGCTCTCTATTTCATTAACGGAGTATTCTTTACCAAAATATTTTTTAGAATCACCGGAAGCAACTACGCCTAAAAGTCTATTTTTAGGATCTGGAGACTCGCTCGTCGTCGCTAAGCTATGCCCTATGGGCGCAGCAGCTACTGTTGGATGAGGTTCTTGAGATAACGTGCTTAGAGATTCTATCGATTTGCTCATTTAAAATAGAACTATATTTTTTAATCTTATTTCTACAAGACATATAATCGTAAGAAAATAAAGATAAGTTGATGGCTATTACTAGTTTTAATAATAGGTCTAGATATTCTATCATATTTTATAGATGACTAGATAATCTAACAGTTATCTAACAGTTATCTATAGATCATCTATCAGTTATCTAATAGTTATCTAACAGTTATCTAACAGTTATCTAACAGTTATCTAACAGTTATCTAACAGTTATCTAACAGTTATCTAACAGTTATCTAACAGTTATCTAACAGTTATCTAACAGTTATCTAACAGTTATCTAACAGTTATCTAACAGTTATCTAACAGTTATCTAACAGTTATCTAACAGTTATCTAACAGTTATCTAACAGTTATCTAACAGTTATCTAACAGTTATCTAACAGTTATCTAACAGTTATCTAACAGTTATCTAACAGTTATCTAACAGTTATCTAACAGTTATCTAACAGTTATCTAACAGTTATCTAACAGTTATCTAACAGTTATCTAACAGTTATCTAACAGTTATCTAACAGTTATCTAACAGTTATCTAATAGCTATCTAATAGCTATCTAATAGCTATCTAATAGCTATCTAATAGCTATCTAATAGCTATCTAATAGCTATCTAATAGCTATCTAATAGCTATCTAATAGCTATCTAATAGCTATCTAATAGCTATCTAATAGCTATCTAATAGCTATCTAATAGCTATCTAATAGCTATCTAATAGCTATCTAATAGCTATCTAATAGCTATCTAACAGTTATCTAATAGTTATCTAATAGATCATCTATAGATCAACTATAGATCAACTGCCAACAGACTGGAGGATCAGTTTTTACCAATAATTTACTAAAAGGCACATCTCTTAAAATCTTTTTAATTCTCGATCTTTCTTCTAAAGGCACCGCATCATTTTCATCGAGACATTGATCGAAACTATTTTTATCTTTACAATAAAACAATACGACAAATGCAGTTTGAGCTCTAAAATCCGTCATTACGCAATTATACTTTTGAGTCATCAACCAACAGTAGTGATTGTCGTGCCTACCGCTAAACGCCAATTTCGTTAAAACGCAAGTGCTCGCGTAGCTACGCGAGCGCGCCGCCTTACGATATTTTATTTCTTGTTCCGAGCTACAATCGACTATCAAAAATAAAACGTGCGATCCTTTAAATCGAGCTCTATAAAATTCTAAAGCTTCGTTGAGAGACACCTTTTCTACCTCTAAATCGCATAGGTATATCTCGGGATCTAACCACAACCAAGGTCTCTCGCGATAAGTCTTGTTGTTGCTCAATGTAGGACAAATAACTACGATATTTTCAAAGTGATCTTTGTACTCAGTTTCTAATAGATCTAAAATATATTTGGTTTTACCCGAATTAGTCCTACCGCATATTAGTGCGCAGTGTGGTGTTTTTGGAAACATGCTTATTTAAGGCTTATTTAATAGTAAGGTAGATACTTTTGTATTTTAAGAGTAACTACCGCTAAATCGTCCATCTTCGAGAACCAACTGACCATCCATCACCAAGAAAACGTAACACGATAGTCCACCGGCTGTCTCAGCCTCTCTTTCTAAATGGAGAGAAATACCGCCACCTACGTCTCCTATTTTCCTGCCAGAACCGTGACTTTTGTTGTCGTCGGTTACCCTCGTATCTAGCCAAAGACCGTAACTAGTGCTTAAATAGGAGCCTAGCGTCATATCGTGTAAGTCTAAGTCTTTGCACACGCTGGCACCAAATTCTGTATTAGAGTCGCCGAAAAACTTGGTAATCTCATCCCAGTGTTGATAACGCTTCATGCCCTGACTATACAATTGATTCGGCTTACCCTCTATCGTAACGTCTACTTTTTCGATCTTTGGATTATAAAAAATTTGAGGATCTTTTTCGCCCGATTCTTTAAATAAAAGAAGTATACCTTTGAGACTTCTAATGGCTTGATTAAGATTAATGTTCCAAGTAGTATCGGACTTGTTTAACGTTAAAACCGTATATCTTTGAACTTTTTCGTATAGAAAATGAGTTTTACCTCGATATTTTTGTCTGATACTATCGGCCAATGTTTTACTAGTCACCGTTTCAAACTCGAGATCTAACCCCGAAATTTTATACTTCGCGTTATTATCGGTAGATTTTACTACGCTCGCGTGATCGTTAAATGTAAATTCATACGTTAGTCTATCTTTGAGCGTCGATGGACTAAAAGGCTGATGATCCGTAAGCATTTCAAAATCTAGAGGAATGTAATATCGGTTACCGTAAGCGTTGGCAATAGCTTTGTCTTTTCCACCATTTGCGCTAGCAACCCCATCGCTAGCGCCGATTCTGAGTTTCGTGACGTTAGAAGTTTCGAGTCCTCGATACGCATCGTTCGCGCTGGCTGGTCGCCACAAGTCTTTATACGCGTTATATACATCGGCATCCGTAAACGCTACGAAATCTTTACCTTCTAGTTTGATTCTTACGCCACTAATTAAATTTCTTCGCCAGTGCCTTCAGATTCTAAGTCTATATTAAAAGCTAATCGTACAGTACCCGGTACGACTACATCGTCTTGACTCAACATAGGAAATTCAACGATCAACAGACTGCCAGCCCCTGCGGTACTAGGATTATGAGTAATAACCATCGATTGCCTCAACCCCTTCAACGCTCTAGGATTTTTTAAACTTCTGTGTGGATTCAGTTTGCTTCCATAAATTGCGTTCATTTTACTTAACGAAACAAAAAAATAAAAAGCAAAAAACTTAAACTTTTAAACAAACTTATAAACTAAATAACCTAAAACAGCAGTGCCTCCTAAGATAAATGCAATTTCGCCATCTTTTTGATCTTCGCTGGGTACGTAAAAGTCCGACAATACAGGTTCGCGAGGTAATCTCAACTCGTCGTTGGTTACTTCGTTATATTCTCTCAACGCCTCATCTACGTTTTTAAATGTTTTTTGAGCCCTGGCTTCTTTATGTAGTCGATCGTTTAGATAATCCAGAACCTTGGTTCTTTGTTCTACCCACTCTTGTTTAGCTTGAGTTAATCGTTCTAAAGCCAAATCGTGTCGTTTACGCTCTTCGTCCGCACCGCTTTTTCCTATCTTAGAAAAGGCAAAGCTCGTTCCGCTAAATGCCACAGCGCTTATTAAAGCTCCAGCACCCATAATTAAAAGACTCACCATTTTTAAATAAGTCGTTAAAATAAAATGGAAACAAAATTAAGTAAAATATTTTACAGTCCTAGAGGATATTGGAAAGGTGCAGGCGCCATAAAAAAATTATCGTTAAAAGCCAATGTACCCGAGTCAGACGTTAGAAATTGGTTAAGAAAACAAGCCATGTGGCAAATTTATTTGCCTGCTCCCAGTACTATCCCGAGACCTACGAGCCTCAATAAGGCCATCGCACGACCAAATGAAATGCATCAAGCGGATCTGTTATATCTACCTCACGATGTAGTTAAACGGAAAACTTACAAATACGCGTTGACGATCGTTGATGTGGCCACTCGATATAAAGAAGCTGAACCCTTGACGAATAAAACGAGTACTCAAGTTGTAGAGGCGATAAAAAAGATTTACAATAGATCGGCCTTGTCTTGGCCTCTCGCGATAAAAGTAGATCCCGGTACAGAATTTATGGCCGAATTTAATACTTTGATGCGGACTCGCAACGTCGCAGTACAGAAAGGCGAGGTTGGTAATCATAGAGCTCAAGGTATAGTAGAAAGATTTAATCGTACTTTAGCCGAAAGATTATTTGGCCATCAATATGCTCAAGAAATGTTAGAGCCAACCGAGCGTAGCCGCGAGTGGGTAAAAAGATTGCCCGATGTTATAAAAGCGTTAAACAACGAAGAAACTAGATTGATATCGACTATGAAAGGCGAACCGTTAACTCCTCGAGCGGCTATGTCTCAGTTAGAAATAAGACAATTGAGTTCTTCGGGGCTCAAGAGCCCCGAAGAACTTTTAAGCGTAAATGATGATATCGTTAGATATCTTTACGCTCCTGGAGAGCTCCAAAAAGACGTTAGAAGAAGAGCTACCGATCCTATTTGGAGCTTAGAAATGTATACGATAAAAAAAAGAACGACGAATCCTGGACAGCCCGCATTGTACTGGCTGACTCACGGCCCCAAGAGATCGTTCGTTAAGAAAGAATTAATGGTCGTTCCGTCAGATACTGAGTTACCACCTTCTTCAGCGACGTAGAATATCGTAAGCTAGATACCCAACTCCAGCAGCGGCCATTAAACCAACGACTAAAGCCGTTTTTTCTTGTTCGTGTGAGTCTGGGGAGGGGGTACTTGCGTAGCTACGACCGTAGGGAGTACGTCTGAGATTGGAGGGTCTAAATTCTGCTGGGTAGATGTACTCGCGTAGCTACGCTCGTAGGGCGTACGCCTCTTTTTTACGGGAGAGGGTGGGGGTGGTGCAGGGGTTGGTGTTGGGGGTACTCGCGTAGCTACGCTCGTAGGGCGTACGTCTGAGATTGGAGGGTCTAAAGTGGGCTGGGGTAGTGCAGGAGGTGGGGTTGGGGGCTGGGGTAGTGCAGGAGTTGGTGTTGGAGGGAGTACGTCCGAGTTCAAGTTGATATTTAATCCTATCGGCGCGCCGGGCGTAGCTATCTGTATATTATTATTATAACCTCGATGAATACCTACTAAAAGCTCCATATTTGATGGAATCAAGTATAATCCTGGGCTAATCACAAAGTTTAACGAGCTTCTAGCGTACTGTAAAGAATCTTGAAATCTGGTTATAGAAGATTCTAAGTCCGTAGGGCTGTCGATGATACCTTCTACTATATTTTCAAATTGTCTTTGGGCATCTAATCCGGTACCCGCGGTTAGTATACTCGTTTTTGCTTGGGCTTGCGCGCCGAGTATGGCGTACACGTACGTTCTAACGCTTTCGTTTATTTGTTCTATACCAACGTCGGTAAACGAGCTCTTCTGGCGTATGAGAGCTCGAAAACCGAGTCGTACAACGTCTACGGATTGTCTGATATACATGACGGTGTACTTACCGTACTTATACGTATCATCCGGCGTGGTAAAACCCATGGTGTAACCACCACCAGGTTGTGGATCTAAGTCTTCCTCATCGTGTATATAATCTATACCGGGTACCGGTAAATATTGATGCGAGTCTCTATCGTAATAGTACGCAGTACCTAGACTCGCTGATGCTAAGTCTACGGTCTGTTTAAAACTCACGTTTGGATCGACTCGAAAGCGTTGGCCGACGTTGGTATAAGCACCGTGATCGATGCTATTGTTTAGATCGTCGAATGCGTCGTCGTTTGGAACTGGGCATTTTAGAAAGTAAATTATCTTTCTGATCGTGAAATATACGTGAAACTTGAATAAAGCCGATATTACGGGGTTTTTATGTAGCAACGATTCTAGTCCTACGCCGCAACCAGAAGTCGCGCACCAAAATGCAAAGTTGAGTTGATTTTGATAAAACGTCATGGGGTCCGATGCATAACGTTCGACCGCTTCGTCGTTTTTTATGTCGGACATTTTATAAGCGCTAAATATATCTGCTAAATTAGCGATAAAACTCGCGTTCGTGTTAGCGTTTACGATGATGTTAAGTCGACTCAAGTGCATGTTCAACGGGGTACTCTCCGGGCTTATCGCTTCGTACTTGTCGCTATCGTCTTGACCTCTAGCTAGATTCACGATATCTAGAGCATTCTTTACCGTTCGATTATTAACGTCTAGAAATTTCATAAGTTGAGCGAATTTCATTTTTTAAATTTTAAATCTTATTTATAAGATTGAAATAAAAAATGGAATCGCACGTTTTTGAAATGGCTGGTAACGAACAAACTTTTAGTCTGTTAAAACCTATAGATAACTCTAAGGGAGATTACAGTATGAGTTTAAACAGCGCGATATTTACCGCGGGGTTTTATAATATAGCTAGTAATAGCGAAATTCTCTATTTTATAAATCAAATCGATCCAAACACGGGACAAAAAACGGGTAGTACGGACGGAAAAATTGATATTCCGGCTGGATATTACGATATAGATTGGATCGGAGATAGACTTAGTAAATTAGTTTGGTTAGAAGTCTCCGTAGATAAACTTAATAAAAAGATATCTTTTTATATAACGGAAGAAAATAACGTTATACGCTTCGATAAAAACATTAAACAATTGTTGGGGATATCGGGAAAAAAATTAGTTTTTGGCGTAGACTACGTAGGGCTGTATAATACAACGCCCATCGATACAATTTTTTTACATTGCGATCAGTTATCTACGTCTAATAATTTCTATAACGGAAAGAGCACGCACTTGTTACACGTTATACCGATAACAAAAAGAGATAATACGATTATTGAACGTACAAGATTAACCGCTCGTAGACTAGCGGGTGATAAGATAAACCAACTTAGCTTTAGTATCAGAGACCGCGACGGCGCTTTAATAAATAATCGAGGAAAACAGATTAGTTTTAACTTGGCGATAGGTAAATTTTAAGCGATTTTTTGAAGATTTTTTTACGCTTTATTAAAATGGAATCGCACGTTTTTGAAATGGCTAGTAACGAACAAACGTTTAGTCTGTCAAAACCTATAGATAACTCTAAGGGGGATTACTGCATGAGTTTAAACAACGTGATGTATACCGGCGGTTTTTATAATATAACTCAACCTATAACTATAGGATGGCAAATATTTGCTTCATATGCTCCAACTCGCGGCGAAATGGTAATTCCAGCTAGAAATTGAGTTAGTAGCTGAACTTAATAAATTAACTTTTATTGTAGTTTCTGTGGACAAGATTAATACAAAAATTATGTTTAATACCAATATAATATTGAAATATAAAGATGTTTATATTGATTTCGATCTACATACTAAAAAAGTGTTGGGTCTACCCCAACATCGTTGGGTCCCTAGTGTTGATGGTGAACTTGTAGGATATTATAATATGAATTACGTGAATACAGTTTTTTTACATTGCGATCAGTTATCTGCGTCTAATAATTTCTATAACGGAAAGAGCACGCACTTGTTACACGTTATACCGATTATATATAAATCGGATGTAATAGCGACTATCCAGAATAAAAGAAAAACTGTCATACCGCTCGTAGTTGCTAAAATATCCGAACTGAGTTTTTCTTTCAGAGACCGCGACGGCACTTTAATCGATAATCTAGAAAAAAAGATTAGTTTTAACTTGGCGATAGGTAAAATAAAAAAAAAATCTAAATTTTTTTTTACGCTTTATTAAAATGGAATCGCACGTTTTTGAAATGGCTAGTAACGAACAAACGTTTAGTCTGTCAAAACCTATAGATAACTCTAAGGGAGATTACTGCATGAGTTTAAACAGCGCGATATTTACCATCGGTTTTTATAATATAACTCAACGTATGACTATAGGATGGCGAATATTTGCTGGCTTTGGTGACGACTATACTAACGGTGAAATGGTAATTCCAGCTGGAAATTATGATATCGATGGCTTAATAACCGAACTTAATAAATTAACCGCCATCAAAGTTTCTGTGGACAAGATTAATAACAAAATTATGTTTAATGTCGGTGTTATTAGTTCGGAATATAAAGGTGTTTGGATTACTGTCGATCTATATACTCAAAAAGTGTTGGGTGTACCCCGTGATTGGACCTTTCCGAACGATGGTGAACTTGTAGGATATTATAATATGAATTATGTGAATACAATTATTTTACATTGCGATCAGTTATCTACGTCTAATAATTTCTATAACGGAAATTATACGGACTTGTTATACATTATACCGATTATATATAAAAGCTCCGATTCGGATGTAATAGCGAATAAAAGAAAAACTGTCATACCGCTCGTAGTTGCTAAAATACCCGAACTGAGTTTTTCTTTCAGAGACCGCGACGGCACTTTAATCGATAATAACCATAAGATATTTATTTTTCGAGTAGATATTTATCGATCGTCTTGTTCTGGCTAGAACGGTGACCATAAGCCAGAGTGTCTATACCATTAGGTAAAATATATCTCTTCGTATCTAAAGGATTTAAAGATTGCTTGACTTGAGACTCTGTGTATATCATGTGACGCTCAGTTCCAAAACGAATCATCTTGTTTGAATAGCATTCGTTCGATAAAACGCAATTTTTATACTTTTCGTAAGATAGATCGTTGTTTATAACCACTCGGTTTACGCCTTTGGCCTTTTTTATACAGTCGTAGCTGCGCTCGTAGGGCGTACAGTCGTGTTCCCCGTATAAAATCGAGTACATCTTCGATCTGATGCAAGTAGCTTCGCTTATGACTTTTCCTCCGCATTCGTCTTTAAATTTACCGATGACTTTCTTGTTAGTCTCGTCGTATAAAAAGTGGTCTTTCTCGTAGTTAGAAAAATCATACAAGTCAGACTGTTTTTCCATATCGAGATAAACGTCTTTCGTATAGATAATCAAAAGCAGCGAGTCTGTGTCTGTATACATCAATCTTACTTTATCACCATACGTCTTTTTTAATTGATTGTAATAAAAGTCGTACATTATAGTCTTCGATAAATCTAAGATACTAACGCCGCAATAGATGGGTTTATTTAAATACGTTTTCTTTTTGTACGATTCCACGAATGAGAGACCGCATTCTTTAAACGCTGTAGTAGACTTGTAACAAGGTTTAGAAACTATTTTTTCGTATTCTTCTACTTGATCGTCTCTTAATAGCACACCATCTATTCTATTTCTGACATTTTCCATCGTTTTGCCGAATACAGAATTATTCATTAATTTGAAAAAGTCTTTTTCGAAATCCGACTTTGCTTTCGTTCTGAGTTGCGTGTTTTTATCGATGTACGATTTCATCCAAGGTTTTTGTTTAAATTGTAACGCCCGATGTACTTTAGTTAGTTTTAGGCCTAGCCTCAAACACTGTTTCAAATTGACGTAGTGCAATACATATTTTTCTTTGCGATATAGCGTACCGGTTAATTTTTTTACCTTAGCGCTATCTCCTATCTCACTCGCCAACTCTCGTTGATACTCCGATAACCATTCTTCAGGTATGATTATATTATCGGCGGCTAAAGGATAATCGTTGTGTAGATCGTGTAGTTCGGCTGGATATTCCAGGTCAACTTCGAACATATATCCAGTTGAAGCCTTATCTTTTAACGCCATGATACGATCGTGGGTAAATTGTTTTGTACCGACCCATCTAAACTCGCCGTAAGGTAGCGGTCGACTCATGGCCCATCCGTAGAGGTTGTTGGCGTCTAGATAGAGAATATACGAATCGGGTTTATCTTGCTTGTAATCTTTCAGATACTTATTGTTGGCCTTGGCATAGCGCGTACTACCAACGCTCGATATTCCTCCTCTTTTTGCTTTTTCAAAAAATAGATGTTTATCTACATCGGTTAATAATTCTAATTCTATTTTAGTATGCCTTAATAAAGCGTCCCAACTTAATCCCGGTGCCGTGAAGTAGTTGGCTGGATCCAACTTGTAATTCGTTCTACACATTTGCCTAAAATTCTCGAATACGCCGGCTAGTAATAGAGTATCCGCGGTTACGTATAAGTCGTGGTATTCGCCCATGTTTTTTATGTCAAAGGTCCGCCATACTCGTTGCGCTCTTTCGTAGTCTTCGTCCGACACGTGTTCGTCCTTTAGAGCGCTGTAAAAAGATTCTTTCGGCGGTAGAGTAGTTTCGCTAAATCGTTCAAAGCTGTCCATGTACTCGTACGGATATACACCCTTTTGTAATAAGAGGTCCGCGTTTTCTTCGCCAAAACGCTTCAGGAGTAGCCTAAAAGCGTCTCTCGGGCAAGACTTTACCAATTTGTCGAGACCACTAGACATAAAATGAAACGAGTCGATAAATCTATATTGACCGATCGAAAATGAAATGTATTTTTCTGAATTTTTGGGTATACACCAGATATCTTGTTGATACTTGGAAATACCCTGCATGATCAAGTGCGCGTCATAATTTTCTAAGTTGTGAAAGACGACTGGTATTGTCGTTTCACCGGGTTTTACTCGTAATTTAAGATTACAGTAAGCGTGTGCGGCTCCTCTGTACTTACCCGTAGTGTGACAATGATCTCTTACTTTTCGAAATTTGTTAATTTTCTTTTGGCAGAACATACATGTTTTCTCGACGTATCCCTTTTCGTTTTCGTACGAGTATTCTTCCAGTTCTTCTTTACTTTTAGGTTCTACAGGCTTGTAGCACTGGCAATTACACGAGTAATTTGGATAAATTGGTTTTTCGCAAATCCAGCACTCGTTAGAGTTTAGGTGAATTTTTTCTTCTTTTAGCGTATATATTATCGGCTCAATGCGAGCTAGTAATTCATTAATCTTAGGTTCGAGTTCTTGCAACGAGGTTATAAAATTGTCTATAGCGTGTTCACCTCTATAAGTCTTTCGCTTCATTTTATGACCATCGCATCTAACTACAACGTACGAATAACCGCAGGCTTTGTGAATATGAGTTTTACTCGACGGTTCTACTTGCGTAGCTACGCAAGTAGGGCATGCCGTCGTCTTTGTTTTTTCTTGTGGTACTAAGATAGATTCAAAATCAGCGTATATGACGTAGGGTGCATCTTGTAAATTTTTGAAGTTTTTAAACATTAATTTGCTTTTGTCTAAGTATTTGTTCGCACTTTCATGCGGCATTTTAATAGTAGATAAAGCAGAGTCTATTCCTTCGCAATCTTTTATGTGCCCATCCAGCTTCTCTTTTGAATTAAAATGCGTTAAACATCTCAAGCAAAACATTTTACGATGTTGACTATTGGTAACGCCAGATAAGAATCTAGGTAAGTCACTTATCCAACAATAATGACCGTCAAATAATAGCAAACTGATAGTTTTTATATCGTATGGTCTTTTAGATAAATATAGCGGATATATCAAGCCCCTTTTATCTTGTGGATAGGTTTTATTTTTGCAGTCTGTGTCGTATCCTAACACGTTTATACTTATATCGTTTTGTCTTTCTATTTTAGATATTTGATGTATGGGTGTGGGGAAGTCTATGTCGGTGAAGTCTAATCCGTCATCGGTTTTATAAGTAGATGGATTATTTCCGCGAAATTGGTACTTTGGGTTTGTTGCTAATTGGTTTTTAACTCTATCGGTATATATACCTAGGGCGGCTCTTATACACCATCTTATACACTCTTTATCTTCGTTTTTGATATTAAATATTGCGTGTTTGTTAGTTATATATTTGGGTAGTTTTACGTAAGAAGCGCCTACCAGAGGGTTAACTCTGTTTATGTTGATGTAAAACGCGACTATTTTATCTATAGTCCAACCACTTCCTTTATTCGTATATTTATCTATCTGAGATAATATCGTTTCATATTGTTTCCCGATAGTCGTAGCTATCTCGCTCTTGTTTAAGACTCGATTTTGGTAACTAAAATGAGTAGCGGTTGATGTTGTGGAGTCTCTGCTACCTGATTCATCCGTTGCCGTTTTTACATACTTTATTTTCATAGCGATCTGTAGTTTCATCGTTTTTATTTTTATTAATTCAGCGACGATTTTGTTTTTGATCATCGATATGTGGGTGTTGTAAAATTGCTCTGGATCGTCGATAAACAGACTCGGAATCAGTTCCAAATTTCTATAACTGTTTTCAAATCTTCTAGTCTCTCGAAAGTCTGCTTCTCGAAAAGTATTTTGCTCCTTAAATCTTTTTATCGCTTCGATGTAATCCTTTTTTATCGCTCGACCATTTCTACCCGAAGAAATAACTCGAATATTTTTATCGTGCGCGACTCGCGCTAACGAAGCTTTAGATTGTATTTTCAAATTTTTAAATTTGTCTTCTTCTTTTTTTATAGCTCGAATATAATCTCGCCTGATAGTTACACCGTTACGTCCTGTTGGTGTTCCTAAAGATAAGTTATACTTATCGATATATCTTTTTAAAGATATTTTGTTCCATCTATTGTATCCTCGAATCATGGGTTGAGTTTCCATCTTTATAGTAACAAATATAATATTTTAAAAAAAAATAAAAACAAAAAATGGCTTATGTTATATTTGGGCGAATAATACATGTGTGGGCTACTAAAAGCACTTTTTATTTTCTTGATTTTGTGTAAATGTTGGTGTATATCTATACAATTTTGATAAATTTTTGGGCGATTTTTAGACTATTTAGAAATTGTAAAATTTGACGTATGTACCTACAGCAAAATTAGAGAGAAAATTGAAAAAACAGAAAATGACATAGAATCGGCATCTTCTATACTACTGCTCTTTTCGTCCCTACAACACCAGCTCTAATGCCCCCTCCATTACTGTTAGACCAAAGACAGGATACCAGATCAGGCTCATGCTTTGCTTGCGGATCAAGCGGTCATTGGAGAAGGGAGTGCCCATTCGTCCAACCTGGCAGGAGCTCCGCCCCCTCCACTTCAATTAACATCACTTCAGCAAGAGATGCCAGAACGACCTAGTTGTTCAACAACTACACACCAGAGCCAGGTCCAGAAAGCGGATACGTTTCAAGATAAGTATATTGAAGAAATTGCTCATGATTACTATGAGTGGGAACAAGGAGACTGGGGAAAACTAGTCAAAGGTAGATTAAAACAACATTGTTCAAACAAATTTGTTTTGGATATAATCCAACATGGGTATAAAATTCCATTCCATTCCTTACCAAAACCCTCCCAGACCGGTAATAACAGGTCTGCAAAGGAAAATGGGTCATTTGTATCGGATGTTATCCTTCAGTTATTAGAGGAGGGACGCATACAAGAGTGTACCTCTAAGCCAATCGTTGTCAACCCCTTATCAGTATCCACCCACTTTAGCGGGAAGAAACGGCTCATATTAGACTTGCGCAAAGTAAATCTACACGTCCTCGTATGGAAAGAAAAAGTTAAATATGAAGACCTCAAAACGGCACGGTTGTACTTGGACAGTCACAAATATATGTTCTCTTTTGATCTGAAAAGCGGATATCATCACATTGAAATTTTTCACGAACACACCGAATTTCTGGGGTTTGCTTGGACCTTCGGCTCCTATATCAAATATTTCAAATTTCTTGTATTACCATTCGGTCTTAGTTCTGCACCGTACATATTCACAAAGATAATGAGAGTCCTGGTCAAAAAATGGCGCTCTGAAGGGAAAGAAATTATCCTGTATTTGGATGACGGTTTGGGTATCGGAAACTCAAGGTCTGAAACTGAATCTCATGCTCGAGCCGTGCACAAAGATTTGAACGAAGCAGGATTCCTTATAAATCAAGAAAAATCTAATTGGGATCCTCTACAAAAATGTACATGGTTGGGCTTTGTACTAGATACGGGCAAAGGAGTAATTGGCCCAGTACAGTCCAAACTTATTAGGATTAAAGAAGAAACCACACACATCATGGCAAAGCGTACTGTACATGTTAGAGTTGGCAAGCTTAGTTGGTCAGATTATTGCTATGACACCGGCATTAGGCAACGTAACAAGGCTTATGACCAGAGTAATGATATCTGCTATTCAAGCAGCTCCCTCTTGGCAACACTATGTAAACATTAATGTAGACGCAAAGAGAGAACTCGAGTTCTGGATAGATAGCATAGCAAATCTCAAGCCAGTTCCTATGAAAACCGATTTCACTTACAACAAAGTAGTTTATTCAGATGCAAGCGGTGTAGGTGCAGGCGGATACATAGTAGAGGTTAACAGTGCAGTGTCACATGGAGCTTGGGACGAGGTACAAAAAACAAAAAGTTCCACATGGCGAGAACTTAAAGCAGTTGAAATCGTGCTGAATAGTTTTCTCTCATTTCTTGCTGGTACGAACGTTAAATGGTTCACAGACAACCAAAATGTAGTCCGTATTATTGAGGTTGGTAGTGGAAAACAAGAACTACACGAATTGGCATATTCTATTTATTCTTCCTGTATATAGAGCATGGCATAACGCTTAGAATGGATTGGATTCCAAGGTCGCTCAACGACATAGCAGACTTTGAGTCGTATTGTTGATTACGACGATTGGGCACTGGGTGACATCCTATTTCAAAGATTCAACTCAATGTGGGGACCACACACAGTTGACAGATTCGCAAATTCTTACAACAGAAAAGTAAGAAGGTACAATTCTAGGTTTTGGAATCCCGAATCTGAAGCTGTAGACGCATTCACAGAAAAGTGGACAAAAGAAAACAACTGGTTAGTTCCCCCGATAAATATGATAGCCATTGAAGGTTAGAACTGCCACAGAGTTCATCAGAAATATGAAACACACCATTTGTTACATCTCTTTTTTCATGTATTTTCAATTTCCATCCTGAAAAATTAAATTGGCAGATGTACCGGTAATTTACTACTGTAAAAAAATGGAATTTTTCTCAACTGCTGCAATATGTACATTGAAACCATTACTCTATTACATGTACATGTGGCATTTAAAAAAATGTATAATACATTTACTTATACAAACTGGCTGGGACGTCCTCCATTCTGAAGTCTTTTTTAAGTTTATCACCTCACATGTACACCAGTGTTCTACAATCCCGGCCAAAATGCTTGGGCCACGTGATGATAAACATACCCTCCCATCCCCCGCGCCCGCCCCCGCTCAATGTTGTAATATCAAGCAGGCGCGCATTCCGCGCAATGAGAGCCAACATTGACCGGGGGCAGGGGGGTCGGGGGCCCAACGAGATTTGGCCGGGATTGTCTGAAATTGTCTTTGTAAAAGGAAAAGTAAAAAAGAAAAACATTAAAGAAGACCTAAGTGTTAGAAGCAATGGATGGTCATTGCTTTCCGAGTGAGGAGTAATTAAAAGAAATGGAAGAGAGAAAAAAAAGTTATCTTTTCTGGTTTGATTCGAACCTACAACTCTTTCATTTCAATGTACATGTCCAAACCACTAGACCATGTGAGTCACAGATGCCAAGAGGCTAAATTGACCATTCAATTTCCGGACACAGATTATCCCAATTGTTTTGTAGTGCGCATCGTACACGATGTACCATGGCGAATAACCATGCCATTTTGTCGAATAACTTTACAAAAGACATTTTTGTTCTACGCGAAAAGCGCATTACGCTACACAAACCACCTACAAGCCTCTTCCAATTTTTCAGCCGTCTCATTGCGTGATTTGTCGGAAAATTCAACAGTTAACCCTCGCCACCAAATAGTAAAGAAGAGTCAGTCATTTCTTTATTATTTTAGTGGCGAGGGTTAACCGTTGAATTTTCCGACAATTCACGGAATGAGGTAGTTGAAAAAAATGGAAGAGGCTTGTATGTTTCTGCAGCGTAATGCGCTTTTCGCGTTGAAATTTTTTTTTCTTCATTTTGTGAAGTTATTTGACAAAATGTCATGGCTAATCGTCACGGTACATTGTGTACGATGCGCACTGCAAAACAAGTGCTGGCGCAAGCGCATTACAGCCAGGAATCGTCATTCTGTTAACCCTATCCGGACCGGGCTTAGTTTGGTATGTACGGAGACCGGGGAGCGGCACCTCCAGCCCACCCCCCCCCCCCGTGTTTTCCCAAGTTCACAAAGCGATTTTTAGGAAACAGGCCACAAATATTCAGTTCAGGAAAGTCTCAATGATGACGTCCACAACTTTTAGCAAGTGCCAACTGTAGGGCGTTGGTGGCTATTTTTCAACTTGGTGTGAAAACAATCGTATTTCTCCCGTAATTAACGTCTTGGTTGTCCGAACGGTCAAACAAAAATTATGACAACCTAATTAGTTGGACATAATCACTAAAATAGCATTGAATGTTTAGACGGGGATCACCGTTGGGGGCGATATAATCCGGTAATTTATACTATTTGGGTTGAAAAGTTGATTTTGCGTGTTTTCAACTCTTTATAGATAAACTAGGCGAACTTTCAGACAATCCCGGCCAAAATGCTTGGGCCACGTGATGATAAACATACCCTCCCATCCCCCGCGCCCGCCCCCGCTCAATGTTGTAATATCAAGCAGGCGCGCATTCCGCGCAATGAGAGCCAACATTGACCGGGGGCAGGGGGGTCGGGGGCCCAACGAGATTTGGCCGGGATTGTAGCTCATACAGTGTACATGCACAATACATAATGTACATGTCATCGGGTAATACCTTCTCATAAATTTTTACCTTCACTCAAGCGCGCCTCCATGATTTGACTATGAAATGGCATGTGCATGTGGAGACCGGGAAAGGGGGGGGGGGGGGGGGGGGGGTTTATCATGAAATTTCCAAAACCAACCAACTGAAAATTTCGAAGCGGGGGGGGGGGGGGGGGGGTGGATTGGACGCTACGTTGTTTATTACACATGTATTAATTATGGTCCATACACAAACCCACATTTAACCCTCTTTCCGACAATTCTACTGTAATTTCCATGTGAAATTTATACTTCGTATTAATTGCCTCCTGGTCTATTTTAATTATTTTCTTCTGTCTGGTTTTATTGTCTAGGGGTGATCTTGTCATAAAGTGTGTGTGGGTGGAGATATATTCCCCATCCCCACAACCCCGAAATCTATGTTTTTGCCTTCACTTATCAACACTTCTTCTTGTCGACAATTTTTTGAGGATTATATTTAACTATAAAAGTTGGGCTATTATGTACACCGTATGTATCACCATTTGTTAATCCTTTCTGATATGTTTTCCTTTGTATAAAAATTGTTGTTTATAAAATAAAAAAATTGAAACTGATCAATTACGACTGTAATGAAATCAATTGTGATGTAGCTCTTTTAACCAATATATGTACACCGACTACTGCATGTATTTGTTCTATTACATGTGGAAATTTGGAAATGTGAAATAGTAAGCACGTAAACACACTGGCTGTCATCAAAGGTTATAGTTCTAAATTTACATTCGGTAGTATTAAAATATACCTCGCATATTCACTCATCATCCTCATTATTTAATGTTGAAGAAGATTAAAAATATTTTCCTCACTTGTCTGTGACAAGTGTCGCACAGATATTTCGTATACTAGGCCTACACTTATTTGATGTCTAAATAAACTTCAGATGCACTACAGAAATCAGCTGCACTACAGATACTTCGCGGATTTTAACGACACGTCGTGCCTACACGTTAACTTAAAAAATATTTCCCACGGACATGACAGACTGGGTCACGCGGATCGCGCAATCCTTCATCCAACAGTCGACGCGTCGGGCCCGGGCACGGTGAACTTCAAATTTTCAGACAACACAACACACATACACAAAAAACCGCACCCAGGGTGATGACCGCACCGCGTCCTATTTAATCGCTCATGCTCGCCAAGTTATGAATAATTCATTTGTCAAGGTCAAACTCAATCGCTGATTGGCTCCCCCGGAAAGTCGGGGGAGAATGTCGAAAAAGTAAAGAAAAAGTTAAGACCCGCGGACAGGAATATCCAAGACCTTCGTGGAAGTGAAGAACCGAGCAAAGAACAGTAGAATCGATTCTTGTCAGAGCGCGTATTAAATATATAAAACATTATCGAATACAATCCGAATCGATTTACTGAGAAACAGCGCCCTCGTTCGGAAGGGAAAAAAGGAACACGAAGGTCTTGGAACCAAGACTAGGCTTAACCAAAAATTAGATGGCGAACGGTGCCTGGCAGATGTCAGCAGTAAGCTTGTCAGAACATTTTTGATTTTTTGGGGTCAAATTACCGGTTGTTGTGAACAATTTAAGCGGCCTTAGGGAATGTAATTAATGTATAGATCTATTCGGGGTAACTTTCTTTCTCATTTGGAATGTCTTTACCATGTTTTTGGGGCCTTATGTCATGTGTATGTTTTCGGTTTTGTAGTCGCGCCGTTTTTTGTACACAATTCGCTGGGACCTTACTCTCGCCAGATCATGTCCAGATGTTAAAAAAGCGATAAGTAAGGTCCTAGTTACTGGGACTACCCTACACGCTGAGTTTTACAACTGGTCGACTTTGATTTCAAATATCTCCCCAAATTCTTATCACTGAACATTTATACATCATTGTATTCTTGAGATGTTTGCAATTTCTACCATATATAACAATGCTTACTAAATGCTGAATTCGTCCGGCTGTTATGTCTTCAAAAATGACAAATGTTCCAAAACCTTTCAAAACGTCTTTACATGGAGTACGCCATCTTGTATTCATCGCTAGGATCAAGAGAAGTCAGGACACCCGGCGGTTGTAGAAAATGGTCTGTCATGAATAATCATGAGTATGTACGACGCGCGGTTGTTTCGTGAGAAGTCAGGGCACTGCTCTTGTTATGAATTATGCATAAAACGTCCGCGAATTTGTGTGTGCATACATCCGCGGGACGCCTCATGCATAATTCATAACAAGACCAGTTTCTGCAGCCGCCGAGTATGATGCCCTGACTTCTCACAAAACAAACGCGCGTCGTACATGACATGCTATCATGCATAATTCATGACAGACCATTTTCTACAACCGCCGGGTTCCCCGACTTCTCTCGATCCAAGCGATGAATACAAGATGGCGCCCTCCATGTAAAGACGTTTTGGAAGGTTTTGGAGCATTTGTCATTTTTTGAAGACCTCACAGCCGGACGAATTCAGCATTTAGTAAGCATTGTTATATATGGTAGAAATTGCAAACATCTCAGGAATACAATGATGTATATATAAGTGTTCAGTGATAAGAATTTGGTGAGATATTTGAAATCAAAGTCGACCAGTTGTAAAACTCACCGTGTAGGGGTGCCGTTGGAGTAGGGCTGTAATGGTGACAGTAAAACGATAGAAGTTAAAAAAGGAGCCATTTACAGCCCTATTTGTAGGGCTAGGGCCTGACCATGTAGTACATGGAAGGGGTTGCTGTGTGTGTGAAATTGTGTACATGTACATGTATGTCAAAGTTTACATGGTTTATTTATCCGTGTTCCGTGGGCGGTGAAGTTTTCACCCTCTTTTTATGATGTGTGTCACTATCTTTGGAAGTCGATGCAACGCTCTCCAAGACTCGTGATCTTGTTGATTGATCTCTCACTGGTGATGACTGTTTATGTATAATTCTGGCCGTCCAGCCTAGCCGTGCAGACTGGATCACCGTGTCCTCTATTTGACTTGCAATAGTTGTGGGATCCATAAGCAAAGAACCAGTCTACAGGCAATCTTGCACAATAATGTCACAAAAAGTGGACGGTTGTTGCGGCTGGAAAAGCGTATACGTTAATATTAGACCTATTTCGGTTTTTTGACCATTTTGACATTTTGGTAATTTTTTTTCACAACAACCTTTTAAATCTATGATATTGAATTGATTATTTGAGGCCGGTGTGTACCTTTAAGAAAACCTTAAACAGGAGAATGATTGGGACATTTCAAGAGATATATGCTAATGGGGGGGGGGGGGGGGACGAGGGGCTAGGCCCCCTGGAACCAATTGCCCTCCCCAATGGCAAAAACCAAAAGCATTCAAATTATTGCGACGGGCCTGGATATAATGGCGCCACTAAGTAGTATCGGTGTCTTATTCATAATGTGCAAAGACCGTGGTGTTTAACTAATATAGATACCATGTGGTGTTTATTTCAGCGTAATTTTTTCCCCCGTGATATTCTTAAAGGCGCACATTGCCCTGACCCCCCCACCCCCCCCCCCCCCCCCCCAAACCTGTAGCAAACTACTCGAATATATGCCACATACACATCGCCGCCGCAAATTTCGGGGGGCTTCCAGAGCCCCTCTAGGATCCCCTCCCAAGGAACGGAGTTGGAAGGTAAGGAAAGGACTACTGTGCCAACCTGACCGTCCAAATGTGGTTATTGAAATGTTAAGAATAGAAACTAAAAAAATGTACACGAAAGGAATGGGGAAAAATAAAAATCAGATGTGAAGGATTAATCAACCCCCCCCCCCCTCCAAAAAAATTACCACCAACAAAACTTACAATGAAACCGCTTCCAGCATCACCATCCATTTCACAGAAGACCTTCACATGGTAGGCGGGGTTTTGTGTTGGGTATATCGTGTACACACCACGCCTTGTGTAGCCAGCGTCAAGTAATGACTGGCAATCTGTGCAGTAAAGCAAAAGATTCGCTGTAAAGCTTCATCGTTGGACTTTTGAAGCAAGTATGGGACGGATGTGTTGGTCATTGTGTTTCCGGAATCTCAGAAATTCCTTTCAGATATCCGGGGTGGGGCGGTAACAATAGTCTGGAGTGCGTATACAGACAGGACGCAATTCCCAATTTGGTCAATTGTAAGGCCCAATAGGTAGTTTTAATGTTACAAATCTGCAATTTTCAGGATAACACTTTTTGGGGGCGCTGAATTGATTGGTGAATAGTGGCAAGCAATCGGATGACCCTAAGTGTCCCAAATCTGGGGTCAAAGGTCAAGGGACACTAAACGTGCCCAGAATGACATTCATTGTAGTTCTTGATATCATAGAGGTATTTTTGCACCATTTGCTTAACGTTTTTGATGTGTTGACTTTCCCCCACAATGCACTGCAAAAAGGCCTCTCCATGACAGCCTCTTGGTGGCGCACTTCACTGTGAATTGCGCATGTTATGTAAGCACAAAACAATAGGAGGTGGTTAAGGCTCCACTGTCTGAAAATTGCAGCCAAATTTGTGGCACCTCTCTACAAACTTTGATCAGCAGTATTTCAGGCAAATGTCAGTCGTCCATTGGTGAGCTTATATTACAAGTTTGGGTTTATATACATACGGTTTGAAGTTTCCCTATCAGATTGTACATTACATGTGCTAAGAGCAGTTCGAGGTGTACAGTAGTTTGACTTGGACAAATGTTGTAAGGTGGTGTAAATTTTCTACAAAGGTTGTCAATTCTCCATGCTTTCTTGATTGGATTTTATTCAATAAAATGAGGATTGTTTTCAATTGAAACTTAGTATTGTTTGTGTGTTTCATGAAACAGGGCCCACTTACCATTGATATATAACGCAAACGGGATGATTGTGCGTACCACATGCATGCACACGCACACTGCTACTTATTAACTTAACAGCAGTATAACTTTTGCAGGTGAAAAAGACAACATGGCTGCGTCAAAATTGGGCAAACGACCAGCGCCATTTGACCCGAGTCTTTGTTTTGTGTGCCAAAAGACTATTCCTGTTAGCCGAGGTGACAAGCTTGTGGAAGTTACGCCCTATATGCTGGAGCAGGTCAAGATCACATTTAATGAATGGGCCAAGAAGATCAGTTGTCCAAAGGAGGTAGCCCAAGGGCTGCTTGTTCTTGAAGATGCATTTGCATCCACTCCAACACCGAAGCTGATGTGGCATTATGGCAAGTGTCGGCCGAATTTCATGAGCCGTCGGAATGCTCATCGCTATAAAAACAGAGTAGAAGCCGGGAGTTACCAAAGTTATGGTTAGCTATGAAAGTTTTAACTTTTATATTTCAGACCAGTTCATTTCTATTTGATGTATTCCAGTTCTCATTTATTGTTGTTTTGTACATTCCGTGCTGCAGAAGTTTCCTATTTGTTATCTGATGTACAGCAAGGTAAACTTTCTTGTGTTTCAGGTGCTGATGGAGTTGACATGGCAGGGCCGTCAGTAGCTACTGCCACACGAGATTCAGTTTTCCTGCGGAGCAAAGCTCAACCTTATAACAAGGACATCCACTGTGTCCTTTGCTGTTCTGGTGCAGAAGCAGGGGAGCTTAGAAGATGTGCGACTTACAACATCCATTCAAAATTTGAGAGACTGGCTGAGGCTGATTTTGAGCTCCTAGCGCGCTTGCAGCACGCATTTGATGCAATGGCTGGTGACCTTCTCTACCATGTGAGGTGCTTAGTTGAACGTGAGCGCCATGGAGCATCGACTGGCATTGAGCGCCAGATAAAACTGGACAAATTGGAGGCCATCTTTAGCCGTCTGCAGTCTGAAATCAGAGCCCTCACTGATAGGGGTCATGCTGTGCTTGTGTCAGACTGCTACTCTCGGTTCACAGAGTTGTGCGAGGAGACATCAAACACCATCCCGCGATACTTCACCACAAGGCGAGCTTTCTTCCGAGACAAATTGCAGAGCATGCTGCCAGATGTCGAGATCATCAAAAGAAGAGACGGTGGTCTAGAAGATGATATTATCCTCCGTACTAATCTCCCGATGAAGGACAAGGTCGAACAGCTGCAGGAAGAAGCAAATGAGGATTGCCTCAAGCTCCCAGCATTCAACGACATGGAGCACATGAAGATTGTGCACATGGCGATGTTTCTACGGGGTGAAATTCTCAACCAGCCATCCAATGTCAAAGCTGAATATACTGAGGAAAATGCCTTTAATTCAGTTCCACAATCACTCTACATATTTGTGGCGATGATGCTTGGTGGCAGTGATGCCCTTGAGGTAGAGGAGGTTGAACCTAGAGAAGATGAATATAAAAAGGCGAGCAAGATCAGGCGGAAGATCCTCGACCTCTGCCAGGACATGGTATACCAAGTGTCTAGGGGTCGAAATATACCACCAAAACACTACAGCTTGGGGCTCGCTGTTCACCAGTTGTCTGGACGAAGCAAGAAAATGGTGCAACTCCTCCATTCTAGTGGCCATATAATGCCGTACGACAAGATCGTCGCCGCAGACACCGCAATAGCTGAGGAGACGTTGAGCAAGATTGATCAAGAGACAGGGGCTGTTCTCCCAAACAATTTTGTCTGCAGCCGTCCTGTCAATTTCGGAGATGACAACATTGATGAAGACAAGGAGTCAAGCAAACTCGGTCACACTGGTTATCACGGCACGCAGCTCGTAGCTTACCAAGGAGGGCCTGAAGCAGAAGTCGCTGATCCTGAGATCAAATTCTCCAAGCGCACCCTTGACGTGCCTGCCATTGTCCACGAAGTCGGGGTCCTTAATGTACCCATAAATAAGGAGCCTTCCTACACTATCACCAATAAGCTCGTGGAGAGGACTTTGTCCCAGGGGGATGACGCAGCTGGCAATGATGACAAACTCAGGGCAGATGCTACAGATATGGCATTCCTTTTGAGAAGACAGGATGCCGATATTAAGTCCGACAAGCTCTCCAACTGGACTGAATTCAACAGGTCCCTCTCTATGCGGCATGGTCCAGCAACATCCGTGGGGCAAATGCCTCTTCTCAATGCCAAAGCAGATGATTATGACACCATTAACACGTGTGTTGAGCGTGCTAGAACAATTGCAAGGGCAGTGGGAGACCCCCACACGTGGTTCGTGACGGATCAAGCAATCAATGCCCCAGCCATGGAGACCAATGGTCTAAGGGGGCAGCTTGGGACGATGTACACTTCCGCATGGGCGGTCTCCATACTGCCAATGCATTCATGGCGACCATCGGTGACCATCTTGAGGACTCAGATCTGCCACAAATTTGGGTTGAGGCTGGTGTCATCACCTCTGGCAAGGCAGACAAGATCCTACAAGGCCGAGACTACAAGGCTGGCATGCGCCTTCACAAGATGACATGGCAGGCCATGTGGCGAATTCTTGTTCCGCAATTCCTGAGCTTCCTCAAAACTTCCAGTCCTAACCTTTTGGCTGATTTTGTGTCGCTCGCTAACGCTGATGCAATACAGCCTTTGCTCACTCGTCTGAACACAGAAGAGGCCCGGGATGCTCTTAATCTGTTTCTGGAGCAGAAAATGCAGGACAAGAACTTTGCCTTCCTCTACTCCTACATGCAAATGATTCAGCTCCTGCTCACCTTTACCCGTGCTCAGCGAGATGAGCAGTGGGACCTTCATCTTCTGTCCTTCACCCGCATGCTTGACTACTTCATGCGGTAGGTATTGGTTGACCATATAGAGGCCAATACCACAGTGCTGGAATTGGACACTTGCATTACTTGCTGAAAATTATGACTATTTTTGCTGCAAATTCTGACTTTATGCTGATTTTGTCAGGTACGACCATCAGAAGTATGCAAAATGGGGGATTATCTACATGGTAGAGATGAGCCGCCTCCCCGAGGCAGCCCTTGAGCGCTTTCGGAGTGGGGCTAGCTTCGGTGTTCAGTGGCGAGACGATAGTAAGTTCTCTGATGTGTGTGTCGACCATGCTACTGAATGGGTGAACGGCATCGACAAATCTGCGGGTGGCCTTTCTGACATCACGCAAACAGACTCTGCCACACTCAGGTATGAGCAACATCAGCTAAACAACATTCATCATATAAATACTAAAGTTTATTATTTAACATACACTATTTGGCTTGTTGATTCAACAGGTATGTGCTGGCATTCCACAGGAGAACCATTGCTGCCCAAGTTCTCCAGTACTATGGCCTGGGCAAGAGTCCGGAGCCCAGGACTATCACTCGCTCCCAGCTGCAACTGGACGCTAAGTACGAAGACAATCTCGTCGAAGCATTTATGGGGCATAAGCTCTTCGATGGCCAGCACCCAGACCAGCTGACTACGCTTATCACCAAGGATGTGGCGCCTCTGCATATCGAGGAGTCGTTGCTTGGTGCTGCTAAGCTTGGCCACTCCGAGGTCAAGACCTTCATGCTGCAGCGCCTAGTGAAGGCTAAGAGCAGTGACAAGCCTGCCCTCAAATTCTCATCAACGATGACCAAAGTGAAGGCGCCAACGTTTAAGAACATCTTTGACGTGGAGAAGTCTTCGGGTGGCAATCAGCAAGTTGTAAGTGCCAGCAGAAAGGTCCTGCAGCGTCTCATTACTGCCTACCAAGCTGGTCGTCCAGTCAACATCAAAGACGTTGCTCAGCATGAGCTCATGGCTGTTCCCTTGTCCTTGTTCACCACTGACAAGAAGATGAGAAAGGGGGACAAATCACAACTTCTTGACTCGATCCTCGAGACCACCAAGGTCAAGTTCCAGCACGAACTTCCAGTCCTACCAGCTGAGGTATCACAACACACATTCGATGGCCTGGGTAAGCTGTACCAGACTTCATGCGAGGGGGAAGTCATGGGGGACTTCGCAGCCTCCTTCTGCAACTCCATCTTCTCCTTGCCCAGCAGTCGAATTGATGTCATCTTTGACCGATTTGACTTAGGAGAGATGAGTATGAAAGGTCAGACAAGAGAGGCAAGAGCTGGAAAGAGTGGTGCTAAGAAGCCTACGAAGAGTAAGATGAAAAAGAAGGCAAGTGCAAAAGTCATCACACTTGACACTCCATTACCCAAGGGACAAGATTGGAAGCTGTTCCTCACCCTCAACGAGAACAAAATTGGGCTGCAAAAGCTGCTGGGAGAACAGCTGCTAAGCAGGGCACCCAAAGACGAGATAATTGTGGTAAGTGCTGCGTTTGAAAAACCCACAGAGGTGAGGTGCTCTGGCAGCCTACAACACCTGGAAGAGCTGGAGTCGGATCATGAGGAGGCGGACACTCGCCTCCTGCTTCATGTCCTGCATTCCTCTGCATCTCGTGTAGTAGTGGTTGCTCGTGACACTGACATCTTCATCATCCTGCTCGCACCAGCAAGGACAAGAAGTTCATCAGCATCAATGCAGTAGCAAGGCAGCTTCTGGAGAAAGGAGCCAATCCCAAGACACTGCCACTCTTCCACAGCCTAACAGGCTGCGACACTACTAGCTTCTGGTACGGTGTAGGAAAGCTGACATCATGGAAATTATTCCTCAAGCGAAAGGTAAATGAATGGGTGCTATTATGGATAAATAATGCGTTATATTGCTATTGAACCACAGTCAACCGAAATTTGAAATTATTCATTTCATCTTTAGGAGCTGCTGGACGGTGTGAATGTCAGGAAACCATGTGAGCAGGATTTCAAGAGGACCGAAGCCTTCATGGCCTGTTGCTGGGATGAGAAGACACAAACACTGAACGAGGTCAGGGAGAAGACGATCTTCACTGTTGAGAAGCCAGAGAAGAGCCCAGCGACGTCTGATGCTGGGAAGCTGCATATAGGTCGATGCTTCATTCAAGCAGACAAGTGGCTTGCTGCCCCACTCGCCATGCATAAGGGCATCCTTCAAGATCCTGCATCTACCGAATTCTACTCAGTCATTAACGGCAAGCTCGTGCCAGTCATGATGACCCTTGATCCAATCCCCAAAGCCATCATCGAGATCATTTCGTGCAACTGCAAGGGCAAATGCAGCACGAAACGGTGTTGTTGCTTCAAGGCAAGCCTGCCTTGCACTGTTCTCTGCCACAAGTCACAAGTTTGTAAGAATGTGAAATGACTCGTACTGCAAACCACTTTGAGTTATTGACTTCAGTATCTACATGTACTTTCAGCCTCTCACACTGTTAAATTATTATTACTTCATGTAACTGCAGCATTTATTTTTCTAGTCAGGTTCATAATTAACCTTTTACTTGTAAGACGCTAATTTCTATATACACATGTCAGTGACCTACACAAAGAAGATGAGCAATAAAACCAGAACCGTTTTTGAGAAAACGATGGAACAGTAGGCAATCACTGCATTTTGTGTGACTAAGGATAGGGGTGGACCCCAATTCTATACGTTTCATATTTGCTTAACACTGGGAAAGTGTCTAACAGCAGTATTGCGCAGGTTCTTGTGTATCGGTGTAAGCGAAGTAGCTGTGATGGGTTTACGCTGAGGTGGCTCGGGTTATTTTGGGGGGTGCGCGTATCCTAGGTAATGCCAAATGTAATCTAAGCTTCCAGGTTATATTTATTAGAATCAGAAAAGTGATGAAAACTATGCAAATGCATCTACGGTTTCAAAAACTACAGGAAATTCTATTTTATACATGTTCGATGACCCTTAACCTTTGACCCCAGATTTGGGACACTTAGGGTCATATGATCGCTTGCCACTATTCACCAATCGATTGGCGGCATCAGAAATGTCTTATCCTCAAAATTTCACATTTGTAACATTGGAACTACATATCATGCAAAAAATCTGAATTTACTTCCTGTTGGTCCCATATCTTGCTGGGTATATCATTAGAACTCTAGAAGTACCCTTTAAGTTGTGTATCCTTTACTCCCTATAGGTTCCCAAAATGTTGAATTCTACAGCGTACAGGTGTGTTTCTTTTGGGGCGGGGTGGGAGCCAAGTTTGTCTAGACTCCCCGTGCCTTGTTTCAGACCACACAATTTAATCGGAGGAAATTTAAAAAGAATCGAGGATTTCCAATTTGTTTGCTTGTTAGTGTGTTTCTGGGAAATATCTAAATTTTACAACCTTAAAAACCGGCTACTGCTCGAAACTTGTGTAGCCACTTTTACAAATTTCCACTTTTACAAATGGGAGTCATTTTCGGTGTTTAAGCTTGTCGAAAAAAACATTTTGAAAGGGATAGGTTTAACGCATGAATGGGAAAGAAGAAATTAAAGAAGATCGGGACTTAATTAAGTCATCGTATTCTGCACTTTTTTACAATTCTTAAAAGATTGAATAATGTCAGTAAGATAAAGAATCAGATAATTGCTTTAGAAGTAAGTTGAACATGACATCAGGCTGGGTATTTGTTGAACATCGATAATGTTAAAACAGTAAGTTTCTAATACAAAAATTACATGAAAAACGTTAAACTATAACGCACTTTTATGATATATTGTCTTAGTCACAGCACTTCGTTTCGCAAGTTTGAATATAATGGTTATCGTGTGCGCGCGCAAGCGCTGTCAAAATTTCCCATTTTTAAGGAGTTGATGGTCTTTTTGTTTCCGAAATTTGGTTTGAAATTTTGAATAATGGAGGAATATATTTTGTTGAATGAGCATGTGTTTCCACAAGCTTTGATGAGCATATCCATAATTAGCATAGTGGAGGAATTCTGCCGGGCTTATGCTAATTAGCCCCCCATAAAAAATCGTCGCCTACCCAGTCGCCCCCTCCCCCCCCCCCCACTGAAAATTTCACAAACGCAGAAAATAATAGTATTATAAAGAAAAAACAATGTGAGCGCCCCCCCCCCCCCCCGCACTTTAACAACCAGCCCCCCCCCCACCACTCCCCCCCCCCACCACTCCCCCCCCCCACCCCCCATCACTCTCCCCCCCATCCCCCACCACTCTCCCCCTATGGAGACAGCCCTGGCTACGCTGCTGGTAGCGGGTATAATGCTAATCATGATTATAACACATTATCCACAGATTCTGTGTCTTGATTGGCCGAGAGCGAGTCACATGGAATTTTCTATTTTTGCTATCTTCCTGTGCACGGCCAAAAGTACTATACCCATAGCAACCAAAGTACTATACCATTAGCAGCCAAAGTACTATAGACAAATCCGACGAACAAAATTAGAAGCCATCTTTGCGTTCTTACTTTTGAGGCGCGTGTTTACTTTGGCAATCCTATTGGTCAAAGGCGCACTGAGTGCGCGCGTATGACGAGCGCGCGTGTATGGTACCGCTCGATTGGGTACCCAAAGATGGCTTCTAATTTTGCTCGTCGGATTAAGCCCATCCTCGACTCCATGGGCGCGTGTGCGTTAGGATCGAGCAAGGCATGGTGGGAAAACATGGCGCCGCAAGATCGTGCCCATGGTAACGAGGTTGGATTAAGCCCGGTTCATACTTCATGCCAATGCGAAGCGAATTTCATGACGTCAACAATTGAAGTTTCATTGTGACGTTCTCGATCTCCGTTACCTTGACGAATTCGCTTCGCATACGCATTCGCATGAAGTATGAACCGGGCTTAAAGGGACATATTGCCCTCAAATGTCATGAAATTTTGCTGTTTGGAAATGTTCCTTATCTTTTATAAGAGTTGTTCATGCATAAAAAACACGTATAGTGTGTTGTAATTAGTGAGTAGTGATTACAAAACAAAAATCTGACCCGCGAAACATAGACCTATTTCCAGTAGTCAATACCACCGTCTAAATAATGCGCAAAATACTATACCCTGCCGGATATGGGGCAGCTTTTTTCACTCCGTATATTTTGTAGAAGAGTCTTTAGGCTGGCGCCGCAGCCAGTGGCCTTGTAAACCTATCAGATGATCGCCAGGTACCATTCTCTACCTCATAAAACATATCGCCAGTGCTGCGCGTCGTGCCACAGTACATCAAAATGGATCAACAGAACGTACTTCAACCAGCTGCGACTGGAAATACGACTGGTGAACACGGTCCGCCATTTTGTGGAGTCAAAAATTTGGTTCTACAAAATGGCGGACCGTTATTTGTTACGAAATTAAACAAAAACCACGCAATTTGAAGGGATAGTTATGTGAATCTTTATATTCTACTTTAAAAAAAGCTTCCGAACCATATCCATTTCAGTTTTATAACCCAAATCGCAAAATCCAAAGCAATGTGTCCCTTTGAGGGTGTGCGCGTTGAGCGTTGCGCGTAACGCGTATTGTTCCAAAGTGCCAGCGCTACAGAGCTGGGTTCAAACATTTCGTGAAGGGGTGGTTTTGAAAAGAGCAAATAAATTTTCCACTAATTTTGTATTGAAATAGAAGTCTATTTTAACTGTATTTAGATTTAAATAATGTTAACATTTTAATATCAAGCAGAATCTGTGGGTGTGGTGTTCCAAAACAAATTTTAACTGCTTTTATCTCGTGGTGTGGTAAAACTAGCCTCCCGAGGCGATCCATTGAGCATTCTATTTTCCCGAGGCGAAGCCGAGGGAAAATAGAATGCTCCATGGATCACCTCGGGCCGGAGGCTAGTTTTACTACACCACTTGAAGCAGTAAATATTTGTATATTATCATTTTACCCGCTACATCTCAATTTTGAATGTCGAAACGATACTGGAGGTACCGGGAACCACTCTAGTGGGGGGGGGGGGGGGGGGGGGAGGCGTGGGGGGGGGAGGCGTGGGGGGGGAGGCGTGGGGGGGAGGCGTGGGGGGGAGGCGTGGGGGGGGAGGCGTGGGGGGGGGGAGGCGTGGGGGGGGAGGCGTGGGGGGGGGGAGGCGTGGGGGGGAGGCGTGGGGGGGGGAGGCGTGGGGGGTGGAGGCGTGGGGGGTGGAGGCGTGGGGGGGGGGAGCGTGGGGGGGGGGGGGGGCGTGGGAGGCGGGGCGTGGCGTGGGGGGGGGGGGCGTGGGAGGGGGGGGCGTGGCGTGGGGGAGGGGGCGTGGGGGGGCGCATGTCCCCCATAAAATCGTTCCCCCAGTCTCCCCCACTGAAAATTTCGCAAACGGAGAAAATAATAGCAATATTAAGAAAAATACTGTGAGCGCCGCCCCTCCCTACTGTAACATCCAGCCCCCCTCGGCCCCGCTTCCTATGGAGAGAGCCCTTGCTGAAGGGGGTGCAACATTCTGACATTGCGGAAAGTGGGAGACGTTAGTGAAATACAGCATATATACCTATATATTCAAACCTATGTATTGCCGCCTTGAATTTCCACTGACCGTCCCGGGCTAAGTGGGAATGCCAATTTTGCGCGGATTAAGACATATCTTTTTGTTGTTTTGTTTGTTTACCTCCAGTACATGAGCGATTTTGGACAGCACGCGGGTGAAATTGATGCAAGTTCATGTAAACGTTTCCGGTGTTTGTTACCTTGCAAAATGACATTTTTATTGTTGGTGACCTAAATTTCCACTTGGATGTCACTAACGATCCTGATGGATGCAAGTTCACTGACAGCTTGTCCGCTTGTGGGCTTAAGCAACATGTCCATGGTCCTACTCATAAAAAGGGACATACCCTGGATGTTGTGATCACTAGAGATGATGGCAGTAGTAATATATCCGACGTTAGTGTATCTGATCCTGGACTAAGCGACCGTCATGGCAATCTGTCTGGTGATCACTATGCTGTACCGGTATCATTTATTACCAATCTAGCCAAGCCACGCCCACTGTGGAAACAAGTAACGTACCAAAAATTCCGTGAAATAGACATCGGCATCCTTAAACAGAAAATCTGTGACTCAGATTTATCAGGTGATTTCCCTGATGATGTTAACAGTATTGTAAGGCAATATAACAGTAAATTGAAGGACATTGTAGACTTCTTAGCACCCATATGTTCTCGTATGATCAAGCTGAGGCCCAATGCTCCATGGTATACGGATAATTTGAGGGGAGAAAAGCGAAAGAGGAGAAAAATGGAGCGGACCTGGCGGAAAACTGGACTTGTGATACATCACCAAACATTTTCGACCAGCATATGACCATGGTCCAACACGTAAACACAGTATGTCGCTCAGCATACATGCAGTTAAGGAACATCGGGTACATTCGTCGGTTTCTCACATCGGATGTTACCAAGTCCCTTATCCACTCTCTTGTGACATCTAGACTTGATTATTGTAATGGTCTCCTCTATGGTCTGCCGTCTTCATTACTCAATAAGCTTCAGCGGGTACAAAATACGGCAGCTAGGATCATAACCAGGACGCCTCGCCGTGATCACATCACTCCGGTTCTGAAGCAGCTCCACTGGTTACCACTCAGACGTCGTCTTGAGTATAAAGTCTTGTCAAACACCTTTAAGGCCTTGCATGGTTTTGCACCACAGTACCTCCAGGACATGGTTAATATACACAAGCCAGTGAGATCACTACGTACGTTCCAGCAACAGCATTACTCTGGTTGTACCGCGCACCAAAACAGTTGGATATGGTGATCGACATTTCAGAAAATCTGCTGCCATACTCTGGAATTCCCTCCCATTAGAACTCAGGGAAATTAATATACTTGATAAATTCCATAGATCTCTAAAGACTTATTTATTTGAAGTTGAGTATTTTTAAAGTGGGGTTTCATTGTTTTTTCTTTTGGTTTTTAACTTTCTCTAGGGAGACTGGGTAGGATGTGTTTTGGATGTTTCTAAATGGATTTTAACGTAGGTTTAAATGTTTTTTAATAGTTTAAATGGCATTTTTTATTGTAATTCCTTTCTAAATTGTTTATGTAAAGCGCCTTAGAGCGTGTTTTTCACGAATTTAGCGCTATATAAAACTTGTATTATTATTATTATTATTATTACACTGCCGGTTTATAAAGCAGTCTTTTTGTTGCGGTCTAAAAATAGGCAGGAGTTGGCTGGCGGTGGTGCTGGGAAGATAAATTTACTTTTGGTTGGGGTGAAGGGTACTAAGTTATAACTGTTTTTCGATGCACAAAAGCTGGTTCTGGAAGTTATTTATATTATATAGTACATTGATTTCATGACAATTCATTAAAAGCAAATTGTCGGTTGCGTACGCATTGGGTTGGACCCCCTTCTCACCCCTGTACGCATGGTGTACGCAATGTCAACAACCTCCCCCCACCACCCCCCTTTGTGCGTACGTACTTTATGGACGACCCCTAGGGGAGGACAAAAATATACATTGTATATGTTTCTGGAAAAAGTGGCCCAGTTTTGTTTGTTTTCGCCCTTAAAAAATTAAGAAAAGCGCTGGGAATATCAGTGTATGTTAAGTTGTGCAAATAGTCGCATTGCGTAGGCCAACTATACCCACCATGACAGTCAAAGTAGTCATGAATCTCCTCCTGGTCGCTGGTAAAGATTGGAGTATCGGTGTAGAACGGTTTATAGGGTCTCTTGAGAGGCTGAGTGTTCAAGGAACCTGGTCTGATGCTGGTACAGGCGCAACGATCCCTTTTTCTCCCCGGTAGGACCCAGCGAAGTCGCCCTTGATTGCGCAGGTCAGGCTCCTGCCCAAAGTAACACACCTTGGTAGGTTTCTCAGCAGAAGCGTCCACGTACAAGAGGTTGACTTCACAGAAAAGAATATATACCAATAATACATTTTTTAAATTTATTTGTATCTTATTTACATTTGCGAACAAAGAAACTGGCAGGAGCGAGATTCGAACCTGCGACCTCCGGAATACCGTACCGGCGCTCTACCAACTGAGCTATCTTGCCCTATATGTTGGCGGTCTCCCAAATTGTCAGTATCTTTGTTCGGGTGGGCGCTAGTCAGAAGTCATAAACCCAGAATGCCGTATAGCCAGGGATCACCCCCAATTTTTACGATTACAACCTAGGAAGCGACATTGTGGGGATCACTTATTTAATTAACCTGGTTAGGCTGATCAGCCTATAGTTTGAATTGAGGGAAGACAGCGAAATAAATTTCAGTTTTAGTGGCCTAAGGAAAATACAGAACAATAATTATTCTTGGGAAAACCCACGCAATCAGGTAGGGACTGTAAACTTATCCTCATAGTGCAGATGGACGGGAATCAAACCAGGGTCACGTCACCAGAGGTGGAAGGCGAGGAAAGAACCACTACACTAACCTGACCGCTCAGTGGTATAGCGCAGTAGGTAGAAAATGCAGCCAAATCCGACCGCGTTGTTTAAAGTCTAACCAGGCTAGTGGACTTGCTTAATAGTGGACTAGCCCGAAATTCGGGATTTTTTGTAAAGCAATATCTCTGAATGCCGTTTCCCCACACGGTCTCATTATTTGCAGATATATTACTGCTATTAACAGCAAGCCAATGTATCAATAATAAGATTCAGCCATTCCCCAAAATATAATATTCGATGCAGGATTTTTTTTTAAATGCACCGGTTCTAGACTGGTTCCCGCCCCCAAATATTTGGACCTGTATAGCTAGTATGGATGTGGCTGTTTTGATTGGCCCTCATATGCGCAAGCGCTGTAGTACATTCCCGTGGATGCTGTTTTCATTTTCGTTAATGTGTTTGAATCATGCTGACCATCTGAAGCACGATATGTGGGCAAGGGAACCCCCCTCTTTTGTTTCGGTCATTGTGTTCCCGGAATCTCAGTAATTCCTTTAAGAAATCTGGGGGGGGGGGGGGGGGGGGGGGGGTGTAAGGTAACATTATAGTCTGGAGTGTGTATAGGGTATAGGGACAAGAGGTGGGTACCCCACATATCGTGCTGGGTATGATGCTGACAGTCATTCTGCTGAATGCACGTGTGTTCTTTGGCAAGTGTTTGTAGCAGTTGAGAGCATAGCATAGCATAGCATACAAATATTTACTGCTTCAAGTGGTGTAGTAAAACTAGCCTCCCGAGGTTACCCATTGAGCATTCTATTTTCCCCGAGGCGAAGCTGAGGGAAAATAGAATGCTCCATGGATCACAGAGGCAGGCTAGTTTTACCACACCACGAGATAAAAAGCAGTAAATATTTGTTTTATAACACCTCACCCACAGATTCTGCTTGATTTTAAAATTTGAACATTATTAAAATCTTTTTCAAATTTAACAAAGAAACTGGCAGGAGCGGGATTCGAACCTGCGACCTCCGGGTTACCGTACCGGCGCTCTACCAATTAAGCTATCGTGCCCTATTTAAATCAAATACAGTTAAAATGGACTTCTATTTCATTACAAAATTAGTGAAAAATATATTTGCTTTTTTCAAAACCACCCCTTAACGAAATGTTTGAACCGCAGCGCAGCGCACTCCGCGATGAAATGAGCGCTCCGCGATGAAATGAGCGCTCCGCGATGAAATGAGCGCTCCGCGATGAAATGAGCGCTCCGCGATGAAATGAGCGCTCCGCGATGAAATGAGCGCTCCGCGATGAAATGAGCGCTCCGCGATGAAATGAGCGCTCCGCGATGAAATGGGTGGTCATCTTGGATATTTCAAATTGGCCGCCATTTTAGGACCTCTAATGTTTCTTTGATGCGATGAAATCTTAATAATATTGATGAGGGACAGCCATTTTGGATTTTAACATGCTATAAAGCTAGCAAAATTCCCCACATTCATGTCTGAGATTTTATGAAAAATTTGAAATTCTTCAAGCTACTGTGTACGTGATATTGTGGTATGCCCCTGAAAAATGAAGTTTCAAATTACACTGCTAAAATAAGTTATGAGCTTTCCAAGGAGACACTCCACCAAAAAACTTCCAACCTCGTTGTCAATATATGGTAAACCCTGGCTGGGAAAGTACCTGATTGGTTTACTTCAATAACAAATTGTTATTGTACGGAAGGTTTGAAGTAACGTCCGTTTTGCGTAGACTTGCCTGCACCAACGTGGGAAATCACGACGATGTACCTGAAATGCATGGATTTTTTACATTAAAGTTTGGTACTTTGTAATAGTTTTATTCAGCATTCTGTTGGGACTACTTGTGACGTTTGTGGCGGCGCGACTTTAATGTTGCAATTCGAGCGCCTGAATTACTTAACGGGCGTAATGACGGCGTTTGGTGTTTTCAATTACCACCGGTACTACGTTGGTTCTTTTTGTGGTCTCCCTGGACCCACCGTTAGTGAGATACCAATTTTCTTGTGGACGTTCGACATTAAGAAAACCTGTAATTAGTTGTGGAAAAATCAAGGTATATCATTAAGCACTAACAACACAAGTCGATTTGCAGCATCAATATATGTTCTTGTTTTCTTTTCATTCCAGTGACAGCCGTGAGTATTCCCGAGAAGTCTCGCTCATGTAGACAGTTCGCGTTTGAAGGCTAACGAAAACACTGCAATCACTGCCATCCGCGCTACGGAAATTAACTAGAATCAATTGAACAGGTTAAATAATAATTTCTTGACATTTTAGAATCTTATATTAAACCAAGTTAACAAATTGTATGGCATATAGACGTGTTTAGCATCCGTACACGCTCACCAACCGGTACGTTGAGAGGCCGCCAAGTTTTTGTTTAAACGCGTCTATTTCAAACTGCCAATTATAATGTTTGCCCTTTTAAACTATTAGCACAATATGGCTAATTTTCAGTAAAAATTAAAATCGACAACCAGTAATATTGCCCCAACTTTAGCCCTATATAAGACATGCATGCAAAAACATGGCAGCCTCAGTCCATCTGTGTTTATTCACGATCTATCTTGTAAAAGACTGAGGCCACTCCTCCTTTCTCTTTTTTGAAAATACAGGATACTACACAGATGATGGGGCCGTCCTCCTTGAGCAAAGACAACAAATATAAAAGCGGACCTTTTATGGAAAACACCACCCCGCATCTCCCAACGCGCACAGACCTGCCACCGTCCCTCCTAAAAAGGAGAGCAGAAAAGAAGCCGGTCTGTACAACCTTCTTCACAAGAAACAAAGAAGGGATAATTTATATCAATAAACTCTTCCTCGATGGCCTCAAGGAACATTGAAGCAAAAGGTACTGAAATTATTAGCAAGAGGGATACGAGATATTAATAAGGTTGATGAAGGATGTCTCTAAATGTTTGCTCTTTGCATGCTTCCTCTTGGATTTCTTTTTTCAATTCCTATTTCTCTAAAGGCGAGGATTGTTTGTTGTAATTTTTGAAGGGGCTCCCAAAGGTTGGGGAAACGTAGAAATGTACATTCACGTACTCAAAATTGTTAGGACCAATTTCAAAATTTTACTTGCCCGAATTTTTGTTTTAAAGCGGGGCGTGGGTGGAGGTGGTGGCGGGGTGTTCAAAGTTGTGACGCTTTCAATAGTTTACATGTAAACATAACGCATATCACCATGAGAATCGAGAATGTGGACATTTTAGGGAATTGGGAGTGGGATGGCCTATGTACGCACCGCGCCCCCTTCCCCTCCTCAACTTACAAGCCTGATGAAATTCGATGTATATCAATGTTGCACTTACGCATTGCAATGTACAAGGGAGGCGAACCAATAGATTATGGCTCCTATACATAGTAGCCGTGCATACATGTGATATGGGTCAAAACATTTCATATTTTTGATGTATCGGTGCATTAAACATTGTATCATTGCATTAAACATATTTCTTGGCCACAACATTATCTTGGGCTTGCGGACTTTTGTGTTATTTTCGGTGTAATTATAAAATAATGCTTGCTTTATGTCATGAATAAATCAGAGAATGTTAAGGAAACATTAGTATTATTTGTTGTCAAACAGTATTATTTTTCAAAGTGAACAAAGAAACTGGCAGGAGCGGGATTCGAACCTACGACCTCCGGAATACCGTATCGGCGCTCTACTAACTGAGCTATCTTGCCCTATGTTGGCGATCTCCCAAATTGTCAGTATTTTTTTGTTCGGGTTGGCGCTAGTCAGAAGTCATAAACCCAGAATGCCGCGTAGCCAGGGATCACACCCAAATTACGATACAACCTGGGAAGCGACATTGTGGGATCACTCAATGAGGATACGACTTTTTAACTTTTCAACTTATAATTCGTCAAACAATCCACAATTCGTCAAACAATCCACAAGGGAAACTGACTAGGTTCGAATCCCCGCTCCTGCCAGTTTCTTTGTTCACTTTGAAAACGTATTCAAAATTTACCTAGTCAGTTTCCCTTGTGGATTGCTTGACGAATTATGAGTTAAAAAGTCGTTTCCTCATTGAGTGATCCCCACAATGTCGCTTCCCAGGTTGTATCGTAAATTGGGTGTGATCCCTGGCTACATGGCATTCTGGGTTTATGACTTCTGACTAGCGCCCACCCGAACAAAGATACTGACAATTTGGGAGACCGCCAACATAGGGCAAGATAGCTCAGTTGGTAGAGCGCCGGTACGGTATTCCGGAGATCGCATCAATTGAAGTACGCAATTATAGCTGTGGAAAATGCAAGGCATATCATTAAGCACAAAGAAAACAGATCGGTCTGCGACATGTTATGTACACAAGTAATGCTGCCGTGTTAGGAAATTCCCCTCACGGAATGTATATACGCCCCTCATTCAACCAGCACAAACAAATGTTTTGTCACAGGCCACGCGCCACTTATTTGCATACGCGTGCGACCTCGGCTGACCCTGTGAATGAATGGGTCGAAGTTGTTTACGCCAATCCGTGCCAGAAAGTTCTAGGTCAATCTTGTGTACCCTAGCTCTTTCGAGAAACTGTGTAGATGATTATTTTTAGATGTGACGTAATTTGTACGATTCTCTAGAATTTCTAGTAATCTCTGGAATGAATGAAATCCTTTATATACGGGCTAATTTCGGAATAAAATCAGGACTTGATTTTCGACAATGTGGACTTGATTTTCGACGGTGGACTTGAGATTTTGACGGACGGAGAATTTCGTTGAGTTCATTGAGCCGTTTTATTCGGACCTGTGACCTGTATGACTCGTTTGCGTAGGAGCTGAGTTTTATTTCCGGAAAAGAGACATTTATCTGTGAACTGTCGTCGGTTCATTATTTAGGGTCTCATATCCCCATATTTTCGCGACGGGAGCCAGTTTGTGTCGTCCCCCGCTGTTTTCGTCTCTCTTCGGCTGTTTTGGAGGTGAATTCGCCCCGTGTTCCAGCTTGTCAAAGAACTGTATTCGCTCGCATTATTGGAGTCGTCCTTATCCGTCGCTGAGTGCCCAAGCCGTCAAAGTCCTCGCCCAAGTCCTCGCACAAGTCCTCGCCCATTGCAGAGCTGCCCAAGTCGTCTGAGCTATCGCCTATATATTAAAGTCCTCGCCCGTAAGATCTTTTAAGTTATATATTGTATGATCTTTTCTTAATTCTACACTTGTTAAACCCTATTGATTCTCGAATATTCTCATTATTAAATCACATTGCTTCTCTGTTCTTAATATCAGTGTGATCTTGTTTGATTTCTTTGTTGCATCTGTGAAAATTCAGGCTTTTTCTGGTAATTTATATTTACGGATAGTCTGGAGATTTTCAGACCGTAACAGACATCAATTATTCGTGTTTTCATTTCATTTTGGCAACAACCGCGAATATCTACAAGCAGTCTCGCTCATCATCAATTCGCATTTCAAGGCTTATGAAATTACTGCAACACAGATTGGTCGAACCGCGCTACGGAAATTGACCAGAATCTCATTGAAAGGTTTGATTCGGTGCCCATGCTCTTTCATAATCATGTATTAGGCCAAGTAAATAAAACACGAATAACCTATATACTTGTTTAGCGTCCCCGCTCGCTTCCCTGTTCGAGGCCGCAAAGTTTGGTTTTTGTTTAAACACGTTCATTTCTAACTATCAGTTACAATCTGTCTTTAAATTATGAACACAATATTGCTAATTTTCGATACAAAAATGAAATCTTGGCTGATAATCGATATCCTGCAAATTGCCCGATTTTATCTCCAAATATAGTACTGGTATGTGTGCCAAACCATGAGTAACTTTTGTAAAAGTGACTGATGAAATTTACATCCAAAACAAATCCATCTTTAAAAAGACTGAGCTCATGGCGGATCCAGCGGCCGGGGGGGGGGGGGGGGGGGGGGGGGGTCTACCTCGGGTAAATTCCCCGACTTCCACCACTGTGACCCGGGTTCGATTGGGTTTTCAGTCCCTGGCTGATTCCGTAGGTTTTTCCCCAGAATATCGTTCCGGGGTTTTCCTAAAACTGAACATTTCTTCGTCGTCTTCCTACAGGTTTCTTAAGGCATGCAAGGGCTTTCGAGCTGCAGTGCGATATGCGCTTTTGAGGAATCCTTGTTTCATTTCCAGATAGAGAGTTTTTTTGCTGCTGTTGCTTGGCCATGACTCGAAGCCATCTTTCTACTGGGCTTCTAGATTCAAGCTATATAGTCATGGTATTATTATCACAGAGTTGACGATTTTTTGTTCCTTGCAGAGAAACTGGTCGGCACGAGCAAATTACGGAGTGCTACCCAAACCGATATGTAAATGAAGGTAAATGAGAGGGCTTGGTTGCTGTAATCTGAGTTTTTTCGTGTTCATAGACTAGACATCCGGTGGGACGTTTAGATGCCTACAAGTCCCATTGATTGGAGCGATTGTATTCAGTAGCACGATCTGAAATCTCTTGTTGATTAAATGGACAACAATGCCGTATCATCGAGATGGCTGTCAAAATTCATAATGGCCGCCCACACTGTAGATTTTCTTCGTGAAATAACTGGTTTTTCTTTCTGTACAAACAATTATTCACCGTATTTTACTTTTAACAGATTTTGGACGTAAAATCACGGTACTGTGACCTAGAAAATATCACTCGCCCGTAGTTTTTATGTTGTAACGTCAATTGCAACGAGGATGTAAATTTACAAGACCACTTTGTCAAAATACAACATATTTGTTAAATATACAGCAACACCAATGAAATGTTCAAATATCGTGCTTGTTCATGGGAAACCATGACTTTATTATGGCGGGATAAATGGAATATAAAGCTAACGCACGACATTATTCAGTTTGTAGTGTTTAGTAGGTATATAGGTAATCGTAGCATTTGTACACTCTACCATAGCGATTATAACAGGTTACACTGCAAAAACCGCGTTTAGCGATTAAACATTTTTATAAACACTTTCTTCAGGGCCGTAGCCTGCCCGGAGACTGAGGGGTTTGTCGAACCCCAAAGTGGAACTTTACCTAAAGCCCTTGCATTTAGCTAAAACCTGCCAAATGCATTACGTTTTGGGTGCTACAGTGACTAAAGGGTTAATTAATCAACCCTTTTTAAAGGGGGGTGGACGGTGCCCATTAGCGTTGTCCACCAAATCTATATTGAGGGTGGGAACATAATTCATGTTCCCAGGATCGCTTCCCAGGCCAGTCATTCAACCAAAAAAGAAAACCAAACAACGAATAATGGAGATTACATACCCATCCCTTGCCAATGCTCCATCGGAAGAATGCACTATCAATTCAACTTTTATTTAGATATACATGTTATCGGAAAATTATTTTTGCTCAGTGTCTCTTGTGTGTCCTGGGAAATTTTTGAAAATGTTTGCTGATCTTTGTGTATTCTGGTGCATGTGAAAGCCAATGACCCATAAAATGTATACAAGAGGGAAATTATTTTGGGGGACACTGTCATAGACGTACCCCTCCCCATAGACGTACCCGTGTTCCCCCCACCCCCCGTCCCCGGGATCGCCGCCCATGGTCCACAGGATAATATTCGGTACGGATTTACGCCAGTGGCACCAACTCATTTTCAAACCTACAGTTATAAAGCCTCGTAGACGGGAAGGGACGATACGGGTTATAACAGTGGTGTGATTCTTAATGGTGTTCATTCAACCATGTTCGGCTTCAAAAGTACTCTCAGGTAGTAGCAGCTCAGTGGCCGCTTGGTTAAGCAAGTCGTTCATCGATTCATGAACCGAGGGTTAGATTCACATCCTTTCAGTCTTTCTTATTTTCCTCCAGAAATGTGATTGTCATTATGAGTATTCATTTTACCGTCTACAAACACCAACTGTACAGTGGCTTGGTCGATAAGCGCAGTGCAACTGGGACCGCTCGTGAAGTCCAGGTAAGCATGGGCGTACATGTTTATGGCTCGTACTTTGTTGACTCGTCAGTCAAGACTTAAGATACCGCCATGTTCCTCCCTTTTATGGTCCTAGACCTTCGGGTTATATGGATGTGTGGGGAAGGAGGTGTGATGGACAGGGATGCGAGCCCTGAATAGTACTACATGGCAGCCGGTAAGCCGGGTGTATACAGATCCCTGACGAATCGCGACACCTGAAAGCTTATTCATCATTACATAACTTCTTTTGTGTGTGTACAGGCATAACACCCGAATGCATACCTTTTGATTCATAAACTCTATAAAGGTATACTCTAAAGGTATTTTTTGTCTGTCTCGTCGTTGTTTTTTCCCTTCTAATTATTATGTTTAAAGACATTTTAATGCAAGCTTCGACTTCTTACAATATACCCCCATGTCTGTGCCCGCAATTGTACATTTCTGTGTTTCTGTTCTGTTCTTTTATTGAGCATTATCAAGGGTAATTATATCCTGTCGGTGTTCCCTACCTCTGCCCAGTATTAATTAAGTGGCGCACAGGTAGGATTTCACTTGGGTGGGGTTCAGCATGTATTTCGAAAAACATCATTTTGCCCCAATTTTTTGGAATAAAGTTACTCCGAAAACTAATAGCCCCAGGAAATAATTTTGAAAAGCTCTGTGGAGGTGGGTGGGTGGGTTGGGATCGGGGTGGAGGTTGGTCTTGTTAGGCCTCGTTTGATGTTTGCGGCGGCATTTACACGTGTATACGACTCGGAATATGCCCCATACATGTCGCCGCCGAAAAAAGACACATATTGCCTCAAGCCCCCCCATGGCCCCGCCCTTGAGTGAGCCACTGCCAGTATTCTTATTGTCATTGTTAACACATTGGCATAACTGTCACCTTTAAATCACGTTCGTTCAAAATTTCCATTTGATTTGAGCCATAAATTGACGGTCAACCTGGAGGTACTGCCCACACAACCGGAAATCTACCAACTTAGATTATCCTATATAGATACCGAGGAAGAATAAAATTTCACACCGTTGGTGTTATTTTTAACACCCCTGTTTTTGCAGTGTAAGGCCAAGATGATTATTTCGTTTCTGGAATCAGATACATTCTTTAAAATAATAGTACTAACGATTTAAAGGTATGCATGGTGCGCAACACAAAGACAACGACGAGCTCTGCCACACATGCACAGGTACCTATTTACTCCTGGGTGGAGAGAAGCACTGACAAAGTGTCCTGCTCAAGGACACAAGAACACGATCCTATGGCTTAGCTCTGAGTCACAATCTGTGGAACACAATATCTCCAGTTTGATGCCCCAGACCAGTCTGCATTGTACTCCACAAAACTTATAAAAATAGGAAGATCATGAGAAAGAAAAAAGAGAGAGAGTGACTTACGGTTGGCGACAGTAACAAGTGTCGCCAGAATCAGGAGCCGCATCTTCGGAGCCGGTTTGTCACTTTCTTGTGATTTGCACGTTTTTCCGAGTTTCCTTAAAGTCACTTCAGACGAAACACTGTACCACCAGAACCAATACCCAGCAATACACAAGGTAAATTGATTCAAAGATCCCTGGATTGTTCATTGGTTGACACAGAAGTCCAATAATGAGAACAGCGTGATCGTCGCTGGCACTGCGACACAGCTAGCTTGCGCGCGTGTTCATTGAAATCAACTTATCACAAAAACTCGATATTCCGTTGGCATGGTTTCTGTGAAAATAACGTTTGCGCCATGGCGACACAATCATACAGATAAATGAGGAGTATATGGGGGACCTGCATTATACTTAGGAAAAAATGATATAAAATGCATGGAATGGTTGCCAGCTGGAATGACCTGAAATACATCATGAAAGCTGAGACGTTCTGATGTTTCGACACGAGCAGGTATTGACAAAAGAAGGTTGGGAAAGGGATGGGGAGGTGGGGTGGGGTGTGGAGGTGTAAGCAAGCAAAACAACAATTGGCGATAGTGTACCAGTTGAAATAACAACGCAAAATGGCGATTGAATATGCGACTTTTTCAAGCCGCATAAGTATCCCGTACGCGTATCAAATCTAATGATCCCTAATAAGGCGTCTGGAAAGTGGGAAATGGAAGCGGCAACAAGTGGAGGTGATACGAAGATGTCAAAAAGGCGAGAACGCAGGGTATAGGAGGAAGAGATGAGGGGGACAAGGAGGAAACTAAAGGAAGAAAAGAAGGAGAGTTGCCGACATGGAATGGGAGAACGAGTAGATAAAAAACAGGGAATTTACAAAAACGAATCATACAAACTTTAGGAGAAAAATGTGATGCAAATAAGCAAACTAAACTGAAACAAATCGATCTTTTTATGTTAATTTTAATTACGAAAACTGCACAATCAAGACAGATGAAAGCCTAAGGAGCAATTATTTTTAAAATTGTCTCTGCCAGAGGACCGTGGAGTGCACGAAGTACATATACCGATCACCGTGTGTGTAAAACGACTTCAATTTTGCTTTTGGATTGCACGTTATAATTCCTTCATTTTCTTACACCGACTGAGCATAAACACGAGCAAGCAAAGACGTAAAGTGTAATGTTTCACCATAATGCAATGAACTCCAATTCCCGAATAAAAACTCTCAAATGTGTTTCAATCAATAATTCGTGTACACAAGGTCACACACACATACTGACCGAGGAGAAGGCTTTTCTTTTCTGTTGTTCCATTACTTTTACCCTTTTTTCCCATAGACTTAGTGCATAGCACCCGAGGCGAAGCCGAGGGTGCTATGCGTCCCCGAGGGTGTTGAAAACGTGATATCCCACATCGCAGTAGTCAACAATTGTTTTGCTATATCGCCAAACCCAGTCTTTTTTCAGTTCAACTTGCCTTGCTCGGTTGAAATTAACTCGAACAAATCACGCAATCAAAACAGCTGATCGTCTGCTAATCCGCTGCTCCAACTATAGTTTACTGTTGTAAACAGTGTACTATCGTCAACAGCGTGGGTACCAATGATACAGCTCAATAGCTGGTTGATGTGTGATATCATTCTTGGAGTGTGCCAGTCGTTTTTATAGACCGGACATGTGATCGTTCTAGGCGAATCAAAATACAGTATCCAAGACGGAGATATAACAAGACTAATGATCTCATTGTTGTTTCTTTATCCACACTGTAAAAACAGTGTTTAGCAAGTAAACACTTTTCTTAACACTTTCTTGCTATCAGTTTTTAAACACGTATGTTTAGCGTGTTGACGGATGGTGTTTAGCCATCGACACGTAATGTTTAGCTTCTAAACTGATAGCAAGATTGTGTTTAATTGCTAAACACAGTTTTTAGAGTGCATGTATCCTCAGTTGTAATACTGTACAATACAAAGCACACTTACCATGCTGATTTACAACATTTATTGTTAGAACAAAGCACACTTACCACACCGATTTACCACATTTATTGTTAGAACAAAGCACACTTACCACACCGATTTACCACATTTATTGTTAGAACAAAGCACACTTACCACGCTGATTTACCACATTTATTGTTAGAACAAAGCACGCTTACCACGCTGATTTACCACATTTATTGTTAGAACAAAGCACGCTTACCACGCTGATTTATCACATTTATTGTTAGAACAAAGCACACTTACCACGCTGATTTACCACATTTATTGTTAGAACAAAGCACACTTACCACGCTGATTTACCACATTTATTGTTAGAACAAAGCACGCTTACCACGCTAATTTACCAAGCTTCTGATTGGAGCAAACCACTCCTACCAGGCTCATTTATCATGATTATTATTATAAAGCAAACCACGCCTATTTAGCAAATAGCAACAACTTTACATCTTAAAATATAGCAGGATAGGCCTACACAACTTATTACAAACCAACTTTAATGCTAATCCCCGTTTTGCTTTATTCGCGACCACATTTTCTATTTTAGCATACTATTCTTGCTATATAAGCAGCTGCAGGTCTATACTTTCTTTTCTGTTTTCCTTGAAAGTTGAAATAACTCGCGTTTAATATTTTATACATTTTACATTCAATTGAATGGATTACATATACGACGCAACACATAAAATATCTAACGGATTTGCCATAACAGTAATTTCGAAATATTTCTTTAAAATGAATCAGTAAACCGAATAAATCATAAACAACATTTTTACACATTTACCATATAACTTTGTAATAATTCCTAAAAATTAATTGAATATCATAATACTTAGAATGATAATACGATAATATATGAATATTATAATAGTTATACGATACTTATATCCGTAAAGATTCTTAAACAAATGCGTGAAATGAAATATAATAGATTAAGTACACTGTAAAAAATGTCCCGTAATTTTACGGTATTAAAATTCATTGTTAAATTTAACGGGTTGCAAACGAAAAACCGTAAAATTACGTTCAGTTACAGGCTCCTGAAATGACGATGACCGTAACTTCTGCACATATTTCCCGTTGTTTTAACGGGAATTTACCGTAAAACGTCTCTTCACAGTAGGCAAAAACGGTACAAAACCGTAAAAGGTACGGGAAGTGCATAGTAAATTTACGGGAATTTTTTACAGTGTAGGTTGCCATTAATTAACTACAAATAAACAGAAATGATTGAAGTAGGAACCAGACTAAACGGAATTAAGTAACTAATTCTACGTTACTATGGTAGAGTGTATAAATGCTACGAAATCTACTGAACACAGACTGAATGATGTCGTGCTTTAGCTTTATATTCAGCTTATCCCACCATAATAAAGTCATGAACAATGAACAATTTTAATATTTGAATACGATAGGAATAGGAGATGTAATAAGATTCTTTACCTAGGCCCATGTTTGTAAAAAATTAAATTCTACTTTGGAATTTTTTGAAACATATTATGGTAAGCCGTCTGAGATAGTAAGGAAGAGGTCGTGGGTTCGAGTCCCATGCCAGCAATCTTGGAATTTTTTTCTCGTAAGCCCTCGGCTGACACCGCGTACGAGCATACATTGTTTGTGATAAAATACATCGGTAAATGACGTCAAACCAGACAGAGTCAAACTTTTCCCCAGATTTATGCCGTCAAGGTTCAAACTGATAAAACGGGTGATTAAGGTCTGACCCCGATGGCGCGTCAACATTTTGACCCACTGAACTGATCACTTGATGATCACTTTCTCCCTCAACGGGTCAAGATTCTGACTTAATGAAATGACTACTTGGTGGGTCAAAGTGACACTTATTGGGTGACAGGAAAAGTTTCATCCAATAATGACCACTTGGATGATCAAAGTTACACAAAATGTGTTGAAAAAGACGAACAAATAATAATGACTGATAACTGGTTTGCCGATGATTAACAGTCAAATATTTTCATATGATTTCACCATTTAAAGGGTCAAATTGATACGAACATGGGTCAGTAAATTTTGACCCACCAAATGTGACCCAGCAGGTTTTAGAGCGTATGGCCTATAAACGTACGATTTAAAAACATTACCCCTTCCAGAAAGTGTCCGTCAGATCTTTACTCAAATATTCATTCGTGCGTGGTCTTAAATCCCATAGGCTAGCGCACTGGATTATACTTACGCACTATCTGGTACCCTAGCTTGCGTGCACGCTCCTATCAATGTATTCCTGGTATAGTTAGATGCAAAATGAACGGCTTGTCATTTCCCAGATGCGGAAAGTTTCATTGAAGTTTGTGAATCTGAAACTTTATTTTTAGACTAAAACAAATAGGGTATAATGCTTATCAAAAGGTCCCTTTTCAGGGGCGGATTCGGGGGGGGTTTGCGCTGTATGGCAATTGTGTACAGTAAAACAGGGATGGAACTCCTGGAATAATAAAAACCGAACGGATACTTTCTGGGAGGGGTATTGTTTTAAAAATTATCATCTCGTGGATCAATTAAGAAAAAATCATGAAACCTATGAGGGCAGAGGAGTGCAGCAAACTGGAAATTTAAGGGCCTTTTAAAAATATACCCCGGGACTATTTTCCACGTCCTGCTCATAATGACATAATTACAAAGTGTTGCATGAAGCTTTATCTTACAAACGATGTTTCAGAGTTAAGATTCTATTTAACTTTGAGGGTATACGCCATTTGCTTTTGCTGTAATTTTCAGAAATAAATGGATGTGGGGGTAAGTATTGTATATATAGCGTGCTAGTAAATACTGTAACACTGACCTGTTTAAATGTAGTGTACATGATTGGTCATTTTTGCAATTTTCAGAAATGGCCGGATTTGGGGGTTAGTATTTTATAGGAAATATCGTTCCACTGACCTGTTCAAAGTTTTGAGTTGTTGGATGGCGAAAAAAACAGAGAGAAAAACGGCGCTCGTTTTCAACCGTCAGGCGGATGATAGCCTTTAGTCAAGGCGCGCGTGGCTTCCTGGACGCGTGACGTGCCCCGAATGATGGTCCGGGGCGCGCCACTCGTCCGGGTAGCCACGAGCGCCTTGACTAAATAAAGGCTACAGGGCAGTTTTCCAACGATTTCCAGCTGGAAATCGTTGGAAAACGATATAAATTTCCACTTTTCTTGAAAACGACAGCACACCTGGTGCCATCATTTCACAAGATAATTGAGACTACTATTAACTTACAGTCTAGTAAGGTATTTCGTAATAATTCATAAAAAGAAATGGAGGATTACCAATCGTGTACGCTACCTTTAAGTGTGGCCATGAAACCCTCTCCACACATCAAGTTGCCAAAAGGAACATACCGATTCCCCAGTTTGATTCGTAGGGTTCTCATAGAATCTATAGGAACTAGAAATGGAACCTCCAGGAAATGATTTCAATTACGGAAACATTGATACATGTATTTCCATGTGCAATCATTGACTGGTTTCTGGTCCTATAAGTATAGCCGCTATTATGGGAGAAGGGAACCGGTCTAATGCGATTATAGGGCCTACTTAAGAAACAAACGTACCTTTAGGATGGAAACGATGTAGCTTCATTTCACTCCATGCTATTTGAATCTCTACTCCTCCTTCGACCACGGAGAAGTACTCTCCGTTAAGAATCAGTTGTTCAGAACAAAACAATCCAAACCACCAACCCCCCTTGGATTTCTCTGCGCAGTTGACATTCATCTCCTCATCGTTGTCATGATCGTACGTTGAGAATGGATGTTGATTCGGCAAAGGGTGATGAATTTCACCTACAGAAGAAACAGTTGAGAGAAAACTACAATTAAAGTTGTATTATGTCCGTATACTTGCTAGACAAATATTTTGTCCCTGCTTATGAAAGAAACTTAATCTTTTGAATGAAGAATACATTTCCTACACTCCGGGAATCGATTTTTTTCTTCAAACGACATCCGAATGGGGTGAACGCTATGAGATTTCGGACTTTACCTTCTTCTAAAAAAATCCTCCGGAGCCACGAATTAAAAAAAAAGAAATGAGTTCGAACCTAATGAAATTTCGGACTTGATTTCCCTTTTTAAAAATCCTCGAAAGCTGCAAATTAGAAACAAAAATCTGACTTAAAAAGCCCCAATAAAGTCCAGGTTTCGAACCCACAATCTCCAATATCTTGCAACGTATCGAATGAGCAATTGGAATGCCTGGCTGACGACAAGAATTCATTGCATTATATACCTATAATATATGCGTACGTATACTAAAAGTATTAGGGCGCTCAACAATCCATCCATTCGGATGTCGTTTAGGGAAAAAATGTCGCCTCCGGGACATCCTCAGTCCTCCGCAAGAATCGTTTTGAGAGCTACTACATTTTATGCAAATCAGGCAATGCATACGAACAATTTATTGACATAGGATCAATTACTAATACCGCGGGCGTAAAACACCTCCTCCTTTTTGGACGGGGGAGGGGATGGTCCATAGGATAGATCGCCAATCTCCAAATTTCCTACACCATTAAAACATTTTTTTAGCATATTAGAGAAAAATAGCAACAACTTAAATTGAATAATTGTTTTTATTATTACTAACATTTTATGAGAGTTTCGCGTAACTCTTAATGTTCATGGCTGCATGTTAAAACATTTGGAACAGCGACTCCAAGTTCCTGTTAATCCAAGTCCCCCAACCCCTTTCAAAGTAATTTGCAGGCAGAGATTTTAGAGGATCAATTTTGGGAGATGATTTTTAAACAAAATCGACCACCCCTCTCACTTTAGACATTAAGCCACGGCGTCTTGTGGCCACTGCAGCCTTGGATCGAAAAGCGTTCCAGATGTGTCTTAAAGAACAACAAAACACCGCCCCAGAAACGAAGGACACTGTGGAAGTCAATGCCTTTTTGGCTCTGAAGAAAATAAAGTTTGATTTTTTTTTATGGATACATATATTCATCTATTTCTTCGTTTAAAGTCTCTTTGGAAACATAATAACCTCAGAGATCTCGGCCAAACACTGACAGATTTTAATTAATGAAATTAAATATACAAATGACAAAACATACGAACATTATTGGTGTAAAATTCCATTCCAACAAAGATACTTATATAAGTCGCACCATGTTATGTGGATGAATGATTGCTGTTTATAAAGTCATTGAGGGCAATCATCGCAGTTTTCCCCCAAGCGTCGGGAAAAAACCCACTTCATTACATCACTATAATATGCAGTAAATGGTGACACATAAAAAAGGTCTATGGAGTCAGTGATTTAATACCATTGAAGCACTGTATACAGTGGCGTAGCCAAGGGGGGGGGGGGGGGGGCAAGGGGGGGGACAACTTCCCCATGTGGGAACTCTTTCCCCCCTCTCCCCCCCCCCCCCCCCCCCTCTGGAAAATTGGGATTCTTTTTTTTGGGGGGGGGGGGGGGGTGTCGCCATCTGTAGTGTGTAGATATGCGTTACTATAGCGTGGACCTATTTAACAAAGTCGAATTCCCCCCCTTGAAAATAGCCATGCACCCCGTTTGCCCCACTCTAGGAAGAGCCTGGCTACGCCACTGACTGTATATGCCTTGGATTTCTTCCTGGCTTTAAAGCTTTTTTGAGGGGAGGATATATTAGAAGATAAATCCTGCTTCTGATTTGTGACAATATGTTTAACACACGTACATTCCTCGTGTCCAAAGCAGTCACACTCCTTATAGAACAGTGTATATTGGTCGCCATGGATGCGGAATGGCCAGTAGAAGAAAGATGCATTGATGCCACCAGATAAAACTATATCTATCTGCAGTTCCCAAGATCCGTTCGATGTGAAATCATGGAGAATTTTGTTTCCCAACCAGACCTCCCCACTCAGATTCCCGAAGCCTTCCTTGTACTCGTCCCAACCACGAGTGAAATTCACAGACCCGTCTAGGCGCCTCTGCAACACCTATGAAAGCAACCAAACACAAATGCAAAAACAGAACCGCACAATTAACCCCTGACCCCGTTGAGACACAGACACATCAATAGGCCCGTCTCAGGAAGAAGATTTCGGGTCTGAGACGGCAGAATTTCAATCGAATAATCCTAAGTCAAATCACAAGTCAAATCACAACAAGCTACAGGGGATGGAAAACGACTAAGGAATGCCTTTGTCAAAGTATGTCAACGTTCATTTGAATGGCTTGCGATTTGACTGGAAGTAACACAGACGTGTGATGTGACTTGTGATGACTCTGGGAGACAGTAGCATAGAGCATGTAATGTACAGAACATAGATGTACTTTGTTGTGGTCTGTGGAGATCGCATGATACAAATGCGCTCGCACTTGGCGGCTTAACGCATCTAGCCTTAACACGCATAGTGAAGGCAATCGGGTTACGGAAAAACGGCTGAAAAATACGTCTGTAAATTATTGATATCGTAGTTTTAGCTTTTTCGAAAAATTTGATCACTTCCTGTTCACGAACTTACACCTAACCGGGTGAAAAATTTGCTGTAAACGTCAGATATTTGGGTGGTGATACAATTTCTAAGCAATAATGCGTGTAGGTAGGGCACGAGAGGGCGCGCTGTCGCACGGCATGGAGCAAGTTCGATCAAGGACTATAGTTAACCATAGTTCGACTAACCCTGATCGAATGCACGCTAGTCGACGATGGTTGGACTAGTCTAGTCAACGATTCGCGACCAGCCTACCGAGGTTGGTCGCATCGCTGGTTACCTATAGCCGTTTTAATAGCACAGTGCAGAGAGGACCAGTTATCAGAAAAATGGCGAAAAACGTAAATATTTAGCAGCATGCAGTGAACGATCGTTTTTTGTTACTTTGTCTTTCTTTTAACATGTTGAAATAATGCACACGTTACCACTTGTGACATTGTTGATAATACTGAGCAAATATCGTCCGTGTCGCTTTCATCTATGAACTCGTCCAAAAACGTAAATAAACTAGCCACCGCCATTTTCTCATGATCGCGTTGACATGACAATAGTTCGACTAGAGTCGTTCGCACTTCAACTTCAGTGCTCATGCGCTACGTACGCCACGAACTAACCACTAGTTAACCATTGGTCCTTGATCGAACTTGCTCATGTATAGCACGGACCAAAGAACAAAAACCACAGTCTAGTGTCAAATAGAAGCACAGGCGGGGGCAGAGACTTGTTTTTTTTTTCCGACTTCTGAATACCTGAGAAGCAAACCAAATGTAAATATTAAATTTTGTTTTTGTATAATCAACTGAATTAATGTTCCTGAAGCAGAACATGCACTAAAATTTAGAATATCTCCATTTGGTTTGCTTCTCAGTTATTCAGAATTCGGAGACAAAGCCGCCTGAAAAGAGCCAAGGTTTTGAAAAAACCCTCGGTGTGTTTAATACATTCCTGCCGCTACATAATACTCTCCTACGGCAAGGTGTGAGACAAGACGTAAAATCGCAAATTCTGGCAGATGAAAACTTGGAAACTGGAAACATTCGGTCGATTCACAACTCGGTGCGCCGCCAGCGGCAATCAGGGAGAGGCCAAATTACGCAGTGCATCATGGGAAAAAGTCGACATCGCAAAACCGGAAGTGGGTATCGCCAATGCATCGACCGTACTTCTTACACCTCTTCTCCGCTAAATGTATCAACTCCTCTCTCTTTTTTCCCGCACAAGGTATTCCCCGATTACTCAAAAATTGCTTTAACTCATACTGCTGTACTACATGTCCACCATACAACGCGATAGACGCGATGTCCACCCCGAAAGTGGGAAATTGGCCTTTCCCGGATTGCCGCTGGCGGCGCACTGAGAGTTGTGAATCGACCGAATTGGTTTGTCTACTGTCACACACACACACGCACCCAGTCATGTAAACGGGTGCAATCGTGGACCTCCCATTGTTCCTCTTCTGTTTATACTCTAACTTTTTTAGAAGACCTCCCATTGGTTTTGTACACGATTTTCAATTGTGGACGTTCGGTCAAACGTGGACCCCTTTGTCTACGCCCGAATTAGTCCTAGGTCCACGATTGCCGGCATATACAAACTCATAGATGAAAACAAAAATAACCGTCCGTTCTTACCACCCAACCCTCTCCCAAATCTTCCACCATATCACAGTAGACTGGTAAGCCGTCTGGATACTGCAATGGGTAGATGGTAAATACACCACTCACTTTGTAACCGGCATCGAAATAGGCCTGGCAGTCGGGTTCTGTGGGTAAACAGAACATTACGACGGCAATTAATGTTTAAATTCCGGAATATACTGACAAGTATGCTGTTCGCTTCTTGTTGATTTTGCTACTGTTGTTTGGTATTGGCCATCATGGGCGTAAATCTCGGGTGGGGGTGGGGGTGTATATCCTACACACACTTTTTGACCGGGGAATGGACCATTAAACCAATCCCCCCCCCCCCCCCCCCCCAGAAAACAAACGGTACAAAAACTTTAAATGCACCGTTGTGTTGTCAGGCTTAGGGACATAAGTGTGCAGATGTACATAGCCTACATAGGGTAATGAACAGCGCCCCTATAGCTCCATTATGTAGGATGCTGGACCAGCTTGGCGGCTTTCCTCAAAGGATTAAGTTTTGTACACAAATGAATGGGGCTTGGCTGAGGCCCAGATTTCTCAGGGTCGGCCTGGCCGATGAGTGAACTCACCATCAAGGGTGACTATACTGGCTCCAATTGGAGGTTCGATTGAGGATTACATGTAGTTTGACCGGAATTGACCCAAAGGTGTTTACGTAAATAACAAAAATACAAAAACGTGCCTCACGGTAAAGACACTGCCGATCTCTGTTGTACCATGGAGGAGGGTTAGTCCTTCCTCCATGGTTGTACCAACCCAACATACTCACAAGCGCACCCTCTTCTTTAGGTTTTCTGATTGTATGACATTTTGGAGAGATTCTTTATTTCACAACCCTTTCGTATCCCGGCCTTCATGTTTTATTTTATTCATTTATTTTTAGAGAGATGTTTGGCCAAAATTGTGTATATTGCTTGACCCTGTACAATATCATCTCACCCTTTGAAACCTTGGATTGGCCCAGAAACTCCCAAAGTACACGGATCTCTTTATACGATCCATCGTTAACACCGACCCTCACGTGGCCATACAACAACCTACCGTGGCAGTCAAAGTAGTCATGAATCTCCTCCTGGTCGCTGGTAAAGATTGGAGTATCGGTGTAGAACGGTTTATAGGGTCTCTTGAGAGGCTGAGTGTTCAAGGAACCTGGTCTGATGCTGGTACAGGCGCAACGATCCCTTTTTCTCCCTGGTAGGACCCAGCGAAGTCGCCCTTGATTACTCAGGTCAGGCTCCTGGCCAAAGTAACACACCTTGGTAGGTTTCTCAGCAGAAGCGTCTACGTACAAGAGGTTGACTTCACAGAAAAGAATAGATACAATAATACATTTATTTACTAATTTTTGAAACCAGCATTTTGGCTTTTTCTGTTACAAAATAATACTAACAAAAAATCAGATCATATAAACATCAAGAACTTATGGCGCGACTTAAATTTCGAGCGCCTGAATTACTTAACGGGCGTAATGACGGCGTTTGGTGTTTTCAATTACCACCGGTAATACTTAAAAAAATAATGTTTTCCTGTGAATAATATGACGTTCGACATTAAGAAAACCTGTAATTAGTTGTGGAAAAATCAAGGTATATCATTAAGCACTAACAACACAAGTCGATTTGCAGCATCAATATATTCTTGTTTTCTTTTCATTCCAGTGACAGCCGTGAGTATTCCCGAGAAGTCTCGCTCATAATAGACAGTTCGCGTTTGATTGATTGATTGATTTTATTCGGTATTACCATATAGACAAATATAAATATAAATGTATATATATGTACAAACAAACAAACAATTACTACAATACATTAAAAACATGGTAATACCAGGGATAGCTCATGAAAGTTTTTCAATTTATTTCCAATGGGGTCCCCCATTGAAGGGTAACGAAAACAATCACTGCCAACCGCGCTACGGAAATTAACTAGACCATTGAACAGGTTTAATTAGGTTTCCATGATCATTTCCGAATCTTATATTAAACCAAGCAAACAAATTGTATGGACTATACCCTATAGACGTGTTAGCATCCGTACTCGCTCACGTACGTTGAGAAGCCGCCAAATTTTTGTTTAAACGCGTTAATTTTAAACTACCAATTATATTTTTGCCCTTAGGCTTTTAAACTTTGAGCATATTAACATGGCTATTTTACAGTAAAAATTAGAATCGATAACCAGTAATATTGCCCCAACTTTATCGCTAAATAAGACATGCATGCAAAAACATGGTAGACTCGGTCCATCTGTGTTTATTCACGATCTACTTGTAAAAGACTGAGGCCACTCCTCCTTTCTCTTTTTGAAAATACAGGATACTACACAGATGATGGGGCCGTCCTCGATCGAAGAAAAAAATACAAAAAGCGGGCTTTTTATGGAAGAAATGTAGTATTACATGTATTGGGGATCCATTCTCACCCCGCACCACCCCGTATCTCCCACGCACGGACCTGCCACCGTCCCTCCTGAAAAGGAGAGCAGAAAAGAAGACGGTCCGTACAACCTTCTTCACAACAAACAAAGAAATTTTCATTAAAATCAATAAACTCTTCCTCGATGGCCTCAAGGAACATTGAAGCAAAAAGCACTGTAATTATTAGCAAGAGGGATACGAGATATTAATAAGGTTGATGAAGGATGTCTCTAAATGTTTGCTCTTTGCATGCTTCCCTTGGATTTCTTTTTTCAATTCCTATTTCTCTAAAGGCGAGGATTGTTTGTTGTAATTTTTGAAGGGGGCTCCCAAAGGGTAGTCTATGGAATAGCCGCTCGTGCAAAACGCGACGAGCGTCTATAATATGTGTGCAAATCTGGCAATTAATTATGCAAGACAACCGCCTCTTGACCTCTAGACTTTGACCAATCAGCCTGCTCGTTTTTTGGACCTTCGGGAAACCGCTGATCAAGGCGCGTGTTGCTACCCGGACACAACCTCGTTCCCATGGTGTCGAGCAGCGCCCTCACCGACACCACAGCTGCTCTCTCACCCTGGTATGGGCTCATTTAAATGTGCAAGATTTTTGAACACGCATGCAAATTAGGCTCCCTGTGAGCGATGTATTCTGGCACGTAGTAGTCTGATGGCAATACTTAAACTTCACTTCTTCGTCGCATTCACAGCATAGGCTCTTTGGTACTAGATTGATTAGTTTGATTGTAAAATCGTGCAAAAAGGCCGCAAACTACGTGCAGTTCATGGGTTCTCAGAATGGTTGACATGGTTGAGCATCAACGAAGCGTCATTTTATCTCAAAATGAAAAGAACAAAAAACTAATTTACATACCCTTGTGATACCAGTTTTCCTTGTGGTGTTTCCGTACGTGGCGCACACTCGAGACAAATTAGGCTTCGGACTTCCTTTTAGTTTTGATAAAGCCTAAGAACAGGCTTTCGGGGCTAGCAACAGGCCTCGGACTGCGGCGCGGCATGGCGGGCGGCGTTGCCGTTGGTATTGACAGGACAAAAAACCCGCCGTTTCGCAGCTGGAGCACTCTCACCAGGAGATCTTAGGAATTATTTGCTACAACCACTGCTGCTACATGCACGCCAGTTTAGCGATGTTGACCCGTGCATCCTCCACCGTTTTATGGACCCTCGTTCCGCAACTTCGGCATATTGTGTCACTCAGTGTGAAAGCTATGGTGAAAGCAATTCTTTTTGTCCACTGACTCTCCAGATGTGCTGCGTCCCACGATTGTCGCTTTTGGAACACAAGATGCAAGTATCATTTTTGACAGGTGTATTTTTTGAGTGGCTGGGCGTCGCCATTGCAGAAATTTCAGAGAATATATACTACAGAAAAGTCACTAACGTTAACAAATACCAACAAAAGTTTTGTTTCACTTTTGGCGCGCCGACAAACTTTCATCAAGAAATACAGTAGAATCACCAACTGCACGGTTTTAATTTCTCTATATGTTAATAAGCTAATGCTGTATTTTCACTATCCAATCAGGGCACGAGTAAGGAGTTCCCATCCCAGGGCTTACTATTGGAAACGAGGTTGCAAATAAAGTAAGCCTTGGGAACGAGGTTGACCTGGACACGTAATGCGCCCCGGATATGCATATATTTGAGAAATGTAAAAATTTCTGCACGCGCACGGAATCATGTTGCAGTTGTACTGTGCGTAGTATAGTACTGCGTACTGCGTGCGCGTGCTGGGGGTGAACGCGACACGCGCGGCGGCATTTGAATTATGTTATAACTGCTATCGCATGCTAGTGCTACATACGCGCCGTGATAAATACAACAGGGGTGCGTTTTGGCGGTCATAACCGAAAACTGGTTATGTTGTTTCTCTTTGTTTAATCATTTTGGAGATTTGGGGATTTCATTATAATGTGTAATTTTCGCCTATTTCAAATTTCCAAAAAAATTCACCGACAAGAAGCAACCGAACCAATTATTGGTTATGACTGTTTGTGATCGCCAAAACGCACCCCAGATAAACTGACACCTACCAACCAATCAGTACCTTCGTCCACATTTCTGATCGAAATGACGTCACAAGTTTGCAAAGTCAACTCCGATTGGCTGGCGCGCGGGGTCGCATAAATTAGCTTGTCCGCATATATCAGACGTTGATATGCAATGCAATGCATGCAACGTCTGATACTCAGTCTACCCAAAGGGTGGGGAAACGTAGAAATGTACATTCACGTACTCGAAAATGTTAGGACCAAATTTCAAAATTTTACTTGCCCGAAAAAGATATTTTAAAAGCGGGGCGGGGGTGCAGGTGGTGGCGGGGTGTCCAAAGTTGTGACGCTTTCAATAGTCCACATGTAAACATAACGCATATCACCATGACGCCCTCCTCGACCGATTTTAAGAAAAAAAGGAGAATCGAGAAAGTGGACATTTTAAGGAATTGGGAGTGGGATGGCCTACCTACGCACCGCGCCCCTTCTCCTCCTCTACGTACAAGCCTGATGAAATTCCATGTATATCAATGTTGCACTTACGCATTGCAATGTACAAGGGAGGCGAACCAATAGATTAAATAGCCGTGCAGAAATATGGGTCAAAAGTTTGACGTTGTCCTTTACAATTTTTCATATTTTCATACAACATTGTATCATTGCATTAAACAGGCATTAAACATATTTCTTGGCCACAACATTATCTTGGGCTTGCGGACTTTTGTTTTATTTTCGGTGTAATTATAAAATAATGCTTGCTTATGAATAAATCAGAGAATGTTAAATGTAGTGTACACGATTGGTAATCCTCCAATATTTTTTACTGAATTATTACGAAATACTTTACTAGACTATAAGTTAATAGTAGTCTCAATCATCCTGTGAAATTGTGGCACCAGGTGTGCTGTCGTTGTCAAGAAAAGTAGAAATTTATATCGTTTTCCAACGATTTCCAGCTGGAAATCGTTGGAAAACTGCCCTGTAGCCTTTAGTCAATTCGCGCGTGGCTACCCCGACGAGTGGCGCGCCCCGGACATGCTGGCATTTATGCTATCAACACAAGTCGATCTGCAGCATCAATATAGGCCTATTCTTGTTTTCTTTTCATTCCAGTGGCAGCCGTGAGTATTCCTGAGAAGTCTCGCTCATAATAGACAGTTCGCGTTTAAGCCCGCCGCACACGAGAGCTATCTGCTGAGCAGAAAATCATTCGAGGCCGTTTGCTCAGCACGTAGCTCACCGTGTGCGGTCAATTTTTGGTGCGTTTTCTGCCTCGCGAGGCCGTAAGGCAAATATCTGTCATGTTTGATTTTTTTCGCCTCGCGAGGCGAAAAACTCACCGTGTGCGGGCAACCTGAGCTACGTGCTGAGCAAAACAAATGAACTAGCCAATGAAAGCGCATACTCTGTTCACGTGGGGCGTAATCATACATGCAGCCTTTATATTACGTGTTCGATTACTTACCCCGCGCTTACTCGTGCAAGCGCGAGCCCGTTCGATTTAGCTCTTACGTGACTTCTCGCGCTTACTCAGGCCTGGCCCTACTAACCTACTCGCAGAGCCGGTTAGTAGGGTAAGTATCCCATAAGGCCATGCTAAAAACATGGCTGCCACATCCGGCGATGCGCCAGCGGTTAGAAATTAATTCAAAACGGCGACAAATATTTCTTTCCAAATTACTTTGGACGATTGACGTAAATGTGTACATATTGCATGGCTTCAGTCAAGTATGTCACCTTATTTAAAACCAATCCACTTTAAAATGGGGCTCCGATTCCGTCTGTCCTTCAATCATGGACACTCCGCCTCACAAGGCAGATTCATGAAAATTTTAAGTTGCTTCAATTCTTTTAAATATGATATCACTGGAAAGAGTAAAAAAATAGAAATAAATTGAGGGGTCAATGGTCATGATAGGTTAACCCTCAACCTCTGGATTTTTGTTGATTACATTTTTGGTCATTTTGGAGTCAATTTCAGTTAAAAAGTTGTGACCATATTGCTAAATTGCTAAAAATGTTAATTGAAAATTTGAGCCTCATTCATTTCTTATTAATTTGTTATGAAAATAAAGATAATTATATGAGTCATTTAAAATAGTAACAATTAACAAACACCAATTATTTGTCAATAAATAATAATAAAAAAATAATAAACAAATTATAAGCTGGTCACAGCGCTGACAGAAAATCGGTTATCGCAAATAGCGCCACCAGGTCTACAGAGATGTTGTCACGAGCCGCGTTGACGTCACTCGAGTGACCCGAGATCGTTCGTTTACTCTAACGTGCAACTTTCCCCGATTTGGAGGCACGAGTAAGCGCGGGTGAGTAATCGATCACGCTGATTGTAAGTTTGTAGGGGTTCCCAAGTGGAGAGGAAACGTGGTATGCACTGAAAAATCGTTGGGGTTAATTTATGGAGGTTAACCAATTGTGGGTGAAAACTGCAACTACCCAAAATTTAGGTAAACAAACTCATCCGATTTCCAGTTTCTGACACTTTCAATAGTCCACATGTAAACAGAACGCATATCACCACACAACAGATAACGTCCTCCTTGACCGATTCTAAGAAACAAAAAAGAGAACCCCTCCCGCTCCTCCACTTAAAAGCCAGATACAATTTCATGTATATGAATGCTGTACTCGTGTATTGCAATGTATAAGGAAGGGATACCGATGGAGATGGCCCTATACATGGTAGCTGTGCAAAAAATGTGATATTACTATGGCTTAAAAGTTTAAAGTTTTCCTTTACAATTTTCATGTCTTTAAGAAGAAAGATGTGTCAGTGCAGTAAACATTTTTGCTAAGTATTTTTTTGGGCATAAAAATATCTTGGGCTTGCGGACTTTTCTATATTTCGGTGTAATTATACAATGATGCTTGCTTTATGTCATGAATAAATCAGAAGGTGTTAATTAAGGAAATTTTAGTGTTTTTTTGTTGTTGGAGATTTGAAAACATTATGTCATCGCTTATCGTTATGACAGGGAGCGGCCATTTGCAAAAGATTCAGCAGTCAGTACATTTCTGAAAAAAAGTGTAGAAATCTAATGAGAGTACTGAAATCGTCATGCATTTTCCCTTGGATTAAAGAAATTTCAACATTTAAAGCATTTTGTTCCGTGCAGAACTCTGATCCTGACAATAATCTATATTACGTGCAGAACACATGCTGTAAAGGGATATATCATTTACAAACCAAGTGTTCAGAAACAGCCATGTATAGGGCAATACGGGTCCTATTCCTCAAAGCGAGAGGCCGGGGGCATGTTTGCCGCTGCATAACGAACATTAAAAATGATCGCAATGATGTAATTTTAACACGGACAAGTGTCTTATATCCTCAATAACTTCTCTGATTTTTTTCTCGGGAAAATTCATTCAGGAAGGCATGTAAATTGCAATTATAAGAGTTCCGCGATTTACCCAGTCAGGTTTTTCAGCGGAATTTGCTGCCGCATACCATGTCGTCCAAGGCTGGCGGAGGGGTCATGTTTGCCGCTGCGGAACGTACATTAAAACTGATCGCAATGATGTAATTTTGCCAGGGACAAGTGTATTATATCCTCAATAACTTCTCTCTGTATTTTCTCTGTAAAATTCAGCCGGAAAGGATTTTAATTCTAAGAGTTCCGCGTTTTACCCAGGCAGGTTTTTCAGCGGAATTTGCTGCGTGCGATATAATGCACGGCCGCATACATGTCGATCGTCCAAGGCTGGGGAAGGGGCATGTTTGCCGCTGCAGAACCAACATTAAAAATGACCGCAATGATGTAATTTTACCACGGACAAGTGTCTTATATCTTCAATAACTCCTCTCAGTATTTTCTCGGGAAAATTCAGTCGGGAAGGCATTTAATTATAAGAGTTCCGCGTTTTACCAAGTCAGGTTTTTCAGCGGAATTTGCTGCGTTCAAATGCACGGCCGCGTACCGTCCAAGGCTGGGGATGGGAGTGTGGGCATGTTTGCCGCTGCGGAACCAACATTAAAAATTATCGCAATGATGTAATTTTACCACGGACAAGTGTCTTATATCTTCAATAACTCCTCTCAGTATTTTCTCGGGAAAATTCAGTCGGGAAGGCATTTAATTATAAGAGTTCCGCGTTTTACCAAGTCAGGGTTTTGAGTGTGATTTTCTGCGTGCGTTATAATGTACAGCCGCATACTGTACGGTACAAAATACAATCGTCCATGGCTGGGGGAGGGGGCATGTTTGCCGCTGCGGAACGTACATTAATACTGATCGCAATGATGTAATTTTACCACGGACAGTGTATTATATCCTCAATAACTTCTCTCTGTATTTTCTCTGTAAAATTCAGCCGGAAAGGATTTTAATTCTAAGAGTTCCGCGTTTTACCCAGGCAGGTTTTTCAGCGGAATTTGCTGCGTGCGATATAATGCACGGCCGCATACATGTCGATCGTCCAAGGCTGGGGAAGGGGCATGTTTGCCGCTGCAGAACCAACATTAAAAATGACCGCAATGATGTAATTTTACCACGGACAAGTGTCTTATATCTTCAATAACTCCTCTCAGTATTTTCTCGGGAAAATTCAGTCGGGAAGGCATTTAATTATAAGAGTTCCGCGTTTTACCAAGTCAGGTTTTTCAGCGGAATTTGCTGCGTTCAAATGCACGGCCGCGTACCGTCCAAGGCTGGGGATGGGAGTGTGGGCATGTTTGCCGCTGCGGAACCAACATTAAAAATTATCGCAATGATGTAATTTTACCACGGACAAGTGTCTTATATCTTCAATAACTCCTCTCAGTATTTTCTCGGGAAAATTCAGTCGGGAAGGCATTTAATTATAAGAGTTCCGCGTTTTACCAAGTCAGGGTTTTGAGTGTGATTTTCTGCGTGCGTTATAATGTACAGCCGCATACTGTACGGTACAAAATACAATCGTCCATGGCTGGGGGAGGGGGCATGTTTGCCGCTGCGGAACGTACATTAATACTGATCGCAATGATGTAATTTTACCACGGACAGTGTATTATATCCTCAATAACTCCTCTCAGTATTTTCTCGGTAAAATTCAGTCGGGAAGGTATTTATTTATACGAGTTCCGCGTTTTACCAAGTCATGTTTTTGAGTGTGATTTTCTGCGTATACGTTATAATGTACGGCCGCAGGCTGGTCAACCATTCAATTTCATCAATTCAAATTCGTTTCTATGGTATGTGCTTTCTGATTCGTATTTTAATTTGACGTGGTCCGAACATTAGCAGAAATAAAGAAGAAAACATAAAGACCACGGCGCGGATCCGGGGGGGGGGGGGGGGGGGGGGGGCGCGGGGGCACGTTCCCCCCGGTAAATTGAGTAAAAATGGGGGAAAAAGGGAAGGTGAGAGAAAAGGAGGGGAGGAGGAACAAGCAAGCTAGTCTGGTTTCCTGACCTGATTCCTCGACGTCTATAAATTGCTATGTTTCGTATACCCAGCACGACATGGGGCAGAGGGGTGCCCCCGTTTTGTCCCTATATACCCTATACACTCTCCAGACTATTGTTACCTAACACATCCCCCCTAGAGATCTGAAAAGAATTCCTGAGATTCCGGGAACACAATGACCAACACAAAAGAGGGGGGGGGGGGGGTTCCCTCTGCCCCATATCGTGCATCATATGAGAACTTGAGGGTCAGGGTACCGTGTGGAAATTACAATTGCAAATTACAAAGGCCTACGAAGTACGATAAGTCTATTATGTCTCAGTGCAGCCGATCTGCCGATAGTTTTAACACAGGGCAAGGAACAGTCTGAAATCAAGCTCTTTTTCTTGAAAATTTCAACTGGACTGAATTAAAACCAAGAAAGATTCCGGATAAATAGAAAATGAAGGGCAAAAACTGCAAATTAAACGCCAAAAATGGGGGAGGGAGAAACTTAGATTTTTGTAGTCATAACATGGCTAAAATAATGGCTAAAAATAATGGCTAAAATAATGATATATATATTCTCCATATAATCTTTAAAAAACTTTTGTTAAAAAAAGTCAGGTGAAAGTGGCCAGGAATCGCCTCAGATTGCACCACGGAGCATCCAGAATCAAAAATTTTCCGATGATATATATATTCTCCATATAATTATCACAACTTTTGTTACAAAAATGTCGGGTGAAAGTGGCCAGGAATCGCCTTAGATTGCACCACGGAGCACCCAGAATCTAAAAATTTCCGAGGCCCTTAAGCGGGCCCCGGACATCACGCCAGCTTCGGGCTTCGCGCTCGCATTTGTCCGTTTTGGGTGTGCCCCCCCGTCTACAAAATTCCTGGATCCGCGCCTGAAGACCAATGCGTGTTAATGAAATTGAATTAATTTGTGATGAAATTGGCCGGGGAAAACCTATATTAAAACCCTCCCTCTCTTAGTGCTAAAACAGAGCCAGATACCCTACTTATCAAAACCTATCGAGTGATAAGTTTTGACAGTCTTGTATATACTAGACTCATGTTGGTAGTATATTGATAGGCCTTGGCAATTTTGTCAACTTGGGGTATAGGCCTGGTGTGCAGTGATATGCAGTAATAGATAGGGTGGGTTTAACCGGTGCTGCCGAACTGTTGATACCTGGTTTATGATCTTTAGAAGTGCCGGTACTCCTGGAGGCTGGCTAGCTTATGGTAGTGACCTTTAGAAGACCTCTGAGGTGCTTGGGGAGTGCTTGGCAATGATTGATTTAAACCAAAAAGTGGAATTTTTTCCAAAAAAGAAAACCCACCCAAAAAATTGAGAAATCCATGCAGAAGAAAGGAAAAATCAGAGGAAAGAAATATAAAAGTATTCAATTCAACACTTATCACCAGCAAATATCAATTCCGCTGCATGCCCTGCTGGGTCAACATGCAGCGGCCCTTGTCACAGTATTCATGGTCACCATATCTATCAAACCCTGTTGATATGTTTGGATAGTTATGAACTTATATAGTATGTCCATTCGCATTTGTCCGTTTTGGGTGTGCCCCCCGTCTACAAAATTCCTGGATCCGCGCCTGAAGACAACGTGCAAACCATCACAAGGCTCTAGCGAAAGACTTTGTTTTCATTTAAAACTTATCACCATAATTTTTCAAACTTTACTTAACAGTCTTCTAGATACAGGGTACAGGCTTTTACTTTAATCATGGGTTAACAAAGCAAAAGGAACAAGTATTGCAATTAAGACACTAACACATGACGTACATGTAAATCAAATGCAAACAACACGGAAACGCATCTAATAGAAAAACTAAAGTGCCAGTAAAAGAGCTATTGCCAGCTTCCTCGATAGATCGAATAAACAAGCCATAACTCATGTTTAATTTGAACGCACAGAATTTGAAATTCATTGCCCATAAACGAAAAAGAAAACAAAAACTAGCAACAAATTCATGTGCGCTTCGATGAGTTTTAATTTGATTTCATGAATTATAGATACTTAGGTAGTAGAAATTCAACTGAAGATTGTTGAAAATGTAGTCTTGAATGCCTATAAACGAAATAGAATGACTAAAACGAACCTGAATGAAAAGAACGAAATCATGTGTGCACAAACACGAAATTGAATGCAATAGTAGCTAAAAAGAAACCCTGGTTTGATTGAATTAGGGGAAATGCGTGAATTTGAATGCATGTTAATGAAATTGAATTAATTTGTGATGAAATTGGCCGGGAAAATCTATAGTAGGAGGATGTTTCCTTGCTCTATGGTTAAACAAATTGAAAGATCAACCCCCGACCTCCAACATAAAGGCGCCCCTAATGAAACAGTTTCTGCCTAACTCATTCAAATTAAAGTATAAACTAATGCAAAATAGACGGATTTTAGGTTATATAAAGAAGAAAATTAGTCATAAAGAGGCGCAGTTTGTGGCGGTTTTCCCCGGTTAATGGCCCCCGACTCACCGGAACGATTTACCCCCTAAGGTGGAAATATACCGCCCGTTACACTGAGAACAAGGAACTCTTGATAAACAGTACACCAGACAGGAGAATTCTTATTCTACTGATAGCTGTAGCTACTTTATTGGACTCCACTTGCACTTACTTCCTCCGCGCCACATAATTACAAGAATACACAAATTACATTGACATGCTCATCATCAGCTATACAGGTAAATGCCCTGCCAGTGAGATGTAATAAGTTTCAATCAAAATGGGTTACTCTACATTGTGCTACTCACATTATCCCTCCGGCTCTAGTCTGCTCAACTAAGAAGTCGTCCAAGATCCCCGGCACAATAAATTCAAGAGCCGAACTGAGTGCGAATCCCCTTAAAAACTGCCCGTGCAACGCCAGCTATAACTTCCAGCTCATCCTCACTGGTACTCAATAACTAACTCCAAACTAACAACAGATAATTTAACTTAAAAGCAACTGCATGGTATATAAACTGAAGAACATTGGCTGCAAACTCAACTGACGAACTGCCCGACTTCTGGCTAAAAGCAAACACAAAGCCCGATCTTCAGATCACAAACTCTAAACTCTAAAATCAACACTCTAAACTCTAAACTCTAAAACTAAACTGAACTCCCCCCTCGGCTCTATCTCTTATACCCCCTTTTTCCTAATATTCTATTATTTTCATACAACTTGTTTGCTCACCCTACTCTGGGCTTTATCAAACCCCTATTTCTAAAAGTCACTGACAACCAGAGTTTGGTCCAAAAACAATGTTTCCACTCTGCTCAAATTGAGTCCGTATAACATTCTCCAAAGTGCTCAAAACACACATGTTTTTCCCCTTCAATTAAGTTATTCTTTAAACTACTCTCTTAATGTAAAAGAGTGAAAAAATCACTCTCCAAAAGAGTGAATCCCTTCTCAAACCACTCCAAAAGAGTGAATCTCTTATAAAAACCACTCGAAAAGAGTGAAAACCACTAAAAAAGAGTGAAATTTCCACTCTTTCGCGGAGCCATATAAGGGACAACTCTTTTTAGAGTGGTTTTTATCAGAGATTCACTCTTTTGGAGTGGTTTGATAAGGGATTCACTCTTTTGGAGAGTGAGTTTTTCACTCTTTTACATTAAGAGAGTACGCCCGTCCATCCACAACGTCATTTATACTTCTCACAACACCCTGTCAGCCAACTGACTTGTGCCTGACGTCCCTTGGCACGCTCCGGAACTTCCAGTCCCAACCTGCAAGGCTGCTTTGTTCTTTGTTATGAGAAAATCCCCCAAACATCCAATACCCAACGGACCATGACCAGGCAGTCGCTCTGCCCTCCACTGGTTCAAAAGTTCAGTCACAGACCTATATTTTCGCTACACAGCATCCCCTAGGTAAGGTTTGGTCCGCCCCAGTCCATCTAACCGACAACTTATGAACGCAAAATGTCTGGTGAACTACACAAAACAACATGTGCTGCAAAATAAGAATAACACATTAAGTGATAAATGACAAACATTTACAAAAATACGGCCCGCACCCCTTAACCCGCCACCTTACAGAGGTTTTACAGTCCCATTTTTAAACTGCGCGTGAAATATCACGTCGTACGTGCGCGTGACCCTTGTCACTGTGTCCGTGAGGGCTTTGTCTGTGGTCCAGAGGTCTATTATCTCTCCGTTTTATTAGTGTCCGATTTGGGCAGTGCAGATGTGTGGGAGTGCAACTATTAAATGAATATAATTTGCCCTATTTGGGGCCTTTAACTTTGGTATTGTAAATTATTAAATAAACACGTGCGATGACTTTAAAGAAAGAGAACAACTAACGTTATTCGTTTTTCTATTTAATACATGTACCAGAAAAATCACAACTGAAACATGATCAATGGTTTAACAATTATGACAAAAATGCCTCGACGAAATAACCAGTATGTCACGTCCCCGTGACTCACCCTTAGCTGTATGCTTCTGCCAAATGGTTACACCACGGCGACGTAACATCGAAGCTCGGCTTAAGTACAGCAATGACACTAGCACTTCAACAAGAGCGCAGGAGGGAAAGAGGCCGAGTCTAGCCAACCACAGTCTTTTATGGTATAGTAACAATCTTTGGAATGTAAGACGCCTTGTCTATACGCATGCCAGCACCTGGCGAGCAACTTTATCTAAATAGGCTACAATAGCAAGACATCTTGCGTAAGTCAGCACCTGGCTGACTATTTAAAAGAATAACAAAAGACACCCGAGCCGGCACCTGGCGGGCCATTCAATTTAAATAGACTACAACAGATGCTCCTTCGCCGTCTCCTGTGTCCGGTGTTCCCTGGCCATCTCCTGTGTGCTCAATGTCCTCGGCGTCTCCCTTGTCCTCCTGGAAGATTGCTCCCGAACAAGCTGAGCATGTCTGGGTCCAGTTCTAAGTCCGGCATGCTGTCAGCATACTCCAGGTTTCTTAAACTCCCGCTGCACCCTCGGAGGTAGGTGGCTTACCCCTCGGCGCACCGGGCTGCTGCCGGCCGGTTGGGTGTTGCTGAGTCTCGGGGTCAAGGACTCCTCTTTCCCCTCATCGCCCAGACCAGCAGTGGCCTCTGCCATCAGGCCACCCGGTTGCTCCTGGTCTCCACAAAGGTGGGCGCGCCACCTGTGACAGGTGGTGTCCATTCACCCCGCTTTCCGGCCACCAGATAGAAGTCCCGCTTGGCCCTTCTTTGATAGGGTTAATCTTGGTAATGTACGGGTTTCTTTCGCATCCTGGCCGGCCGTTTCGGTTTCCTTTTGTTCGTCCCCGGTTGCTGCATATACCTCCCGCAAGGTATCCTCATACAGGCTGAGCTTGGCCAGCAGCAAACTCGCCCTGTGGTCACCTCACCCACATGAACACAAGGCTCCTCCAAGGAACCCATGTAACCTTCGTTGTCCCCCCGAATTACATCTCCCAAGGTTATATCCCCAGCCGGTGGAACCTCCACCATCTCAGTCACAGATTGACCATCCCTCACTAACTCAATCTCTGGTTCCTAAAGAGGTACCAGATTTGGCTCCTTACGACTGATGGGGTCTGATACTCCTACCCTTCAATGGGGTCCCCCTCATAGCATTTCAAGCGGTCGTATTATAATAAACAACCTTATCCTTGCTACGAGGTTGGCGTTGGATCCGGAAGGTCACATTTGACAGCTGCCCCACTATCAAATTGGGACCCTCCCAGCGCATTGCAACTTTGGGGGAAATCCCCTTTTCTTTGCAGGGCTGAACAGCCAGACAAACTGCCCCGTTTTTAGCTTCTTTCCTGCTATCCCCTTGTCGTAGTTGCGCTTTTGACGCCAAGCACTCCTTTTCAGGTGCGCTTGTGCCCTCACATGCGCATCCTGCATTCGCTGCCTAAGCTCCGAGGCATAATCCTCAGATACTTCCCCTCCCTCTATACAGGAGGTGTCTCCATGGTCAGGTCCAGCGGAGTGAAACTTCTCTCCCTATAACATTAACATGTTAAGTGTCTCTCCGGTAGACTGCTGGGGGTACACATGCAAACATTGCATACGGCAGTTGTTTATCCCAATCTCTTGTTAGGATCTATCATCACCGCGATCATGGTGCGGAGTGTCCGGTTGAACCGCTCTATAAACCCATCGGACTTGGGGTTATAGGGTGTTGTGCGCGTTTTATTTAGTCGGAGATTTATGCACACTTCCGAAAACACATGGACTCAAAGTTTCGGCCCTGATCTGAATGCAACTCTGTTGGAACCCCAAAACGGCAAAAATACTCCTCAATCATCTTACTGGCCACTGTTTCCGCTGTGGCGTCGGGTAGCGAATACGCCTCTACCCACGTGAAATAATCGCCAACCACCAAAATCAACTTATTATTCCTCTCTGTGGTTTCTGGCAGGGGCCCTATCAGGTCTAGTGCAACCCTAGCCATCGGCTCACTGACAACTCGCTGTTGCATGTAGCGCAGCCGTCGGTTTCCTGGGAGGGGATTTGTTTACGTGCACACGTGTTGCAGTTCCTCACCCATGAACGCACATCGGCATTCACCCTACTCAGTAGTACCATATTTTCAGTTTTGCAAGTGTTTTCCTATGCCAAAGGTGACCGCCGGTTACCCCACCCCACCATGCAACTCGTCCAGTACGGTTGCACGCAGTTCACTTGGTAGGAGTATTTGCCACCTATAACCTTGGAACCGGAATTCGATTTTCACCGTCGGCACAGTACCCCATCGCGCAAAGCGATTCGCGCCCAGGACAGCCAATAGGTCTTTGTCTTTGTTGTTGCAGGGGTCACCTCCTGCCAATTCAGGGGGGGGGGGGGGGTGGCATCTGACTCCCCCTTTGCAAACAACCACCACCCCATTGTCTCGTCCGTTGTACACCAGGGTTCCCCAGTCACCACCCTAACCCGTGGATGCTCTGTGAGAGCACGGTCCCTGGGCGTGTCCTGATGCCCCTTGGCCTACGGGCTCTTAGTTCATCCCCTCTTCATCCTCTACTCGACCACACTGTCGACAAGGCTTTCGAGACAACCCGTCTGCATTGCAACGCTTCAACCTGGGTCTATGGACCACGTTGAAGTCATACTCTGCGATGACTTCCAACCAAGGCCCTCCGGATCCTTTAGGATCCACCGAATGGATGCATGGTCAGTTCTGATAGTCACCTTCTGACCATAGATGTATGGTCGGAAGTGTCTCAAATATACCACCACTGCCAGCAACTCCCTTCTCGTCACACAATAATTGTGTTCCGGCTTCTTCAAAGCCCTGTTTGCAGACGGAATGTTCTCTCGACGCCATCTTGTACCTGATGGGAGAGTACCGGGTACACCTCCAATGCCAACATCGCAAGAAATCAGTATCCAGGATGTACTCCTCCCCCTGCAGCCTTGGATAGGCCAACACTGGCGAGTCCTGAAGTCTGCCTTTTAATTCCACAAAAGCAGCTTCACACTCGTCATTCCACCCAAACTGACGGGATTTGCAGCCGCAAACATGCCCCCTCCGCCCCCCCCCCCCCCAGCCTTGGCCAATTGCGGCCGTACATTGTAACGCACGCAGAAAATCCCGCTCAAAAACCTGCCTGGGTAAAACGCATATAAATAAATGCATTCCCGATTAAATTTTCCGGAGAAAATGCTGAGAGAAGTTCGCCGTGTGCCCGGCAGAAGGTCATAAGGACGAAAAATTGGTCAAAAGGTCAAATTCAGGTTTTGGGGGCAATCGATAGAGTATTGGAATATCGTGTTAAGTGGGGCTACGTCATTCTGACGTAATAAACAAAATAGAAAGGACCCAAGGAGATTTTGCATTTTTTACCGGCAAAAGGGCGTTAGCGTGTAATACCAATGTAACAATACCTGATAAAAGTGCGTTCACCTCTCCACTTCAGTAGGGCTAAAGCCCGGTTCATACTTCATGCGAATGCGAATGCGAAGCGAATTTCATGACATCAACAATTGAAGTTTCATTGTGACGTTCTCCGTTACCCTGACGAATTCGCTTCGCATACGCATTCGCATGAAGTATGAACCGGGCTTTACGCGCCCTTGGAGCGAAGTTTTTTCCCGGCAAAAGGTCATTAGCATTTCACATGTCGCTTAAGCGCACGTTTAAGCCAGAATAAATTCCCGGCAAAAGTTCTTAGAATAAAGATGAAAATAACTTAATTAAGCAATATTTTTATTAAAAAATGCAGAGCATTATTAGAAATATCAATATTTTTTATCTGACAAAAATTCAACCTTTTGCGATTCTTAATTTTAGAAATGCCAACACATAAACTTTAAAGTCAATTTTCTCGGAAAGTGTAATTACGCGTCAGAGCGTCCTTAGATTCTTCTGCCGGGCACACCACGAGTTATTGAGGATATAAGACACTTGTCCGTGGTAAAATTACATCATTGCGATAATTTGTAATATTGGTTCCGCAGCGGCAAACATGCCACCCCCCCCCCCCCCCCCAGCCTTGGACAACAGGGTATGCGGCCGTGCATTATAACGCACGCAGCAAATTCCGCTCAAAAACCTGCCTGGGTAAAACGCGGAACTCTTATAATAAAATGCCTTCCCGACTGAATTTTCCCGAGAAAATACTGAGAGGAGTTATTGAGGATATAAGACCCTTGTTTGTGGTAAAATTGCATCATTGCTATCATTTGTAATGTTGGTTCAGCAGCGGCAAACATGCCCACTCCGCAGCCTTGGACGATTGCAATTTGTACCGTGTATACAGTATGCGACCGCACATTATAACGCACGCAGAAAATCCCACTCAAAAACCTGACTTGGTAAAACGCGGAACTCTTATAAATAAATGCCTTCCCTACTGAATTTTCCCGAGAAAATACTCAGAGGAGTTATTGAGGATATAAGACCCTTTTTGTGGTAAAATTGCATCATTGCGATCATTTTTAATGTTGGTTCCGCAGCGGCAAACAAGCCCCCTTCCAAGCCTTGGACGATTGTAATTTGTACCGTGTATACAGCATGCGGCCGTACATTATAACGCACGCAGAAAATCCCACTCAAAAACCTGCCTGGGTAAAACGCGGAACTCTTATAATAAAATGCCTTCCCGACTGAATTTTCCCGAGAAAATACTGAGAGAAGTTATTGAGGATATAATACACTTGTCCGTGGTAAAATTACATCATTGCAATCACTTTTAATGTTGGTTCCGCAGCGGCAAACATGCCCCCTCCCCAGCCTTGGACGACAAGGTATGCGGCCGTGCATTATAACGCACGCATCAAATTCCACTCAAAAACCTGACTTGGTAAAACGCGGAACTCTTATAAATAAATGCCTTCCCGACTGAATTTTCCCGAGAAAATACTCAGAGGAGTTATTGAGGATATAAGACCCTTTTTGTGGTAAAATTGCATCATTGCGATCATTTTTAATGTTGGTTCCGCAGCGGCAAACAAGCCCCCTTCCAAGCCTTGGACGATTGTAATTTGTACCCGTGTATACAGTATGCGACCGTACATTATATATAACGCACGCAGAAAATCCCACTCAAAAACCTGACTTGGTAAAACGCGGAACTCTTATAAATAAATGCCTTCCCGACTGAATTGTCCCGAGAAAATACTCAGAGGAGTTATTGAGGATTTAAGACACTTGTCCGTGGTAAAATTACATCATTGCGATAATTTTAATGTTGGTTCCGCAGCGGCAAACATGCCCCCTCCCAGCCTTGGACGACAAGGTATGCGGTCGTGCATTATAACGCACGCAACAAATTCCGCTGAAAAACCTGACTTGGTAAAACGCGGAACTCGTATAAATAAATACCTTCCCGACTGAATTTTACCGAGAAAATACTGAGAGAAGTTATTGAGGATATAATACACTGTCCGTGGTAAAATTACATCATTGCGATCAGTATTAATGTACGTTCCGCAGCGGCAAACATGCCCCCTCCCCCAGCCATGGACGATTGTATTTTGTACCGTACAGTATGCGGCCGTGCATTATAACGCACGCAGCAAATTCCACTCAAAAACCTGACTTGGTAAAACGCGGAACTCTTCTAAATAAATGCCTTCCCGACTGAATTTTCCCGAGAAAATACTCAGAGGAGTTATTGAGGATTTAAGACCCTTGTTTGTGGTAAAATTGCATCATTGCGAACATTTTTAATGTTGGTTCCGCAGCGGCAAACAAGCCCCCTACCCAGCCTTGGACGATTGTATTTTGTATCCCGTGTACAGCATGCGGCCGTACATTATAGCGCACGCAGCAAATTCCGCTGAAAAACCTGCCTGGGTAAAACGCGGAACTCTTATAATTAAATGCCTTCCCGACTGAATTTTCCCGAGAAAATACTGAGAGGAGTTATTGAAGATATAAGACACTTGTCCGTGGTAAAATTACATCATTGCGGTCATTTTTAATGTTGGTTCTGCAGCGGCAAACATGCCCCCTCCCCAGCCTTGGACGATTGTAATTTGTACCCGTGTATACAGTATGCGACCGTACATTATATATAACGCACGCAGAAAATCCCACTCAAAAACCTGACTTGGTAAAACGCGGAACTCTTATAAATAAATGCCTTCCCGACTGAATTGTCCCGAGAAAATACTCAGAGGAGTTATTGAGGATTTAAGACACTTGTCCGTGGTAAAATTACATCATTGCGATAATTTTAATGTTGGTTCCGCAACGGCAAACATTCCCCCTCCCCACAGCCTTAGGAATAGGACCCGTGCATTTAACCCACATGGCAGTATCTGAACACTTGGTTTGTAAATGATATATCCCTTTACAGCATGTGTTCTGGACATAATAGAGATTATTGTCACGACCAGCGTTGCAGAAGTGTTTTAACGTTAAATGTTGAAATTTCTTTAATTCAAGGCAAAATGCATGAAGATTTAAGTACTTATTAGTGAAGTTTGAACGTTATTCTGTCTTTGAAGTCGATATTTTGAATTTATTCGGTCTAATCTTCCCTGTTCTGCAGAGTTCCGCAGAGTTCCGCACGTTCTGCAAGTTCCGCAAAATACCTATTGCCCATGTAGAGGGCAATACGGGTCCTATTCCTCAAAGCGAGAGGCGGGGTCATGTTTGCCGCTGCATAACGAACATTACAAATAATCGCAATGATGTAATTTTAACACGGACAAGTGTCTTATATCCTCAATAACTTCTCTAATTTTGTTCTCGGGAAAATTCATTCAGGAAGGCATGTAAATTGTAATTATAAGAGTTCCGCGATTTACCCAGTCAGGTTTTTCAGCGGAATTTGCTGCCGCATACCATGTCGTCCAAGGCTGGCGGAGGGGTCATGTTTGCCGCTGCGGAACGTACATTAAAACTGATCGCAATGATGTAATTTTGCCAGGGACAAGTGTATTATATCCTCAATAACTTCTCTCTGTATTTTCTCTGCAAAATTCAGCCGGAAAGGATTTTAATTCTAAGAGTTCCGCGTTTTACCCAGGCAGGTTTTTCAGCGGAATTTGCTGCGTGCAAAATAATGCACGGCCGCATATACATGTCGATCGTCCAAGGCTGGGGAAGGGGCATGTTTGCCGCTGCAGAACCAACATTAAAAATGACCGCAATGATGTAATTTTACCACGGACAAGTGTCTTATATCTTCAATAACTCCTCTCAGTATTTTCTCGGGAAAATTCGGTCGGGAAGTCATTTAATTATAAGAGTTCCGCGTTTTACCAAGTCAGGGTTTTGAGTGGGATTTGCTGCGTGCGTTCAAATGCACGACCGCGTACCATGTCGTCCAAGGCTGGGGAGTGTGGGCATGTTTGCCGCTGCCGAACTAACATTAAAAATGACCGCAATTATGTAATTTTACCACGGACAAGTGTCTTATATCTTCAATAACTCCTCTCAGTATTTTCGCGGGAAAATTCAGTCGAGAAGTCATTTAATTATAAGAGTTCCGCGTTTTACCAAGTCAGGGTTTTGAGTGTGATTTTCTGCGTGCGTTACAATGTACAGCCGCATACTGTACGGTACAAAATACAATCGTCCATGGCTGGGGGAGGGGGGCATGTTTGCCGCTGCGGAACGTACATTAAAACTGATCGCAATGATGTAATTTTACCACGGACAAGTGTATTATATCCTCACTAACTTCTCTCTATATTTTCTCTGCAAAATTCAGTCGGGAAGGCATTTAATTATAAGAGTTTCGCGTTTTACCAAGTCAGGTTTTGGGTGGGATTTGCTGCGTGCGTTATAATGCACGGCCGCATACCTTGTCGTCCAACGGGGGAGGGGGCTTGTTTGCCGCTGCGGAACCAACATTAAAAATGATTGCAATGATGTAATTTTACCACGGACAAGTGTCTTATATCCTCAATAACTCCTCTCAGTATTTGCTCGGTAAAATTCAGTCGGGAAGGCTTTTAATTATAAGAGTTCCGCGTTTTACCCAGGCAGGTTTTTTCAGCGGAATTTGCTGCGTGCGTTATAATGCACGGCCGCATACTGTACGGTACAACATACAATCGTCCATGGCTGGGGGAGGGGGGCATGTTTGCCGCTGCGGAACGTACATTAATACTGATCGCAATGATGTAATTTTACCACGGACAGTGTATTATATCCTCAATAACTCCTCTAAGTATTTTCTCGGTAAAATTCAGTCGGGAAGGTATTTATTTATACGAGTTCCGCGTTTTACCAAGTCAGGTTTTTGAGTGTGATTTTCTGCGTATACGTTATAATGTACGGCCGCAGGCTGGTCAACCATTCAATTTCATCAATTCAAATTCGTTTCTATGGTATGTGCTTTCTGATTCGTATTTTAATTTGACGTGGTCCGAACATTAGCAGAAATAGAGAAGAAAACATAAAGACCAGGCGCGGATCCAGGGGGGGGGGGGGCGTGGGGGCACGTTCCCCCCGGTAAATTTAGTAAAAAAGGGGGAAAAGGGAAGGTGAGAGAAAAGGAGGGGAGGAGGAGCAAGCAAGCTAGTCTGGTTTCCTGACCCGATTCCTCGACGTCTATAAATTGCTATGTTTCGTATACCCAGCACGACATGGGGCAGAGAGTTCCCCCCTTTTGTCCCTATATACCCTATACACTCTCCAGACTATTGTTACCTAACACACCCCCCCCCCCCCCCCTAGAGATCTGAAAAGAATTCCTGAGATTCCGGGAACACAATGACCAACACAAAAGAGGGGGGGTGGGGGGGGTTCCCTCTGCCCCATATCGTGCATCATATGAGAACTTTAGGGTCAGGGTACCGTGTGAAAATTACAATCGCAAATTACAAAGGTTTACGAAGTACGATAAGTCTATTATGTCTTGCAGCCGATCTGCCGATGGTTTTAACACAGGGGAAGGAACAGTCTGAAATCAAGCCCTTTTCTTGAAAATTTCAACTGGACTGAATTAAAACCAAGAAAGATTCCGGATAAATTAAAAATGAAGGGCAAAAACTGCAAATTAAACGCCAAAAATGGGGGAGGGAGAAACTTAGATTTTTGTATTCATAACATGGCTAAAATAATGGCTAAAAATAATGGCTAAAATAATGATATATATATTCTCCATATAATCTTTAAAAAACTTTTGTTAAAAAAAGTCTGGTGAAAGTGGCCAGGAATCGCCTCAGATTGCACCACGGAGCATCCAGAATCCAAAATTTTCCGATATATATATATTCTCCATATAATTATCACAACTTTTGTTACAAAAAAGTCGGTGAAAGTGGCCAGGAATCGCCTTAGATTGCACCACGGAGCATCCAGAATCTAAAAATTTCCGAGGCCCTTAAGCGGGCCCCGGACATCACGCCAGCTTCGGGCTTCGCGCTCGCATTTGTCCGTTTTGGGTGTGCCCCCCCCCCCCCCCCGCCACCGCCCCCCCCCCCCCCCCGCCACCGCCCCCCCTCTCCCCCCCCCGCCCCCCCCCCCCCCCCCCCCCCCCGTCTACAAAATTCCTGGATCCGCGCCTGAAGACCAATGTGTGTTAATGAAATTGAATTAATTTGTGATGAAATTGGCCGGGGAAAACCTATATTAAAACCCAGCTTATGGTAGTGACCTTTAGAAGACCTCTGAGGTGCTTGGCGGAAGGTGCTTGGCAATGATTGATTTAAACCAAAAAGTGGAATTTTTTCCAAAAAAAGAAAACCCACCTAAATTTTTTTGAAATCCATGCAGAAGAACGGAAAAATCAGAGGAAAGAAATATAAAAGTATTCAATTCAAACACTTATCCACCAGCAAAATATCAATTCGCTGCATGCCCTGCTGTGGGTCAACATGCAGCGGCCCTTGTCACAGTATTCATGGTCACCATATCAGTGGCGAGATCTACGGGGGGGGGGGGGGGGGGGGGGGGGGGGGGGGGGGGGGGGTGGTTTGGGGGGTTTTAAACCCCCCCCCCCCCACCCTTGGGCTGAAAAAAAAGAAAAAAAACCTATTGTCGGGTGTCGAAAAATCCGCACGCTGGGGGGTGTGTAGGCCAATCACCTTCGTCACAGTTTTCACGAAGAGACGATTTGGCCAAAAACGTAAACTTTTTCAAAAAATGTTTTTAGGGTTGCAATCGATTAAGTTTATCGATCCCAACAACTTAAGGTAGTTTAGTTGTGAAAAATCATTTAATTAGTCTAATTACGGTATTTGTGCAAAGGGACAAAATCAGCAAAAACGTATTTTGAGTTTTCACGAAGAGACAAATTAAAATTCGTCCCCTTCGGTGAAAAACCCAAGCACAGCAGTCAGAGTTTTCACGAAGAGACAATCACGAATTTGTCCTCCCGTAAGGGCCTAAAAAGTGGGGAGGAAAAATTTCACGAAGTGCCAATTCAACCTTGTTCTCACGACACCGCGATGGCGCTTGTGATACGGGAATATCAAAATTGCGCGGGCGGCCTCGCACAGACCATAAACGATGAGAACGATGTTGTTTTTACAAAATGGCGTCTCTCGAAAGGACCTGCGCATACATGTATGTGTTGCTTGTCTCGATGCGGAGCACAAGCGCCCTGTTCATGCTGAGACCAAACCAAGTAAGTAAATTATTGTGTGGTCCTTTTTTACGTAACCAAACTTCGATGAAGATATTTTAAGAATTAGCATGATTGATACATGTATTAATACTTAGGCTAGCCCTATGCCCCGCCGCACGAGTAGACCCGTACCCACGCTCGTGCGGCGGGGCATAGGGCTAGATGTAGGCCTACCCATCATGCCCATAGTACTCATCCATAGGCCCAACGTTACCCCTGGCCTGGGCGATTTTTATTCTTAAAAAGATTTGTCACTGGTAATGATGACCGAGTGCAAATGCTGGTGTACAGGGGGCCCTAGCCCTATACTACTCCTAGAACTATGAGGTTCCGACATGAACCTCATAGGAAGACGCCGATTTTTCCCATAGGCTAGTACAGCAAGAATAAGAACGTCATTCCCATGCAACACGTTTCTACATTTTTCGCCGTGAATTACTTCATGGCTGCCCCCAAAAATAATAATATGCCGCATTTACATCCTCACCTTGCTTGCGCCAAGTAAATTTTCGCCTGAAACGGGTCAAATTTGCGGGAAAAAAATGATAAAAATCTGCAGTCGTTCCGAAGCGATCACACACGCACACCATCGAGGAAGCCGCACACACGAAGCTCCTGTTTTGCGGGGGGGGCCGTGGGTCGGTCAAGTCATGATTATTCATCGAAAATTTGAAGCGCGGTACGGCAGGCAACTGCCGCGTGTCCGTTATATACCATCTGCGACGACAGGCAATGCATGCAGACGGTATATAACGGACACGCGGCAGTTGCCTGCCGTACCGCGCTTCGAATTTTCGATGAATAATCATGACTTGACCGACCCACGGCCCCCCCGCAAAACAGGAGCTTTGTGTGTGCGGCTTCCTCGATGGTGTGCGTGTGTGATCGCTTCGGAACGACTGCAGATTTTTGTCATTTTTTTCCCGCAAATTTGACCCGTTTCAGGCGAAAATTGACTTGGCGCAAGCAAGGTGAGGATGTAAATGCGGAATATTATTATTTTTGGGGGCAGCCATGAAGTAATTCACGGCGAAAAATGTAGAAACGTGTTGCATGGGAATGACGTTCTTATTCTTGCTGTACTAGCCTATGGGAAAAATCGGCGTCTTCCTATGAGGTTCATGTCGGAACCTCATAGTTCTAGGAGTAGCCCTATACTATGCCCCGCCGCACGAGTAGACTCACGCTCTGGGCCATACTGCGCTGCGTGCAAAAAGTTGGCGAGGGAGCGCACACAGCTCATCGCACCAAAAAAACAGACGGTTGTTTTATGAAATTTGATGTCCATGCACCAGTTTATGGTATATTTCATAAAACAACCGTCTGTTTTTTTGGTGCGATGAGCTGTGTGCGCCTGCGCAGACATGATTCCGCCATATTGAATTGGTCTTCACGGCTGAGAAGGGTAAACAGTTCATGTTGGACATTTTAAGGCAAATTACACCAGATAGAACCATGAAAAAGTCCTAATTATGGTGAAATATTGAGATGCTTGGGTAAGTGAACCTATATGCCGAGTTTAAGGCCGAATGATTTCCATTTAAAAAACCCAAAAAATCGCCAACTTTTTGCACGCAGCGCAGTATGGCCAAGAGCGTGAGTCTACTCGTGCGGCGGGGCATAGTATAGGGCTAAGGGGGCCCTAACGTTAGAAACGGAAATTCGTACGGAAATCGCACGGTTGTACGATTTTTTAGTCGCACCGCAGTTTTACAAAAAATCGTTCAAGTGAGAACGGGCCTTTACCTAAATGTACACAAATACATTACGGGAGAAAAGCACGCTTGGCGGTTAGATCTTGTCGGGGACACCCATGGTTCTAAGTGATCTGGGGATGGTTTTTTCCCATTTTTGCCTTCTGAATGTGACTTGTGGTACCAAAACTCCCGGCGCACATTCACTTGTGATGTTGCACTTTGATTATTGAAATCTATTTCACTCTCGTTTTATATTCTTTGTTTCATTTTTTTTCAGGACGTCAATTTTGAAAAACCAACATGAAAATGCCTACGACAAGAACGCTTAATAAATGGTAGGATTTCCAATGTGGTCTTCAGTTGACCCAAACATTATTTTCATTATTTGTCTGGACCCAGACCATGTGCCTACCTATTGCAAAATCATAATTTAGAATGAAAACTTGGCATGGAAGATTTAAATACATTCAGACACATGCAAAGTAAGTAATGACTCCTAAATTACTTTGAAGAAAACAAAATACCTAATTTCGTTTTCTAATTTACCAAGTTTTGCAAATTACAAATATCCCTTGTCGGTGTCTAACCTACTTTGAGTAACCCTGTACATGTTACCATGCTTGTTTAGCTCAAGCTTTCGAAACCATTTTGAACTTTTATATTTGGAAGTTATTTAACAGTCCTTAACATTGTTTGAAGTCCTTAATTTGTTTTCAATTGTGTTTTCAGCACTGATGGGGACAAGGATGTCTTGGTGTTGTGGGACAAAGATGGTTCCACAAATGTTGTGTCTGCCAGCTCCCTTAAATGTACAGATACACGGCTTCAAAAAGGGTCAAAGGTAACCATGGCATGGCTGGATGGAGACTGGACGGGAAGGGTTGTTGACGTCGAGGACTCACAGTTGTCATCAGACTCGGACTCGGACTCTGACAACATCCCCTTAGCAAAGATATATTCTAAACCAGGTATGAAAGTCTTGGTTCAAGCTAGGAAGATTCAATTTTAGTGCAAATGGAAATTTTGAAGTTGATGCCTACTCGTAATATTTCTGCTAAATTAGCATTAGCTCTTACAGATAGAGCATGTCGCTACACATGCACTTTTAGTTGTGACCTACAAATGCAATTCTTTTTAATCTCTCAAATTGGTAAAAAGTCAGTTTCCAAACCAGTTATATTTTATAATTCATGTGCTGGTGATGAACACTTGACAAGCTTTGGATAACACCAAAATACAGGTATCACAAGTCAAAGTTCCCCCCAACATGTTTCTGATTAAAAAAAAATAGTAATGCATGAATTTAACCAAATCCCAAATGTAAATCATAGAGGGCACTCTTCTGCCCATCTTGTGTTAAAATTATAGAAATTCAATCTTGCATACCAAAATGAAGCTCTATTGACTGAAAAGGGGGTAACTAGAAAATGTTGCAGTAAATAGCATTGCTTCAATGTACATGTGTACTGCTTTCAGTGATCATGCAATGCAGGGTAGATTTTCATTAATAAATAACAGCGTGGGATAAACTGGACCAGCAGTGCGTGCGCAACTTAGCAAACAGCATGCGGAGGCATTGTTTGAAAGTTCTTGAGAATAATGGAGGACCCACTAAATACTGAACTGAACTTTATCATGTAAACAAGACTCTGGACTTTAAAAATAAAATAAAATAATAATTAAAGTTACATTTAACATGTCTAAAACTTACATTTGTTGCCATCTTTGCATTAAAGTCTACAATTATCTGTAAGATCACCGAGATTGCGTCTTCTTTCAGTTACCCATCCTTTTAAACAAGGAAACCTTGTAATGTAAAGTTATTAATAATGTAAATCTACCCTGCATTGCATGATCACTGAAATCAGTACATTGAAGCAATGCTATTTACTGCAACTATTTATTATTGGCCCCTTTTTTATTCAATTGAGCTTCATTTTGGTATATGCATGATTGAATTTGTATCATTTCACCACAAGATGGGCAGAAGAGTGCCCTCTATGATTTACATTTGGGATTTGTTTAAATTCATGCATTACTATTTCTTTCAATCAGAAACATGTTTGGGGGAACTTAGGACTTGTGATACCTGTATATGATTCCTACTTAATTGTTAGCCTGTCTGTTATATTCTGAAAGCCCTAAACAGGACACAGTGGAGAATGGGCACCTGCTCACCTACTCTGTTGTGTACACACACTCGGTGGATGTTTTCCTTAAATGTACTGGGGTCATTATTGTCGGCCATTTCAATGCGATAATCTGTCTCTTCTCTTTGTTTTTCATTTAGTCGACAACAAAGAGAAAGAAAAGGGAAACTACTCGGAAAAGGGAGCAGATGTGGGTCAACAAGCAGCCACATGTGAAGAATTCCACTGTAAGGAGGAAGTTTGGGCAGCTTGTTTCAGGTGTCTCGCATTTTTATGTTATGACCATTTTCTTATCAATTCTAGCTGTCGTTCACACAATATATATAGTGAGGTATGTATGCTTCAATTACTTTCTTCTCCCTCTGATGTTCCTTCTGCACAGGTTGAGCGAGGTGTTGATCAGATACATGGATTTACTCCGCCTCTTTCCTCTCCTGCTGTTCCTTCTGCACAGGTTGAGCGAGGTGTTGATCAAACACTTGGATTTACTCCACCTCTTTCCTCTCCCTCTGCTGTTCCTGCTGGACAGTATGGCCCAAGTCATGGTGTAACTCCAACACATTCTTCTCCCTCTGCTGTTCCTTCTATACAGGTTGAGCGAGGTGTTGATCAAACACTTGGATTTACTCCATCTCTTTCCTCCTCTGCTGTTCCTTCTGCACAGGTTAAGTGAGGTGTTGATCAAACACTTGGATTTACTCCACCTCTTTCCTCCTCTGCTGTTCCTTATATACAGGTTCAGCGAGGTGTTGATCAAACACTTGGATTTACTCCACCTCTTTCCTCTCCCTCTGCTGTTCCTGCTGGACAGTATGGCCCAAGTCATGGTGTAACTCCAACACATTCTTCTCCCTCTGCTGTTCCTTCTATACAGGTTGAGCGAGGTGTTGATCAAACACTTGGATTTACTCCATCTCTTTCCTCCTCTGCTGTTCCTTCTGCACAGGTTAAGCGAGGTGTTGATCAAACACTTGGATTTACTCCACCTCTTTCCTCTCCCTCTGCTGTTCCTGCTGGACAGTATGGCCCAAGTCATGGTGTAACTCCAACACATTCTTCTCCCTCTGCTGTTCCTTCTGCACAGGTTGAGCGAGGTGTTGATCAGACACATGGATTTACTCCGCCTCTTTCCTCTCCCTCTGCTGTTCCTGCTGGACAGTATGGCCCAAGTCATGGTGTAACTCCAACACTTTCTTCTCCCTCTGCTGTTCCTTCTATACAGGTTGAGAGAGGTGTTGATCAGACACATGGATTTACTCCGCCTCTTTCCTCTCCCTCTGCTGTTCCTGCTGGACAATATGGCCCAAGTCATGGTGTAACTCCAACACATTCTTCTCCCTCTGCTGTTCCTTCTGCACAGGTTGAGGGAGGTGTTGATCCGACACATGGATTTACTCCGCCTCTTTCCTCTCCCTCTGCTGTTCCTGCTGGACAGTATGGCCCAAGTCATGGTGTAACTCCAACACATTCTTCTCCCTCTGCTGTTCCTTCTGCACAGGTTGAGCGAGGTGTTGATCCGACACATGGGATGCTTTCATCTCTCTCCCAAACAGTTTCAGCTGCTGCATTGAATCCACTTGATTTTCAAGTTGATGGGGTTGGCAAACCTCTTTCCCCGAAGAGGAAAAAGGAGAGTCAATCTAAGAACTTCATTGTCAAAGATAAAAGAAACAAGGGTGAAGCTTACTTAACCGAGAAATCTGGCAACCCAGTGCAACCTAAGGTAGGCAACTTTGGTGTTGGCAGATGCTCTTCTCGATGCCGCGAATTTGATTGTCATAAGATCACAGCAGAGGAGATAACAAAGATAAACGGGGCATATTATGGTATGGGCTGTTTGCAGAGACAGCGTGAATGGATAGCTAGACATGTTTCGCTTAATCATAAAACTCCGCAGTACCAGCTGTATAGCTACTCGTTACCAAAGTCTGAGTCTGAAGTTTGGAGGGTTTGCCGAAGTATGTTTATAAGGACAATTAATGTGTCAGACAGGCAGATAAGGACAGTCTTCTCCAAGATTGAAAGGTATGGTATTCTAGTGGGTGAAAAAAGAGGTGGAAGGCAGGTGCGCGAGAGGGATAATCTTCTGAGAAAGGAAGTTACATCACACATAGATAAATTCCCTCGTGTGGAGTCACACTATTGCAGAGCAAATAGTCAATGCCAATACCTATCCTCCGACTTGAACATTCAAATTATGTACGAAATGTACCGAAGGGACCATCCAGATGGAGCCTCCAAGTCTTTCTACAGAAAAACATTCTACTCACTGAACCTGAAATTTCACCATCCAAAGAAAGACACATGTGGCTTGTGTGAAACATACAATAAATCGGATGCAGACGGGAAGAAACAACTTCAGCTGGAGTACAGAAGACACAATCAAGAAAAGGAAAAGGTGCGAGTAATCAAAGGTAACTCCAAAGAAAAAGCATCAAGGACAACTAACCACACTGCTGCTGTGTTTGATTTAGAGTCAGTCATTTACCTCCCTCAGTCTCAAAGGTCGGAGCTTTTCTACAAACGGCGTTTGGCGTGTTTCAATTTCACTGTATATGACCTAGCAAATAAGGATGGATACTGCTTCCTTTCACATGAGGGTCAAACACGCCGAGGTTCATGCGAAATTGCATCCTATTTACATCAGTACCTGCAGATGCTCGACGACAAAGGCATCCAATCAGTTGACCTATTTTCTGATGGATGTGTGGGCCAAAACAAGAATTCCATCTTACCGACAATGTTGATGTATTTTGTCAGCCTTTCCAGATCTGTGCATGTTGTAACCCTTCATTTTTTTGAGACGAACCACGGTCAGTCGGAGGGCGACTCGATGCACAGCACAGTTGAGAGGGCCATACGCCAGGTTGGTGACATATTTGTCCCATCCCAACTGGTGTTGGTGTGTAAGATGGCCAGAAAAACTCCCAAGCCATACCATGTTGTATCCGTTCAAGCATCTGACATACATGATTGGAAGACACTTGGACAGAAGAAGGGTGTGCTCAGAGTTCGGTACTCGGAAGAAGGATTGAAAGTAGACTGGACACACTTCATGCAGATTCAGGTAAGGAAGGATTCACCTGATTCAATAATGTTCAAATATTCTCACAATGACGACCGATTCTCCATCATCAAGCTTAACCGACCCAGGAGAAGTACTGATGAGGAAATTATCCAACCCCAGCTGCTCTACCTTTCAGGTAAACCAAAAATATCAGAAGGTAAGTACGAGGATCTCACTAAATTTTGCTCAGGCCCAACACCAGTTGTGTGTCATCCAGAGTACCAGTCATTTTTCCGTTCACTTCCTCACTAACTTTACTGTTCTTGGGTCGGCTTCAAGCTTTTGAACAACAAATGCACACCCAATGATTTGAGGAATGATATTAGGCCATCAGCCTCGGTCCAAAAAATGGGCCACCGGTATCAAATGATCGAAAGGAGCAATACTCATAGCGATTTTTGGCAAAGTATGCACACCTAGAGTTGGAAAATGTGTGATAGCATTGCAGTGTGAGCGGTGGCAACTTTTTGGGTGTTATAACTTTGTTCATATTTTTTTTTTTTTAATGGCCTCCAATATGCTTGTTACCGGATTAATTATATGCGGTAACAAGCATTTTGGCAGCAATTTAAAAAAAAAAGGGGTGATAACGCCCAAAAAGCTGCCACCTCTGCAATGCTATCACATATTTTCCAACTACAGGGGTGCTTACCTTGAGCATTATTCCCCTCATTTGATACCGACCAACCCCCAGGCTGATGGCCTATATCCAGTGCCTTCCTGCCTAAAGTATGTCTGATTAAACTAAACCACAGAGTCTCATGTTTTGTTCAGAATTTTTGCTGGTATTTTAAAGGTATGATATACCATTGGAAATGTTCACTTTGAAATGTTCGCAAATTTACCTAGTCAGTTTCCCTCGTGGTTTATTGGTGTAAAAGTAAAGTTAATTTGTTTCATTCTGAAAGCTTACTGTTTATGTGGTAATACTAGTACAAATCCTCCAGAAAAAATATATTTTCGTCTAAAATGCTGTCATCTTCGAGAAAATTGTTTCTGAAGACTTACAAATTTTGTTTTGGCTTATTTCGATTTATAGCTGCTATGTCTATGCTCTGGCTGAAATTGCAATAGATTTCCTCCTACAAACGAATTATGGAGGAAAACCATTTTTGAATAAATAGAAAAAAACACTTAACCCCTTTGCAATCTATTTGGTCTTAATTTTACGCGAGATGCTTGCTCTATACATTAACATTGTGCTAATTGGAATGCCCAATTCTATTGCAAAAATTGAAACTTGTTGACTTATTGAAACTTATTGTTGGTAAATTTCTATTGTAGAATGGCTTATTGGAAAGCTTATAATTTGTCTAATGTGAAATTAGCAATTCACTTGGAAAATTTGTTTTTCGGGGTGCCATGCCCAAAAAGCATGGACACAGCATCTTTAAACAATCAAAATAAGCACATATCAACATGCACAAATTCACAGTTAAAAAAGACTGGATTTTCACTATTTTCTCATGACTAGCAGGACGGATTGAGCTAAACGTTCACAGGCTTGTTATTTAAGTGCACAGAAAGTATGAACACTGTCTGCAAATGTAGTGTCTGCTCTACCAATGCTATATCATGCCTTTAACTGTAAAGAGCATACAAGCCTATGGCTTTGGTACCTTTGGTACCAAACTGTCAGTAGGAAAGGACTGCAGATGTGATTTTTTAGTCAAAACGGAAATGGATATAATTTCCAACAAACAGCATTGACAATCAAATCGTATTTCTCCAAAATCACATGTTATGTTCCTCAAAACACATGTTCATCCAAAATCACATTTAGTATTAGGTCATAAAATCCAGCGTCACATCCTGATCTCCCCTAAATCATATTTCAGATTTTACGACTTATCGTAGATGTAATTTTGGTCAAGGATGTGATTTGGAAAAGAGAATGCGATTTTGAACATCTTTTTTGTTGGAAATCACATCCTACTTATGACCATGTCCATCTAAATAGAAAATCACATCTTGTTCATTCCTAGTGTGTACATAATACATACAATACATCTTCATATACCTTGCATGTGCAACCTAATCTACCCCACCTCGTATAATTTGTTTAATGCACTTTCCATCCAAATTGTTTCTTCCAAGTTCTTACAAGCTTCCGGTGCTTTGTGTCTTACTTTACACCATTTTAAATGCACATTTCATCCAAATTGTTTCTTTCTAGTTCTTACAAGATTCAAACACTTTGCGTCTTACCCTACCTCATTTGGCACCTTAATGGTACCTTAATAGTACCATTTACATGCACTTTTTCTCTGAATTGTTTCTTTCAGGTTCTTACTAGCTTCCAGTACTTTGCGTCTTATTTTACCTTTTTGCACCTTATACCATTTTAAGTGCACTTTTCATCCAATTCATCTCTTTCCAGTTCTTACAGGCTTCCAGTGCTTTGTATCATGCCCTACTTCATTTGACATCTTATACCATCTTAAATGCACTTCTCATCCGTACTGTTTCCTCCCCGCTCTCACAACCTTCCAACGCTTTGCTATCCCTCTAATTCATTGTTTCCCTTTCTGCTGTGTTTTGATCAACACGCACATCCAACATCTGTATTGATTTTTTTACGTTTCTTCACCTCTGTCAGATACCTGATATCTTTCTGGTTAACTGGATAGAGTATTATAGTTACGTTTGAACTGTCAAACTGCACTGATTAAGCAAATTATAAGTGTATGTTTGCCTAGTATATTCAAAGGCCTACGTGTATTATAAATGTAAAGATTGAAAGTTAAAGAACAATTTGTGTGCATTACGATTTGAGACCATCATTGTGGCAAATGGAATGAACCATTAAAGATAGTACCCTTTCAGCTACAAATTTTCTCAGCTTGCTTTCAGATAAATGAATGGTAATCGGTACTGCTCATTGCGGAGTATTAACATACTTATCTGTTCACATTAACCCCAGATGCCTGGTAAAAAAGTTTGAGATTAAAGGCCTGATTGTGTTAATAATGTGGCAGTATTGTTCGTGCCATTTCCATATCAGTATTTAATAAATTTGAATGTCTTGTTCGACTTTTGCCATCACCTGTAAAGGACCACATGAAACTAATTCAAACCGTTGCACTTGATTATAAGAGTTTACAAGTTACTTGTACTGCATAAGCCTAACAAGTAAAATGATTAAAATTGAACTTCAGTAGTCTGCATATTTCAATACAGTATTCTTAATTTAATTACATGACCGATCTTTGAACACGTTATCTGCCATGTTCCACTGTTTAAAGTCTTTCACAGTGCTCGTACCTTTAAATCTAAATTTTTCTTTATTGCAAGCACTGGAAACATCACTAAACAAGTGGAGTTAATCATCATATTGATATACATTGTCGTGCTATTTCAAAGTTTTACACATATTAATTGTAGTCACATACTTTTTACAACAAAATAAACTCATTTAAGCAATCCTATCTATTATTTGCTCATTATGCATCTGAATTTCCCAGAATGAAATGAAATTTTATGCTATTAAAGGTAAACAAGTAATTTATAAAACAATCCTATGTGTTCACGTTTTTTAAATGCAAATGAATTTCCAAGAATAAATGAAATTGTATGCCAAGATCAAAATAACTTTTTAAGCAATTCTATTTGCTAATTGCTTGGGATTTAATATATGCAAATGAATTTCCTAGGAGGAAATTAAATTTCGTGTTAGTAAAAACCCATTTTACCAATATTATTTACTATTTGCTTGTGGATTATATGCAAATGAATTTCCCTGGATAAATGTTATGCTAAGATGAAGCCTCACTGAAGCAATCCTATTTACTATTTGCTTGTGATTTATTATATGCAAGTGAATTTCCAAGGATTAAATGAAATTTTATCATGCTAAGATATGAACTCTTGAGCAAACCTATTTACTGTTTGCATGTGATCTCTTTTATTATGTGCAAATGAATTTCAGAGGATAAAATGTTATGCTATTGAAAACTCATTGAAGCAGTCTAATTTTAGCTTGTGATTTATTATGTGCAAAATGATAAATCATTGTTCAAAAATAGAAACCCACCAAAAATCCCATTTAATATTTCATTTTAATTTACTGATGCAGTCTATTTGCCGTAGACTTAGAATTTCAGATTGATAGAATATTCAGCTGTAATGAATTTAGATACATAGGAATTAGAGTGGAGCAGTTTGCCTTCAATCAGGTTAAACTATAGTTTCTGTACATGTATTGATGATGGTTTATGACATTCATTAATTAGTCCAATTTTGTATCTAAATATAATTTATGTAAGCTTCAACCGTACAGTTGTTAACTTCCATATTGGACAAGATCCCGCAGTTCTTCCGACATGTCCGTAAACATTTAATTAGGAACAATTTAACTCTTATAAGTAATTCTGCGTTCATGAAATAAATTTGCTTGATTACTGTTATTCTGGTTATTCTAGTGTTTTCTTGTATGGTTTAGAAAATTGTGTACATCCGATCAGTACCTTTACATTGTCCCAAGCTTGCACCCATCTAAAGCACGCATGCAAAAAACCTTGACGTCATTTCTTCGCAGGTCTATTGTGTAGGTTGTGTGGGTAAATTATCCGGAATTTAGGATTTCACGAACTTCCCATTGTGTGTACGCATGCGCTGTGTGGGGGGAAAATGCCAGGAATTGGAATTTGGGTTTTCACGAACTGCCAATTGTGTGTACGCATGCGCTGTGTGGGGGGAAAATGCCAGGAATTGGAATTTGGGTTTTCACGAACTGCCAATTGTGTGTGCGCATGCGCTGTGTGGGGGAACAATGCCAGGAATTGGAATTTGGGTTTTCACGAACTGCCAATTGTGTGCGCTACCTGGGGGAAAAATACAGAATCTGCAATTTAGGTTTTCACGAACTGCCAATTGTGTGCGCTGCGTCGGGCAAAAAGCCAGGAATTGAATTTTAGGTTTTCACGAACAGCCAATTGTGCGACAAAAAGGCCGTTTGTTCGATTTGGAGTTTTCACGAACAGACAAATTTCATTATTAATTAATTACGATGTAATTAATTATCCTATTGTATAATTGTCGATACATTTAAGAGGTTTGAAACCCGAACTTTAACACAGTATTACATTTTTAAACAATGCTTGTTCTTTATGCTGGTAAAATGTTGGTTTTAAAAAGTAAGCAACTAAAAACCCGATTATTTCGAAACTTTAGTTTGATGATGAGTGGCGAAATTCGTCTGTTCGTGAAAACTCTCAGGTAAACCCCCCCCTTCCCCTTGGTTAAAACCTAGATCCGCCCCTGCATATCTATCAAACCCTGTTGATATGTTTGGATAGTTATGAACTTATATATTGTCCATTCGCATTTGTCCGTTTTGGGTGTGCCCCCCGTCTACAAAATTCCTGGATCCGCGCCTGAAGACAACGTGCAAACCATCACAAGGCTAGAGCGAAAGACTCTGTTTTCATTTAAAACTTATCACCATAATTTTTCAAACTTTACTTAACAGTCTTCTAGATACAGGGTACAGGCTTTTACTTTAATCATGGGTTAACAAAGCAAAAGGAACAATTATTGCAATTAAGACACTAACACATGACGTACATGTAAATCAAATGCAAACAACACGGAAACTCATCTAATAGAAAAACTAAAGTGCCAGTAAAAGAGCTATTGCCAGCTTCCTCGATAGATCGAATACACAAGCCATAACTCATGTTTAATTTGAACGCACAGAATTTGAAATTCATTGCCCATAAACGAAAAAGAAAACAAAAACTAGCAACAAATTCAATATGCGCTTCGATGAGTTTTAATTTGATTTCATGAATTATAGATACTTAGGTAGTAGAAGTTCAACTGAAGATTGTTGAAAATGTAGTCTTAAATGCCTATAAACGAAATAGAATGACTAAAACGAACATGAATGAAAAGGAACGAAATCATGTGTGCACAAACACGAAATTGAATGCAATAGTAGCTAAAAAGAAACCCTGGTTTGATTGAATTAGGGGAAATGCGTGAATTTGAATGCATGTTAATGAAATTGAATCAATTTGTGATGAAATTGGCCGGGAAAATATAGTAGGAGGATGTTTCCTTGCTCTATGGTTAAACAAATTGAAAGATCAACCCCCGACCTCCAACATAAAGGCGCCCCTAATGAAACAGTTTCTGCCTAACTCATTCAAATTAAAGTATAAACTAATGCAAAATAGACGGATTTTAGGTTATATAAAGAAGAAAATTAGTCATAAAGAGGCGCAGTTTGTGGCGGTTTTCCCCGGTTAATGGCCCCCGACTCACCGGAACGATTTACCCCTATAAGAACAGCTACGCTCATGCGCAAATAACCAGGGACCGGATTCGTTTGGGTGGAAATATACCGCCCGTTACACTGAGAACAAGGAACTCTTGATAAACAGTACACCAGACAGGAGAATTCTTATTCTACTGATAGCTATAGCTACTTTATTGGACTCCACTTCCACTTACTTCCTCCGCGCCACATAATTACAAGAATACACAAATTACATTGACGTGCTCATCATCAGCTATACAGGTAAATGCCCTGCCAGTGAGATGTAATAAGTTTCAATCAAAATGGGTTACTCTACATTGTGCTACTCACATTATCCCTCCGGCTCTAGTCTGCTCAACTAAGAAGTCGTCCAAGATCCCCGGCACAATAAATTCAAGAGCCGAACTGAGTGCGAATCCCCTTAAAAACTGCCCGTGCAACGCCAGCTATAACTTCCAGCTCATCCTCACTGGTACTCAATAACTAACTCCAAACTAACAACAGATAATTTAAGTTAAAAGCAACTGCATTGTATATAAACTGAAGAACATTGGCTGCAAACTCAACAGACGAACTGCCCGACTTCACTCTTTTTGGGTGGTTTTTATCAGAGATTCACTCTTTTGGAGTGGTTTGATAAGGGATTCACTCTTTTGGAGAGTGAGCTTTTCACTCTTTTACATTAAGAGAGTACGCCCGTCCATCCACAACGTCATTTATACTTCTCACAACACCCTGTCAGCCCACTGACTTGTGCCTGACGTCCCTTGGCACGCTCCGGAACTTCCAGTCCCAACCTGCAAGGCTGCTTTGTTCTTTGTTATGAGAAAATCCCCCAAACATCCAATACCCAACGGACCATGACCAGGCAGTCGCTCTGCCCTCCACTGGTTCAAAAGTTCAGTCACAGACCTATATTTTCGCTACACAGCATCCCCTAGGTAAGGTTTGGTCCGCCCCAGTCCATCTAACCGACAACTTATGAACGCAAAATGTCTGGTGAACTACACAAAACAACATGTGCTGCAAAATAAGAATAACACATTAACCCTAACCTTCCCTAACCTGCCAAAAACAAACACCCCATTGTGTTGAATTTTGTGTGATTGGGTACTGTAGAGCCTTGGCACCATCACTTTGCATGGGACTTGATGCCCTGATTTTGTCTAAGTACAAAGAATGTGCCATTGGTTTACTACACAGTGTTGGAGTTTGTGTGGTTAGAGAAGGATTCTAGTAAAAAGGCTTGGGCTGTTAGGGTTTTAAGTGATAAATGACAAACATTTGCAAAAATACGGCCCGCACCCCTTAACCCGCCACCTTACAGAGGTTTTACAGTCCCATTTTCAAACTGCGCGTGAAATATCACGTCGTACGTGCGCGTGACCCTCTCCTCATGACTTTTGTCACTGTGTCCGTGAGGGCTTTGTCTGTGGTCCAGAGGTCTATTATCTCTCCGTTTTATTAGTTTCCGATTTGGGCAGTGCAGATGTGTGGGAGTGCAACTATTAAATGAATATAATTTGCCCTATTTGGGGCCTTTAACTTTGGTATTGTAAATTATTAAATAAACACGTGCGATGACTTTAAAGAGAGAGAACAACTAACGTTATTCGTTTTTTATTTAATACATGTACCAGAAAAATCACAACTGAAACATGATCAATGGTTTAACAATTATGACAAAAATGCCTCGACGAAATAACCAGTATGTCACGTGACCGTGACTCACCCTTAGCTGTATGCTACTGCCAAATGGTTACACCACGGCGACGTGACATCGAAGCTCGGCTTAAGTACAGCAATGACACTAGCACTTCAACAAGAGCGCAGGAGGAAAAGAGGCCGAGTCTAGCCAACCACAGTCTTTTATGGTATAGTAAAAATCTTTGGAATGTAAGACGCCTTGTCTATACACATGCCAGCACCTGGCGAGCAACTTTATCTACATAGGCTACAATAGCAAGACATCTGGTCTTGCGTAAGTCAGCACCTAGCTGACTATTTAAAAGAATAACAAAAGACACCCGAGCCGGCACCTGGCGGGCCATTCAATTTAAATAGACTACAACAGATGCTCCTTCGCCGTCTCCTGTGTCCGGTGTTCCCTGGCCATCTCCTGTGTGCTCAATGTCCTCGGCGTCTCCTGTGTGCTCGGTGTCCTCGGTGTCTCCTTTGTCCTCCTGGAAGATTGCTCCCGAACAAGCTGAGCATGTCTGGGTCCAGTTCTAAGTCCGGCATGCTGTCAGCATCCTCCGGGTTTCTTAAACTCCCGCTGCACCCTCGGAGGTAGGTGGCTTACCCCTCGGCGCACCGGGCTGCTGCCGGCCGGTTGGGTGTTGCTGAGTCTCGGGGTCAAGGACTCCTCTTTCCCCTCATCGCCCGGACAAGCAGTGGCCTCTGCCATCAGGCCACCCGGTTGCTCCTGGTCTCCACAAAGGTGGGCGCGCCACCTGTGACAGGTGGTGTCCATTCACCCCGCTTTCCGACCACCAGATAGAAGTCCTGCTTGGCCCTTCTTTGATAGGGTTAATCTTGGTAATGTACGGGTTTCTTTCGCATCCTGGCCGGCCGTTCCTCATACAGGATCATGTTCTTGAGCTGAGCTTGGCCAGCAGCAAACTCGCCCTGTGGTCACCTCACCCACATGAACGCAAGGCTCCTCCAAGGAACCCATGTAACCTTCGTTGTCCCCCCGAATTACATCTCCCTAGCCGGTGGAACCTCCACCATCTCAGTCACAGATTGACCGGCCCTCACTAACTAAATCTCTGGTTCCTAAAGAGGTACCAGATTTGGCTCCTTATTGACTGATGGGGTCTGATACTCCCACCCTTCAATGGGGTCCCCCTCATAGCATTTCAAGCGGTCGTATTATAATGAACAACCTTATAATTGCTACGAGGTTGGCGTTGGATCCGGAAGGTCACATTTGACAGCTGCCCCACTATCAAATTGGGACCCTCCCAGCGCATTGCAACTTTGGGGGAAATCCCATTTTCTTTGCAGGGCTGAACAGCCAGACAAACTGCCCCGTTTTTAGCTTCTTTCCTGCTATCCCCTTGTCGTAGTTGCGCTTTTGACGCCAAGCACTCATTTTCAGGTGCGCTTGTGCCCTCACATGCGCCCTGATCCTGCATTCGCTGCCTAAGCTCCGAGGCATAATCCTCAGATACTTCCCCTCCCTCTATACAGGAGGTGTCTCCATGGTCAGGTCCAGCGGAGTGAAACTTCTCTCCCTATAACATTAACATGTTAAGTGTCTCTCCGGTAGACTGCTGGGGGTACACATGCAAACATTGCATACGGCAGTTGTTTATCCCAATCTCTTGTTAGGATCTATCATCACCGCGATCATGGTGCGGAGTGTCCGGTTGAACCGCTCTATAAACCCATCGGACTTGGGGTTATAGGGTGTTGTGCGCGTTTTATTTAGTCGGAGATTTATGCACACTTCAGAAAACACATGGACTCAAAGTTTCGGCCCTGATCTGAATGCAACTCTGTTGGAACCCCAAAACGGCAAAAATACTCCTCAATCATCTTACTGGCCACTGTTTCCGCTGTGGCGTCGGGTAGCGAATACGCCTCTACCCACGTGAAATAATCGCCAACCACCAAAATCAACTTATTACTCCTCTCTGTGGTTTCTGGCAGGGGCCCTATCAGGTCTAGTGCAACCCTAGCCGTCGGCTCACTGACAACTCGCTGTTGCATGTAGCGCAGCCGTCGGTGCCCTGGGAGGGGATTTTTTACGTGCACACGTGTTGCAGTTCCTCACCCATGAACGCACATCGGCATTCACCCTACTCAGTAGTACCATATTTTCAGTTTTGCAAGTGTTTTCCTATGCCAAAGGTGACCGCCGGTTACCCCACCCCACCCCACCATGCAATCTCGTCCAGTACGGTTGCACGCAGTTCACTTGGTAGGAGTATTTGCCACCTATAACCTTAGAACCGGAATTCGATTTTAACCGTCGGCACAGTACCCCATCGCGCAAAGCGATTCGCGCCCATGACAGCCAATAGGTCTTTATCTTTGTTGTTGCAGGGGTCACCTCCTGCCAATTCAGGGGGGGGGGGGGGGGGTGGCATCTGACTCCCCCTTTGCAAACAACCACCACCCCATTGTCTCGTCCTTTGACTATGCTTCCCGGATGATATCCGTTGTACACCAGGGTTCCCCAGTCACCACCCTAACCCGTGGATGCTCTGTGAGAGCACGGTCCCTGGGCGTGTCCTGATGCCCCTTGGTCTACGGGCTCTAGTCTTAGTTCATCCCCTCTACATCCTCTACTCGACCACACTGTCGACAAGGCTTTCGAGACAACCCGTCTGCATTGCAAAGCTTCAACCTGGGTCTATGGACCACGTTGAAGTCATACTCTGCGATGACTTCCAACCAAGGCCCTCCGGATCCTTTAGGATCCACCGAATGGATGCATGGTCAGTTCTGATAGTCACCTTCTGACCATAGATGTATGGTCGGAAGTGTCTCAAATATACCACCACTACTGCCAGCAACTCCCTTCTCGTCACACAATAATTGTGTTCCGGCTTCTTCAAAGCCCTGTTTACAGACGGAATGTTCTCTCGACGCCATCTTGTACCTGATGGGAGAGCACCAGGTACACCTCCAATGCCAACAAAGTCTGCCTTTTAATTCCACAAAAGCAGCTTCACACTCGTCATTCCACCCACACTGACGGGATTTGCAGCCGCAAACATGCCCCCTCCGTCCCCCCCCCCCCCCCCAGCCTTGGCCAATTGCGGCCGTACATTGTAACGCACGCAGAAAATCCCGCTCAAAAACCTGCCTGGGTAAAACGCGTATAAATAAATGCATTCCCGATTAAATTTTCCGGAGAAAATGCTGAGAGAAGTTCGCCGTGTGCCTGGCAGAAGGTCATAAGGACGAAAAATGGGTCAAAAGGTCAAATTCAGGTTTTTGGGGCAATCGATAGAGTATTGGAATATCGTGTTAAGTGGGGCTACGTCATTCTGACGTAATAAACAAAATAAAAAGGACCCAAGGAGATTTTCCATTTTTTACCGGCAAAAGGGCGTTAGCGTGTAATACCAATGTAACAATACCTGAAAAAAGTGCGTTCACCTCTCCACTTCAGTAGGGCTTACGCGCCCTTAAGCTTTTTCCCGGCAAAAGGTCATTAGCATTTCACATGTCGCTTAAGCGCACGTTTAACCCAGAATTAATTCCCGGCAAAAGGTTCTTAGAATATAGATGAAAATAACTTAATTAAGCAATATTTTTATTTAAAAATGCAGAGCATTATTAGAAATATCAATATTTTTTATCTGACAAAAATTCAACCTTTTGCGATTCTTAATTTTAGAAATGCCAACACATAAACTTTAAAGTCAATTTTTTCTCGGAAAGTGTAATTACGCGTCAGAGCGTCGTTAGATTCTTCTGCCGGGCACACCACGAGTTATTGAGGATATAAGACACTTGTCCGTGGTAAAATTACATCATTGCGAACATTTTTAATGTTGGTTCCGCAGCGGCAAACATGCCCCCCCCCCCAGCCTTGGACAATTGTAATTTGTACCGTGTATACAGCATGCGGCCGTGCATTATATCGCACGCAGCAAATTCCGCTTAAAAACCTACCTGGGTAAAACGCGAAACTCTTAGAATTAAATGCCTTCCCGACTGAATTTTCCCGAGAAAATACTGAGAGGAGTTATTGAGGATATAATACACTTGTCCGTGGTAAAATTACATCATTGCGATAATTTGTAATGTTGGTTCCGCAGCGGCAAACATTCCCCCCCCCCCCCCCCCAGCCTTTGACGACAGGGTATGCGGCCGTGCATTATAACGCACGCAGCAAATTCCGCTCAAAAACCTGCCTGGGTAAAACGCGGAACTCTTATAATAAAATGCCTTCACGACTGAATTTTCCCGAGAAAATACTGAGAGGAGTTATTGAGGATATAAGATCCTTGTTTGTGGTAAAATTGCATCATTGCGATCATTTTTAATGTTGGTTCAGCAGCGGCAAACATGCCCCCTCCCCAGCCTTGGACGACAAGGTACGCGGCCGTGCATTATATCGCACGCAGCAAATTCCGCTCAAAAACCTGACTTGGTAAAACGCGGAACTCTTATAAATAAATGCCTTCCCGACTGAATTTTCCCTAGAAAATACTCAGAGGAGTTATTGAGGATATAAGACCCTTTTTGTGGTAAAATTGCATCATTGCGATCATTTTTAATGTTGGTCCTGCAGCGGCAAACAAGCCCCCTTCCAAGCCTTGGACGATTGTAATTTGTACCGTGTATACAGCATGCGGCCGTACATTATAACGCACGCAGAAAATCCCACTCAAAAATCTGACTTGGTAAAACGCGGAACTCTTATAAATAAATGCCTTCCCGACTGAATTTTTCCCGAGAAAATACTCAGAGGAGTTATTGAGGATTTAAGACACTTGTCCGTGGTAAAATTACATCATTGCGATAATTTTTAATGTTGGTTCCGCAACGGCAAACATCCCCCTCCCCACAGCCTTAGGAACAGGACCCGTGCATTTAACCCACATGGCAGTATTTGAACACTTGGTTTGTAAATGATATATCCCTTTACAGCATGTGTTCTGGACATAATAAAGATTATTGTCACGACCAGCGTTGCAGAAGTGTTTTAACGTTAAATGTTGAAATTTCTTTAATTCAAGGCAAAATGCATGAAGATTTAAGTACTTATTAGTGAAGTTTGAACGTTATTCTGTCTTTGAAGTCGATATTTTGAATTTATTCGGTCTAATCTTCCCTGTTCTGCAGAGTTCCGCAGAGTTCCGCAGAGTTCCGCACGATCTGCAAGTTCCGCAAAATACCTATTGCCATCTCAGGGTCAAGTCAAGAGTTTGTAGATCTTCATACCCCAAGCGTAGTAAGTAGAAATTGTGAATTTGTGTGATATTTTCTGATATTTTCTGATTCACTTGTTGCAGAAATGTCAGTGCATCTTCACATAATTATGCAGTATGTGTTGTTTAGTTTGCACATATACATGTGTACTTGTAGATTCTAAAGCTCATCTGATCATATTTTGTTGTGCTTTATTAATATTATACAGTATTGATACTGCTCGGTCCATAAATTTGCAAGGTTTCATATGTGAAAGTGTTTATTCCTTATGATAAATTCTTTATTCCTGTGCTTATTATCCCAAATAATGCACACTTTACATGACTTCATGTGTTATTTAAATGCTCATGGTAGTTTATTCTGTAATTGTTTTCAGCAAAACCTTCCGTCTACTTCTGTACCTACTATTGTGAAACCATTCCGTCCATTAATCAACCAACCTTTAACCTCAGAACTCATTACTACTTCCAATTTGTAAACCGGACATCCTTTGAGAAATCTTCATCCATAAACTGGCATTAGTCATCAGCTTATTCCAAGTTATTGCAATTCTACCATCTGAGTTTCTACCTAATCCTGCATAATTAACTGTTTCACCAACGAATGACTTGATGTTGAATTAAACTAATCGGAACAAATCAAAGGAAGTGTGATTGTACAATGGGACTTTAATACACGTAAATGTACACCTCATCAATTTAACCCAGCTGTAGCTGTAGTAGGCTACATTAGTTTTGTACGAGCTGAACTCATTTGATCAGAAATTGAAGACAATCATCGTGGACAACCATGGATACTGTAGATTCGAAATCACCTACCCCAAGTGAAAGTCTGACACAATAGTCACGTGACTTAAAGAAGATCAGAGGCGTCCGGAAGGCATCACTTACTAAGATTATGAACTCCATTTCCAGCCTGATGCAAGACAAGAACGAAGCCCCCCCGCCAGATTGAGCAAAAAATGAACGAATTTGAGAAGGCCTTCGCAGATTTCACTGATGCACACAACAATTATGATGAACACCTTGCGAGTGAAGATGAAAAAGAAGGTTCTGCAGCTTACTGGAAAGAATCCCAGAACAAGGCTGTACAATTTCGGAGCTCGGTCACTCACTGGTTAGAGGAGAACCGGGCCAAAGGTAAATTTAAAGTTTCGCTTGAAGACCCTGAGGAAGATGTTGTTGTAAACGACTCCATCAGCCAACAGGGCAATCGCTCATCACAAGATGGCATTTCCCACATCAGCTCCGGTGCATCCACCACAAGTTCTACATCAAGTGCCCGCATACGAGCCAAAGCCGAGAAGGCTGCTTTGGAGGCTGAGGCTCTTGCTTTGCAAGAACATAATGCCATCGAACTAGCCTCGTTACGAAGCATGATGGAGCTACAAGAGCAAAAGCTGATGCTTGATCAGAAACGACGGGAGATGGAATTAAAGGTCAAATACGCCATAGCAGAAGCTCTGGAAAAACACCTTTGCAGACGCCAAGGCAGCGAGCCGATCAGATGTGTGCTTCACCCACTCCACACCAAATACTAAACCTGCAGATGAAGATACACCGAAGCGCCCTCAGGATCGCAAGCCAGGTTCTAGCTACTCTGCTCAGGTTAACGACACACCCCAGTTTAGTGCACCTACACGTCAGACCTCAAGTCCTGCCCGTCAGTCGTGGGCACCGTCAGTGATTCCGGATGGATCTCCGTCAACTCCTAAGCCACCAGATGTGACGGATGTCTTATACCAGATGGTTAATGACACCCGCTTACACCAGCAGTCATTAGTGGAGGCACTTCAGCTCCCTATAAAGGCTGAACTCATGACATTTGATGGCGACCCTCTTAAGTACTGGTCGTTTATCAGAGCTTTTGAAAACACCGTTGGACAAGAAACCATAGGGGATGGAGCCAAACTCACCCGTCTCTTGCAGTACTGCACCGGGAAGACGAGGCGACTCCTGCAGTGCTGCACAGTTAAGGGGCCATCAGAAGGATATGCCCTTGCCCTTCGTCTGCTAAAAGAAAGATTTGGAGACGAACACGCCATTTCACAGGCCTGGATAGATAAGGTGACAGAAAGGCCAACTGTCGCTGACAACGCTGCATTGCAAGATCTTGCTGATGACCTGCGATGTTGCCGAGAAACTTTTGACACAATGGGCTACCTTAATGAGCTAAATAACAGAGGTAGCCTCCTGTTAATCATCGAGAAGCTTCCATACCATCTAAAGACTCGATGGCTGAAGGAAGTTCATCGAATAAAGACCAACAAGAGACGATCCCCAAACATCGATGATGTTACAAAGTTTGTAACAACTGCGGCTGAAGAAGTCTGCGACCCAGTCTTTGGAAGGATTGTCCAACGAGCTACAACTAAGAAGGAGTGGAGGCCTAAAGACGCAAAGGGGAGCAAGGCTCGTGCGAACTTTGGCATCCAGGCCTCTTCAGCAAAGAGCCCTTCTGGCAAACCAAGTGTTAGCATATCAATGAAGGCAGCTGCCCCTTGCCCCGTGTTGTGGACAACCCCACTATCTCAACCAGTGTAACCTCAGTTCCGTGACCATTCTCTGGCTAAGATGTTTTGATGATTGATTTGACTTCTATGAACCTTTTATAAAAGAATTAGCCCCCAGGTCCCTCCCAAAAATCCCGGCATTTTTCGCTAGAGGGCCAAATCCAAGATGGCCGCCGGCGCCATCTTGAAAAATTTACTTTTGAACCAGAGCACCTGGAATCATGTATAAAGACACTTTTTCGGGTAATTCGACCACGAGAATTCCGATTCTGACATCGGTTTGACGTAATGACATCATTTTGACCCAGAAATCCAAGATGGCCGCCATCCAGTTGTGCGAAAACGTAACTTTTGAATGGGAAGGGAAGATGTAGGGTTTGGGGTTTTCCATTTATACAGTATGTAAGGAAGGAGAAAAGCAATACTTGTAAACTATAGCAGAATTATGAATCCATGACTACCAAACATGTATGGTTTAGTAACGACAAATTTATGTTTTGGGAATCATTTCATAATTATGTTCAGTTCAAAAATGTTAACGTCAAAACCCACCAGCTCCCAGCCATGTCCGAGTGGCGAGGGGTGGTGCTTCAGAGAGGGGTGGCGCACGAGAGAGCTTCTCGATGAGCTTGCTCTTCTGCGTCTTCCTGTATGTGCCGTTAGAGTTGAATAATAAGGCCACACACTCCTCGACAACACGATGTTCTAGCAACTCGGGGAGATTAACAAGTTGACTGACCTCAACCATGTTGATCACTGCCTTGAGAGCGCTCCGCTCCATCGCAGCAGCTCTCGCCTTGAGGTCCTTCCCGGGCTTCTTCGTGCCTGGCCCCTTGGCAAACGTCAAGCGTTTGCTCAAAGGGACGGGTGCATGGAGGGAGGTATTCTTACTGAACACCCGCTCTCGCAAAAAGCTGGTCAACTTCTCCTCACCCGCAGCATGGGCTGAGTTGAAGTCCGCAACAAGCTCATCAGAAGCAGGCATGGCTGACTGTAGGGTGCGGACGGTGGGTGAGGCTGGGTCGAATGGGAAGCAGTCACACTCATGCATGCATGCGACCAGGTCACGCACGAACTGCTCATCTTCTCGCATTCTTTTTGGGCCACATTCCATGTGCTTCCTCTTGGCTTATTTTCGGTTGGCCATGGCGTTATGAGCTGCTCGAATCTGGGCCACATTTCTGGAGTGCACCAGCAGCTGCTTTTCTTTCATTCTGGAGGATGGAGAGCCAGCCAGACTTCATTTTGCTGCCCTTGTTCATGGTACACTCGATTCACATGTCCCAGGCCATGTTGGAGTTGGGGTTTCCTGTTATGGACTGAGCGAAGGAAGGCGACCTGGTCAGCAGGGAGAGCTGTTAGCATCGCCCAGAAGTCAGGCAGCCACCTGCCTAACCTATTGTTGTTGTACGCTACCACCCACGGCAGCATAGCGCGCAGAGAGCTGACGTACTCGTCCCAGTTGCAGATATGGACTGCGTGCACATTCTGCATAAGCGCGTCCGTCATGGACAGGAAGTCCCTCTAGTATTCCGCCATGTTACTGGCTTCCACCTGAGTAAATACGTTGGCGTAAGGCTCTCGAGGTCAGCATCATCCTCCAGTTCCGCATGAGCAGCAGTGCGGGATTATTGGGAGAGACTCGTATCTCTCAGAATCTCAATTTTCTCCCTCATCTCATCAGCCAGGTCGGGCGTGAGCCTCCCCTGCACCAGCTGACTCATTCATACATGAGCCTCAACCAACGCAGCCCCCTCTTGTAATGATTGCCTTTCAGCACTTGATCGTCGGAGCCCTCGGCAATAACTCCGGCTGCCAGGAGTACTTCACCAAACTCACTCCCCTTGTAGCGCTTGTAGATAGCGCTCATCATTACACACTGTATACGGAAGGGACCACAAAAGGGCACAATGTCACGGTACTTGTTTGGGTTCTCAGCCTTCAGCAGGGTGATAATGACGTACACGAGATGATCTCCAACTAAGAAGGCGAAAGGCATGCGCTTAGTGGCGATGATGGTAGAGAGCTTGTCCATGACGTCATTCACAACTGACTTGTTGGCTGGTCGATTGTAAGACATATGAAAATAAGCTTTGCTCTTCCCCTGCTCCATATTCAAGCCAGCGTGAAACCCGCTGTAGGAAGGGATAGTCTGCTTGGCTGCATCAGGGCGGTCACCATTCACGTCCGCGCGAGCAAGGGCATGAATAATGCTCCGCTTGCGCTGAGGCTCTGTACTTGACGAGAAAGTAGCGGGCTTAGGGCGGATGGGAGGCTCACCATGCTGTATGGTTCTATATGGCGTAACTGCTTGCATCTCAGATGCCTTCTCAGTCAGTGCCTGCGACACAGTCTTGGCGTCTTTGATGCGCGCATGCTCATCCTGGATGTTTGCCTCATTCTCCCGTACAAGACGTTCTAAACGCTGCAGAAACATCTAGTTACAGCGGTGTGCAGTATCCCCTCCTGTCAAGGTGTTGTTGAGAAAGTCGTCATTGTCAATGATACTGATGCTTGGTTCTCCATTAACGATCTCCTCAGGACAGACCGAGCACCGCTCGAGGTCATTCATGGTCCAGACGTCACGCAGGAGAAGCACGTTTAGGTAGCTAAATCCCGTGCCCAGCTTGTAGTAGGAGTCGACAAGCTCCTTGCTGCGAGTCATCCCATGAAGGGTGATGGTGGCATTGATGGCCGTAGTGGTGGGTCGCTTTATGTGATGAGAGAGGTGAGAGAGAGTGTGCTTGGAGACAGATCTACCCCCTTCTTCCCCGCAAAGCAGATAGCAGCTGCATCATGAGAGGGAAGAGCTCTTCCTCCTCATCTAGCTCCTCGACCCGCAGCGGTCACGGGACGAGTTTGATTGAGTTGATGTCATACCCGAGCCGCTCGGCCATGTTGCGCACCAGATGGGGGAGAGCGTTGCCTCGAAATATGAACCACCCCAGACATGTCATAGACTAGGTCGCTCTGGTTTCTCTGAGGGCTGGAGTGGAAGCCGAGCTTGCCCTGAAACTCCCGGGTCAGGATGTCTTTGATATAGGATGACTTGACCCCGGATGTTGGGAAGCCATACCGAGAAAGGATAGAGCTGTAGTCTCAGAGGAGGCTCTGCAGTGACCTTAGCTCATATTCCTTAAAAATAACAGTTCTGATGTGGTCGAAGAAGATAGTCTGAACCTCACAGAGTGTGACATTGTGCATGCGTGGTAGTTTGTCATCTTCACTCATTTTCTGGTAGCTATGCACATATTTCAACCAGCATATTTGAGGTGATATCTGATCTCAAGTGCGTAGGGCTGATCAGCTGCAAAATCGATCAGACTGTTGACTCTGTCTCGCATGCCCTGATCTTCTAGGGCCACCGTGTGGCTCTTGAAAGCTGCCCATGCATGATCGTACAAAATTAGGACCAGCTTTGATTCTGGGTGCTTGGCCGACTCCGTCTTACAGCACCAGACACATTTTGTTTTGTCATGTATCGGCCCTAGACTCGATCGCAGCCGCTTGGCAGCTGGAGCTGCATCTGGGGAACAGACATCAGACACAGACGAAGACTGAGATTGGCATTCATCAATCTCTCGTTTGTTCTGCCTTTTGTTGGCCAGTTCCAGTTTCTTGGCATTCCATAAGTCAACATAGATGTATCATGGACACATTGTCCGACGGTACGTTTATCCCAATCAACAGTTGCGTGGACGTCTCCAAACTTGTCAAGATCCCTCTATAACAGTGCCTTTTTCTTGAGATTTTCCCACCTCTCAATTGAGGTAATGGAATCGGTGGCTTCATCGCAAAGCCTGCCACACTGGAGGACACACGGAACGGTAGACATTGTCATAAGCTACATGTATGTTTTCAATTCACATCACAAAACACCGACCCCACAGCATCACAGTCTCGTACGCTCGCCCATACCCGGAAACAATAACAGAAATAAGTATCAGATGTGTGTGATATGAATGTATACAAAAATAGAGAACAATTTGTGCCAACACTGCAATTATGTAGTGATGATGATGATGATGATGATGATTACCGTGGTCAGCGGGGACACAACATGAAAGGCAAGTGTGCTTCGTTAAAACAAATCAGACCTTCATTGTGCTAAAGAAGTTTGTACCCTCATAAAATCCGGCCTATGTGGCCCTCATCCCATTAGGAACTCACTCCTAGAACCATTATTTATCATGTCCGGCTACAGGGTTCTCACTCCCTTTATACTAGATGGGTCCAGGACCTTCAAAAATTGCATCAGCGCAGCGATTTAGCCAAAATAATGTGTTCATTTATGATCCTAGGTGCTCCCGCTCAAAAGTTACGTTTTTGCTCAACCGGATGGCGGCCATCTTGGATTTCTGGGTCAAAATGATGTCATTACGTCAAACCGATGTCAGAATCGGAATTCTCGTGGTCGAATTACCCGAAAAAGTGTCTTCATACATGATTCCAGGTGCTCTGGTTCAAAAGTAAATTTTTCAAGATGGCGCCGGCGGCCATCTTGGATTTGGCCCTCTAGCGAAATATGCCGGGATTTTTGGGAGGGACCTGGGGGCAATTTTTTTAATAAAAGGTCCATAGAAGTCAAATCAATCATTAAAACATCTTAGCCAGAGAATGGTCACGGAACTGAGGTTTTGGACCCAACTAGTGTGACGCTTTTAGAGCGATGCGTATAAAGGACCGTCTTGCCTTTGTGCAAGGCAAGAAGCTGTGTGTCAATTGCTTCTAACCAGGACACTTAGGGAGAGACTGTACTCGTCCATTCGTATGCACGGTCCAGGGATGTGGCATAAAGCATAGCAAGTATCTGCACCTTCTACGTCCACGCAGTGACACCAGTTCTGCACCGACAAGTGGTCAACCTACACCAGATGGTTCTTCGAGTCCATCACAGACAACAGCCACAACTAGCCCAGTTGTTGTATGCAACCTTACTGGGGGCGGCGGGGGAAAGGTTGCACTGCCGATCGTTCCTGTCAAGATCAGGGCACACGGATACCAGCAGTTTGTGAGTACTTATGCTCTGATGGACACTGGCTCAACCCAAAGCTTCTGTTCAGAAGATCTGATGCGACGTCTTGGTATTCAGGCCAAGAGAGATACCATGAAGCTAACTACACTAGACCAGAAGGAAGTTGAAGTTAACACCTTCATCGTCAGCTTAGAGGTGGCTGATCGTGATGACTCACACCTATTTGTGATGCCCAATGTCCTTACCAGACCAGAGTTAAACGTCGGTCTCGGTAGCATGGTGACGCGGGAAGAGCTAGACAGCTGGCCACATCTTCGCGACATCACAATACCCGATGTTGACCTAAATGATGTCCACCTCCTAATTGGACAAGATACACCACAATGCTATGGTCCCCCTAGAAGTTCGTACTGGTGCTATCGGCGAGGTTCTTTAGGCTTTTACACGAGTAATTTGGGTAAATTGTTTTTGCAAATCCAGCACTCATTGGAGTTTAGGTGAATTATTTCGTCTTGTAGGGTAAATTCCATCGGTTTAGAGTTAGCGAGTAAGATTCTAATTTTATATTCCATTCTTTTCAACGAGGTTATAAAATGATCTACAGCGTCTCCACCTCTATATGTCTTTTGCTTCATTTTACGACCATCGCATCTAACGACAACGTATGAATAACCGCAGGCTCTGTGAATGTGATTTTTAGACTGGCTTGTTTTTTTTTCTAATATAGATTCAAATCAAAATCCGCGTATATGACAAAAGGTGCGTCTTGCAAATTTTTAAAGTTTTTAAACTTGAGAATATTATTGTCTGGTTTTGGCATTACAACTCTGGATGGAGGTGAGTCTATTCCTTTGCAATCTAGCTCGTGTAATTCTAACTTTTCTAACGAATTAAAATGCGATAAACATCTCAAGCAAAAATGTTTACGATGTTGACTCTTTGTAACGCTAGACAGGTTATTTATCCAGCAATAATGACCGTTAAATAGCAGCAAATTAACGCAAGTTGGAGCATCTGGGTTTTTAGACAGGACTATAATGGATATATCCATTCTTCATATCCAAACACGTTTATACTTTCTATTCTCGGTATCTGATGTATGGGTGTGGGAAAGTCTACATCATTAAAATTTAATCCGTCATCAGTTTTATAAATAGCAGTTCTATTTCCGTTAAATTTGTAATTTGGGTTTGTTTCTATTTGGTTTTTAACTTTATCGGTATATATACCCAAAGCGGCTCTTATACACCATCTTATACACTCTTGATCTTCGTTTTTGATGTTGACGGTTGCGTGTTTTGTATCGATAAATTCGGGTAGTTCTACGTAAGAAGCACCTATCATAGGGTTAACTCTGTTTATGTTGATGTAAAACGCTAGTATTTTATCTATGGTCCAACCACTTCCTTCATTCGTGTATTTATCTATCGTAGACAGTATCGTTTCAAATTGTCGTCTGAGCGTTGTTTGTATATCGCTCTCGTTTAAGACACGATTTTGATGACTAAAATGAGTTGCCGTCGATGTTACAGTCTTATCCGACGTTATTTTTTTATAATTAACTTTCATAGCAATCTGAAGTTTCATCGTTTTTATTTCTCTTAATTCAGCGGTTATTTTGCTTTTGATCTTTGACACGTGGGTGTTGTAAAATTGTTCCGGATCATCGGTAAACAGATTTGGAACAAGTTCCCAATTTCTATAACTGTTTGCAAATCTTCTCGTCTCTTGAAAATCTTTTTATAGCTTCGATGTAATCTTTTTTCAGCGCTTTACCATTTCTACTCGTAGAAATGACTTGGATATTTTTATCGCGCACGATTTGCTCGGGACTTGTTTTCGATTTTATTCTCAAATTTTTAATTTTTTTAAATTTTGTTTATAGCGTTAATGTAGTCTTGTCGATTATAGTTGAGTTGCTGCGGGATTGTGATATTGTTTTCTTGTATGTAGCTCGTTAATTCTTCTCCCCGCAACGCGTCGAGTGTTCGTATAGCTTGAATGTAGTCTTGTTTAGTATACTTCGCTTGTTGAGGCAACGGTATATGGTACTCTTCTACTACACTACGTAGTTGGACTAAATTCCAATTTAAATAACCTCGTAAAGCCTGCAGTTTATGGTTGGCTCGTTGCGAGACTAAAATGTCTCGTTCTACAAATTGCTGTAGATTTTTTAAAGACCATCTATTGTATCCATAGATTGAAGGTTGTGTTTCCATCTTTTATTATGGCAATATAATATAAAAAAAAATATATATATATAATTTTGTTTGGCTTATAACAAATGAAATTTGTTTGGACCCAAAATGTGTGGGGGATTCCCCTTTTTTTAGACTCGAAATTTTAGAGATAATTTTAATTTTTTGATTTTTTAAATTCTATACGACTAGATTTTAGGAAAAATAATTCTGATTTTTTTGAAATTTTGCTGGACAACTAAAAAAGTTTTCTAAATTTCACAGGGAGAGAGGAGGAGGGGAAGGGGAAGGGGAAGGGGAGAGAGGAGGGAGAGAGGAGAGAGTTGTTGCTGAATCGGCATACAATCCCCAATAAGGTATTTGTGCAGGTATTGAGTAATTTTTCAATAAAAGGTGACTGGTGAAATTAACATCCAAAAGAAATCCATCTTGCAAAAGACTGAGCTAAGGGCGGATCAAAAGAAAATATGTTCTTTGATAATTCGTTATGGAAATTTTTCTAACGAGCACGGACAGTACATCTTTTACTGAAGAAAACCAGATCACCTGCTTTTCTAAATATAATACAAAATTACAGATGCAAATTTCGCTGAAATACTTTGATCACATTTTCTCCTATAAAACACCTGTAGACAATGGTATTAGTACTTGGCCCCGTGAATGCGGTCAAGTCAAACAGCAAAAGAATAAAGGTTCATAAGAAATCCCTTGCTCAACACAATAAAGGTAATAAATAAATATACAAAGCACGGAACATAAACAAAATTGGCGTCACAAGTCACAGAGATTTATAGCATTTTTTTGCGTCGGGGATGATGTAAATTAGAACATAGATGTTTTCTCTTTTGCCCTGTCCCGATGAAGCACTGTATTACTCGGGTGGGATTCGAACCCACAACTTCCTGCTTACTAGTGCAGACGTCTTAACCACTCGACCACTGAGCTTGCACTCGTTAAGTCAAGTGGTTAAGACGTCTGCACTAGTAAGCAGGAAGTCGTGGGTTCCAATCTTACCCGAATAAGCCTGTGAATTTTTTTACACAGGCTCTCGGAAAGCACTAAGTATGCAGTGCTTCATACATTACGTCGGGACAGGGCAAAAGAGAAAACATCTCTGTTCTAATTTATGATTTAAAGCTGCTTTGTACGTGCTTTTGGGATGTATCACGCTGAATAATAAAATGTTATGAGTCATTGCACAAAAATATCGACTGACGATTAACAGATTTACAATCGGATGCTCCTAATTCCTATATCAATCGTAGAGCGTAGCACATAATAAAACATTATGTCAGGTAGAATAGAGTGCACCTTGTATTAAGTGTTGTTTCTTCCAAAATAGAGTCTTCTTCCATAATTTCCTAGTAGGGGAAATCCTTTAAACTAAAATGTTCAGTCCAAGTCCGGACATACAACTTAAAGATATTTCAGTTGAAAAGTTTTAATGCATTAAGTAGGTCAAATCAAGAGCACACTGTTTTTTGGCACTCTCCATGCTCATTGAAAAAACCCAGCGTTGGCACCAGAGCAGTCGGCAGTGCTACTCTACACATGTTTTTAAAATAGGAAGATCATGAGAAAGAAAAGAGAGAAAGAGTGACTTACGGTTGGAGACAGCAACAAGTGTCGCCAGAATGAGGAGCCGCATCTTCGGAGCCGGTTTGTCACTTTCTTGTGATGCTGTCTTTACACGTTTTCCCGCGTTTCCTTAATTAAAGTCACTTCAGACGAAACACTGTACCACCAGAACCAATACCCAGCAATTATATACACAAATTTTAGTTCGTGGCTTGTTCATTGATTGTCCCAGAAGTAATGAACGGCGTGATCGTCGCTGGCACTGCGACAGCGCTTGCGCGCGTGTTCATTATAATCAACTTATCACAAAAACTCGATATTCTGTTGGCATGGTTTCTATGAATGTAACGTTTGCGCCATGGTGACATAATCATACGGAAAGAGAGGCGTATATTGGGGGACCTGCATTGCACCTAGATAAAAATGATATAAAATGCATGAAATATTGAACTGGTTGCCGACTGGAATGACCTGAAATACATCATGAAGGTTACAGGAGAGTCTACATGACGTTTCGATCCTAGAGCAAAATTTCTTTTTTTAAATTCTTTTTATTTATCAGTACAATAATAATAATAATAATAATTATAAAACAAATAAATCAAAATTTTGATTTATACAATACAGAAATGGCAGTAGAAACAAATTATGTTGGTGAAAGGGCAAAAAGGAAACATTATTAAGTTACATCAATGGATACCATTTTCTTCGATGGGTAGCCAATTTTTCCTTTCTAATTGCAATATAAAATTTAATTATCTCCATCGTTCTTACTAAATTCATAAAATGATTGATTTGAGGAGGCTTCTCTTCATATTTACATTTATAAATGTACTGTTTACCCAATATAATTACATAATTAACAAAAAGGTCTGGGTCATAAATATTATAACCAAACATAGACAATTCCGAAAGAACAATATTAACTTTACAAATTGACGTAACCATTCCTCAACCCTTTTCCAAAAACATGAACAAAAGCACAATTAAGAAATAGGTGATCATTTTTCTCCAACTTCATCAGGTAGGAGGGACGGTAATTTTTCAAGGAATTTTTTCCCTTCGTTTTGTGGAATCGTTAAAGTTGAATTCGCTCTTGCTACAATATATTTTGTTTTCTTGGAGTCGTTTCACTCATAAACCTGTTTCAATGCAGGACTACTGTAAGCAGAGCCTTTGGTCTAACACTTTCATCAATATTCAGGGCCAACCTTTATTTTATAGACATTGGTTTGAGGCAGGAATTTTAAAAATTAGGCATCTCATAGCAGACTCGGGTAAATTGTTCACTTTCAATGAATTTATTTTAAAGTTCAATTTGAAGAGTAACTTCATTGAATATTATGGTGTTTTAAAAGCCATTCCACGGGATTGGAAAGATAAATTTAAGGGTCAGAATTTGTATGATATTCAGATTACTTTGTCCATAACAAACAATTTTTTTGTTAAAGAAGTTTACAATTTCCTTATGGATAAAATTAAAACTATCCCGTGTAAAAGTATTGACAAATGGACCGAGATGTACCAAGTACATGAAGATGATTGGGACTTTATTTTTAGACTGCCATTCAAATGTGCTCTGGATGTAGAGAGTTTCAATATACATTTGTACACAGGTTAAAGGTTAATAACTATTTTCTCCATAAAATAGGTCTGACTGACACCCCTTTTTGTACGTTTTGTAAAATTTTATTTTTGGCTATAAATTTATTGGCTATTGCTGACACGTTGGTTATAGCACACGAATACAGATGAGCGGAAGGACCAAATGATAGGGGGATAGTGAGGCAAGCCAAGGGACTAAAGAATGTTAGGGAACTTGGGTGTGGAGGTGTGAGCAAGCAACATAACAGGAAGAGAGCAAAAGGGAGGGGTCGGGTTGGAATTAGGGAATCAGGAAGACGTGTGGAAACTGGGAAATGGAAGCGGCAACAAGTAGAGGTGATACAAAGATGGCAAATAGGAGGAAGAGAATATGAGGCGGACAAGGAGGAAACTAAAGGAAGGAAAGAAGGGGAGTTGCAGACAGGGAATGGGAGAACGAGTAAATATAGAAACAGGGAACATACGAAAGCGAATCATACAAACTTCGGGAGAAAAATGTGACGCAAATTTATTTGTTTTCGATACAAATAAGCAGACCCAAAATTGAAAGAATCGATCTTTTTTTAATTTCTTATACAGGCAAGACAGGGGCAGTTATTTTTGCTAGAGGACCGTGGAGTGCACGAAGCAAATACCGATCACCGTAGATACAAAATGCTTCTTCTCCCACAGTCTTGGTCCAATTAATGTCAGACTTGGTCAGTGACATCTTTGGACCAAGGGTTCGATTCCCAACCTTTCAGTCTTTCTTTTTTTTTCTCCAGAAATGTGATTGTCATTATTTATAAGAGTATTCATTTTACCGATACAAACACCAACTGTACAGTGGCTTGGTCGATAAGCGCAGTGCAACTGGGACCGCTCGTGAAGTCCAGGTAAGCATCTGCGTAGGCCTACATGTTTTTGGCTCGTTTGTTGACTCGTCAGTCAAGACTTAAGGTAAGGCCATGTTCCTTCCTTTTATGGTCCTAGACCTTCGGGTTATATGGATGAGTGGGGAAGGAGGTGTGATGGACAGGGCTCCGAGCCCTGAATAGCACTACTATAACCGATAAGCCTGGTGTATACAGAGCCATGACGAATCGCGGCACCTGAAAGATTGTTCATCATTACATAACCTGTTTGTGTGTGTCCAGGCATAACACCGGAATACATACCTTTTGATTCATAAACTCTAAAGGTACACTCTAAAGGTATTTTTTGTCTGTCTCGTCGTTGTTTTTTTTCTAATTATTATCTTTAAAGACATTTTAATGCAAGCTTCGACTTCTTAGAATATGCCCCCATGTCTGTGCCCGCAATTGTACATTTCTGTGTTTCTGTTCTGTTCTTTTATTGAGCATTATCAAGGGTAATTAAGGCCTTTTCACACCAGACAAAATCTCGGGGGTGAGAATGTGCGACGTTTCACACTAGCCATTTTCGCCCCGGGGCCACCCCCGAGATTGGTCTTGCCCCGGGGAGAACTCACCCCTGCTCCAGGCCAGGGGTAAACTTTTTCAACCCGGTGCGATACCGATCTCGGGGGTGGCCCTGGGGCGAAATGGCTAGCGTGAAACGTCGCCCCGCGTGCGGGGTTTCGTAGGCCTACAACCCGGGTTGAGAAACAGGTAGTCTCGACAGAATTCGAAAGAATTCCAAAGGTCCTTTCAAAGCGCGCGCTATTATTAATTGTATACAGCTTGGCCGAAAGCGCAGCGCCATTATTCTGAAGCACAATATGTGGCAGAGGGACCCCCGCCCCTCTCTTTTGTGATGGTCATTGTGTTCTTGGAATTTCAGAAATTATGTTCAGCGAGGAGGAAGTGTGAAACGCTCATGCCCAACCCCGGGGCGAGCTCGCCCCGGGGTTGGCTGAGGTATGTTTTCGCGAAACGAGTGTGAAACAACGCGGCGTTGAACTCGGGGGTGAAAACGCCGAGGCGGCCCCGGGGCCGCCCCGGGGCGAGTTCGCCCCGGGGTTCGGCGCTCTAGTGTGAAAAGGCCTATAGATCCTCTCGGTGTTCCATACCTCTGCCCAGTATAAATTAATTGGCGCACCGGTAGGATTTCACTTGGGGTTCAAAATTTATTTCGAAAATGTCCAATTGTTTTGAATAAAGTTACTCTGAAAACTACTAGCCCTAGGAAATTATTTTGAAAAGCTCTGTGGGGGTGGGTGGGTTGGGATCGGGGCGGAGGTTGGTCTTGTTAGGCCTCTTCTGGTGTTGGCGGGGCCATTTACACATGTATTGTCGTATACTACTCGGAATATGCCCCATACATGTCGCCGCCGAAAAAAAGACACATAGGCCTATTGCCTCAAGCCCCCCCCCCCCCCCCCCCATGGCCCCGCACTTGATTGAGCCACTGCCAGTATTTGTATTTTCATTGTTAACACATTGGCATAACTGTCACCTTTAAATCACGTTCGTTTACAATTTCCATTTGATTTGAGTCGTAAATTGACGGTCCCAGAGCGCTCACCCTGGAGGTGCTGCCCACACAACCGGAAATATACCAACTTAGATTAGAATGAACTGATGAGTATTCCCAATGTGATATACTCTTATTTGTCTGACGGTCCCTGGAACAAGGGAACCAACATTTTTGGACCAACATTTGTTTCTATTCAATATCGACCTCCAAACAGACACAATATGCCACGCCCGTTCCCTGCCCCGAGACTGGGGTTCGTCAAACCCCAAAGTGGAACTTTTTGCATATGCGCAACATTGTGTTCCTACATTAGTCTCCTTACGGGGTACCGGGAAGAAAGGGTAACAATGGGGACAATGGTACCCCACGAGGGAGTCTTTAGAAATCCAGGTACCCCACAAAGGGGATAAAGGAGAATAAAAGACGGAAAGTAAAGTCTACAATAGAGGTACCCCATATGAGTGCATATAAGTGTTGGACGTCGGGATTGCTTGATTGAACAAAAAGCTTGTTTACAACTCAAAGGCGAGAGCTATTTTTCTCTGAATAATTTTAGGGGTCGTGTAAACCGACAGTCGTTAAAAACAGTCCGTCCCGTTACAACATGTCCACCGTCCCAACTGCCAGGAATTTCCAGTAAAAATACGGTTCTATTTTTTACAGTGTACATTTAACACCAAGTATACTACAAATTAACACCGATTTCAGGTGTATACAGCTACACCACTTTTGGTGGTGGTGCTAATTAACACCATGGGTGTTATCCTATATAGATACCGAGAAATAATACAATTTCACACCGTTGGTGTATTTTTTAACACCCCTGTTTTTGCAGTGTAAGGAGATGATTATTTCATTTCTACAATCAGATACATCCTTTAAAATAATAGTACTAACGATTTAAAGTTACATGCATGGTGCGCAACACAAAGACAACGACGAGCTCTGCCACACAGGTACCTATTTACTCCTGTGTGGAGAGAAGCACTGACAAAAGTGTCTTGCTCAAGGACACAAGAACACGATCCTATGGCTTAGCTCCGAGTCACAATCTGTGGAACACAAGATCTCGAGTTTGATGCACCAGACCAGTCGGCATTGTACTTCACAAAACTTATAAAAATAGGAAGATCATGAGAAAGAAAAGAGAGAAAGAGTGACTTACGGTTGGCGACAGCAACAAGTGTCGCCAGAATCAGGAGCCGCATCTTCGGAGCCGGTTTGTCACTTTCTTGTGATTTGCACGTTTTCCCGAGTTTCCTTAAAGTCACTTCAGACGAAACACTGTACCACCAGAACCAATATCCAGCAATACACAAGGTAAATTGATTCAAAGATCCCTGGATTGTTCATTGGTTGACATATAAGTCCAATAATTAGAACAGCGTGATCGTCGCTGGCACTGCGACACAGCTAGCTTGCGCGCGTGTTCATTGTAATCAACTTAGCACAAAAACTCGATATTCCGTTGGCATGGTTTCTGTTAAAATAACGTTTGCGCCATGGCTACACAATCATACAGATAAATGAGGAGTATATGGGGGACCTGCATTATACTTAGAAAAAAATGATATAAAATGCATGGAATGGTTGCCAGCTGGAAAGCTAAGACGAAAGCTAAGACGTTCTGATGTTTCGACACGAGCAGGTCAATTGACAAAAGAAGGTTGGGAAGGGATGGGGGAGGGAGGGAGGGGGAGGGGGTGTGAAGGTGTAAGCAAGCAACACAACAAGATACCAAAAGGGAGGGCTCAGATGGGAATTAGGGAATCGGGAACAATATAATAAGAGGTCTGGAAAGTGGGAAATGGAAGCGGCAACAAGTGGAGGTGATACGAAGATGTCAAAAAGGCGAGAACGCCGGGTAGGAGGAAGAGATATGAGGGGGACAAGGAGGAAACTAAAAGAAGAAAAGAAGGAGAGCTGCAGACAGGGAATGGGAAAACGAGTAGATAAAAAGCAGGGAACTTACAAAAACGAATCATACAAACTTTAGGAGAAAAATGTGATGCAAATAAGCAAACTAAACTGAAACAAATCGATCTTTTTATGTTAATTTTAATTACGAAAACTGCACAATCAAGACAGATGAAAGCCACAGGAGCAATTATTTTTAAAATGTTCTCTGCCAGAGGACCGTGGAGTGCACGAAGTACATATACCGATCACCGTGTGTAAAACGACTTCTATTTTGCTTTTGGATTGCACGTTATAATTCCTATACGTATATAATTCGAGGGTGCTATGCGTCCCCGATGGTGTTGGAAACGTGATATCCCACATCGCAGCAGTCAACAATTGTTTTGTTATATCGCCAAACCCAAATCGCCAAACAAATCACGCAATCAAAACAGCTGATCGTCTGCTAATTCGCTGCTCCAACTACAGTTTACTGTTGTCAACAGTGTACTATCGTCAACAGCGTGGGTACCAATGATACAGCTCAATAGCTGGCTGATGTGTGATATCATGCTTGGAGTGTGCCAGTCGTTTTTTATAGATCGGACACGTGATCGTTCTAGGCCAATCAAAATACACTATCTAAGACGGAGATATAACAAGACTAATTATCTCATTGTTGTTTCTTTATCCACACTGTAAAAACAGTGTTTAGCAAGTAAACACTTTTCTAAACACTTTCTTGCTATCAGATTTTAGACACGTATGTTTAGCGTGTTGACGGATGGTGTTTAGCCATCGACACGTAATGTTTAGCTTCTAAACTGATAGCAAGATTGTGTTTAATTGTTAAACACAGTTTTTAGAGTGCATGTATCCTCAGTTGTAATACTGTACAATACAAAGCACACTTACCACGCTGATTTACCACATTTATTGTTAGAACAACGCACACTTACCACACCGATTTACCACATTTATTGTTAGAACAACGCACACTTACCACGCTGATTTACCACATTTATTGTTAGAACAAAGCACACTTACCACGCTGATTTACCACATTTATTGTTAGAACAAAGCCCACTTACCACGCTGATTTACCACATTTATTGTTAGAACAACGCACACTTACCACACCGATTTACCACATTTATTGTTAGAACAACGCACACTTACCGCTGATTTACCACATTTATTGTTAGAACAACGCACACTTACCACACCGATTTACCACATTTATTGTTAGAACAAAGCGCACTTACCACGCTGATTTACCACATTTATTGTTAGAACAAAGCACGCTTACCACGCTAATTTACCAAGCTTCTGATTGGAGCAAACCACTCCTACCAGGCTCATTTTTCACGATTATTATTATAAAGCAAACCACGCCTATTTAGCAAATAACAACAACTTTACATCGTAAGATATAACAGGATAGCCTACACAACTTATTACAAATCAACTTTAATGCTAATCCCCGTTTTGCTTCATTCGCGACGACATTTTCTATTTTAGCATACTATTCTTGCTATATAAGCAGCTGCAGGTCTATACTTTCTTTTCCGTTTTCCTTGAAAGTTGAAATAACTCGCTTTTAATATTTTATACATTTTACATTCAATTGAATGGATTACATATACGACGCAACACATAAAATATCTAACGGATTTGCCATAACAGTAATTTCGAAATATTTCTTTAAAATGAATCAGTAAACCGAATAAATCATAAACATAAATTTTACAGGTAATAATTCATAAAAATTAATTGAATATCATAATACTTATAATGATAATACGATAATATATGAATATTATAATAGTTATACGATACTTATATCTGTCAAGATTCTAAAAAAATGCGTGAAATGAAATATAATAGATTAAGTACACTGTAAAAATTGCCCGTAATTTTACGGTATTAACATTCATTGTTAAACGGGTTGCAAACGAAAAACCGTAAAATTGCGGTCACGGGCTCCTGAAATGACGGTGACCGTAACTTCTGCACATATTTCCCGTTGTTTTAACGGGAATTTACCGTAAAACGTCTCTTCACAGTGGGCAAAAACGGTACAAAACCGTAAAAAGTACGGGAAGTGCACAGTAAATTTACGGGATTTTGTTACAGTGTAGGTTGCCATTAATTCACTACAAATAAACAGAAATGATTGAAGTAGGAACCAGACTAAACGGAAGTAACTTATTCTACGTTACTATGGTAGAGTGTATAAATGCTACGAAATCTACTGAACACTACACACTGAATGATGTCGTGCTTTAGTTTTATATTCAGCTTATCCCTCCATAATAAAGTCATGAACAATGAACAATTTTAATATTTGTGACCCACTCTACAAAAATGAGTCTGATGTGTTAAAAAATATTTTTAAGCTTTAAAGTTGGTCTGAAAGAGCATGAATTAAGCTTCCATTTGATATATGGCACAACTCTGTAGTGTAATGCATTATTTTTATAAATTTTTTTTGTGTGTGCAATTTCTTACAGTTATATTGAAAAGTCGGCCATTAAACCACCCCGTACGTGAAAGTGTCATGTGCGACATCCGACTCATTTTTGCAGAGTGGGTCACATTTGAATACGATAGGAATAGGAGATGTAATAAGAATCTTCACCTAGGCCCATGTTTGTAAAAAATAAAATTCTACTGTGGATTTTTTTTAAATAAAACATATTATGGTAAGCCGTCTGAGATAGTAAGGAGGAGGTCGTGGGTTCGAGTCCCATGCCAGCAATCTTGGACTTTTTTTCTCGCAAGCCCTCGGCCGACACCGCGTACGAGCATACATTGTTTGTGATAAAATACATCGGTAAATGACGTCAAACCAGACAGAGTCAAACTTTTCCCAAGATTTATGCCGTCAAGGTTCCAACTGATAAAACGGGTGATTAAGGTCTGACCCCGATGGCGCGTCAACATTTTGACCCACTGAACTGATCACTTGCTGATCACTTTCTCCCTCAACGGGTCAATATTCTGACTTAATGAAATGACTACTTGGTGGGTCAAAGTGACACTAAATGTGTGAAAGCAAAAGTTTCATCCAATATTCCTGGTATAGTTAGATGCCCTCAGTGTTTTTGAACGCAAAATGAACGGCTTGTCATTTCCCAGATGCGGAAAGTTTCATTGAAGTTTGTGAATCTGAAACTTTATTTTTAGACTAAAATAAATAGGGTATAATGCTTATCGAAGGACCCCTTTCAGGGGCGGATTCGGGGGGGGGGGGGGGATTTGCGCTGTATGGCAATTGTGTACAGTAAACCAGGGATGGAACTCCTGGAATAAAAAAAACCGAACGGATACTTTCTGGGAGGGGTATTGTTTTAAAAATTATCGTCCCGTGGATCAATGAAGAAAAATCATGAAACCTATGAGGGCAGAGGAGTGCAGCAAACTTGAAATTTGAGGGCCTTTTAAAAATAAACCCCAGGACTATTTTCCACGTCCTGCTCATACTGACATAATTACAAAGTATTGCATGAATCTTTATCTTATAGAAGATGTTTCAGAGTTAAGATTCTATTTAACTTTGTGGATAGTATATACCATTTGCTTTTGCTGTAATTTTCGGAAATAAATGGATGTAAGTATATAAGTATTGTTTTGCGTGCTAGCAAATACTGTAACATTGACCTGCTTAGAGTTTCGTGTGCATAGATGCTGGGAAAACAGAGAGAAAACAATTCTGTTCTAGACGTCTGGTTCCCTGACCATACCTGAGACAAAACGGAGCAATTTATAGACGTCAGGGAATTATCAGGTCGGGAAACTACTATTTCCAACGATCGTTGGAAAACGATGTAAATTTCCACTTTTCTTGAAAACGACAGCACACCAGGTGCCATGATTTCACATGATGCTTAAGACTGCTATTTACTTACAGTCTAGTTCGGTATTTCGTAATAATTCAGTAGTTTTGTTTTATGATGTTTGTAAATGTTGTATACTACCTTTAACGCGTAAATTTAAACTTCATTTTAAATCTGGAAATGCAGGCCTAGGCCTTCTGAAAATGAATCACGTACAAAGAAAAACAATCAATATAATCGCTCATTCTTTCTTTTGTGCTTTCTATAGAGCCGTGTATATAGCCTAATGCAACAACTATTCATGTATGTCTATTGTCTGTACGCCTTAAAACGTCCCAATTTCCCCCAAATTTTACTTGAAATCTCGAGGAATTTCTTTTAAAAATTTCTTTAAAAATTGTAAACGACTGAAACCCTAAGAATTTTAAAACTTCTTCCAAGCATTTAGTTTTTGGCTTGATTAACCGTTTACGGGTCATTTGCTACATTGTTTTGTTCACAGTATCGTAAATGTTACTTTAAGCTGTAAACTACTTCCATTGAATAAGTGCGTTAAATTGAATAAGTCACATATCTAAAACATAATTGAATATAACATCTACATAATTATTAATTACATGGATTAAATGCAAGACAGTGACACTTAAAGATACCATGCTGTAAATATCCACTTCAACTTGTTTTGAACACATTATGTGACTCAGTGCACCAAAATGAACCATAAGTTACCAGACCTATATGAGTTACAGGCTCCTCAACATTTCGCATACAGTGGAAATCAATAGGAACCCTCAGTATTATATATCGCCCACATAATGTCCACATGTATCACAACGAAGAGCAAAGGATATCTCTATCATAAGAAAAACAAGCCTACCCAGTACATTGGTAAGATAGAATCCGCAATAAAAATCCACTTTGGGGAAAGTATATGAGGTACATTTACCTTTACTGCGGCAGTATTGTCAACAAAATGCAGTTTTCTGCACTTTTGAATGAAACGTTTTCATTAGTCCTTTAATTAGAAGCTAATTAGTGAACGTAATCGGCTTTCTCTAAATTTTGAGCATGTAGAAAATATTCGTTATTTAGACTATGCTTAAACAACGTGTAATTTGGCTGAAACCGTAAACATTTTGTTGATGGAACCCAAAAAGCACACTTTGTTGACAGCCTTTTACTAATGCTAGGTTTACATTATGTTCCCGGCGGCAGTCACGTTTGCCCGAAACGTAGTGCGCCGTGGGATTTTGGCAATTTTGTCTCCGTATTCAAGTTTTGTTAAGGTCCTGCTAAGTTTTCTCACGGTCTATCACGGTATCCGTGACGGGCCGTGGGGGGGGGGGGGGGGGGGGGGGCTGCTGAGTCCCGGAGGCTCAAAAGCGCAGTACGGTTCGGCCCGCGGTCTACCACGGATGCCAATACGTTCCCTCCCGACCCGTAACGTTCTAATGGGGTCCCTCACGTTTCTCACGTTCTGATCAAGGTCTGACACGTTTTTCACGTTCTGTCAAGGCTTTCTGCGGATGAAACGTGGACGCCGGGCAGCTTTGGAGCACGTTTGTGCCCACGGTATAAAAAGAAGGCCTCCCAAGCAATAGCAATCATTGTATCCTGAGACTTCGACGAGACCGCGCGCGCCGTGTCAGACCGTAGTAGAACGCAACGCGCCGTATCGCGCCGGGCCCGTAAACCGTCACACGCCGGGACGCGCCGTGATTGAACGCGACGAAACGGCTACCATACACCCTAGCTTGCCGTGGGAACCGTGACAAAACGTGGCAAAACGGGACAAAACGCGCAGCAACCGTGAAGCAACCGTGACAAAACGCGCACTAAACGCGGCAGAACGTGACAAAACTTGAAAGGACCGTGAGATGCCGGGGAATACACATGCTTCCTGTCCCACTACGGACCGCCTCCAAGTTTTGTTACGGCCTATTACGTACTGTCACGTTTTATTGCGTTCACCCCGTTTTACTACGGCCTACTAGGTTTCTCATCCGCACCGTGACTGGAGTGGCAAATTTGTTGACAGTTTAAAAATCTGGCCCGGCATCCACGGCAATCACGGCCTGTCACGTTTGCCCATCCCGTCCCCCGCGTTGTCTCACGTCCATCACGTTTTGTCCACGGTGGCCTGAAACGTGACTGCCGTGGCCGCCGGGAACATAATGTAAACCTAGCATTAGTTCGTATGAGATTTTGAATCTGCGGCTGAAACCACGGCTGAATCAGGGCCACGATACAATAGATATTCACAAAAGCCATGTCAGCACATCAAACTATACATTTGAAACAAGATATAGGACAGTGGGAACCCCCCCCCCCCCCTCCCTTTTTTTGGTCTGTGTATTCCTGGAATGTCAGGAATTCCTTTCAGATATCTCATGCGAGATTCGAGATGCGAGATGGCAGGGGACACCATAAAGCAGGGGGTTTCGATTTGGAATCCTAAATAGATTTTTGTCTTTCCTTACTTTCTTTTAGGGGAAAAGAATTTCCCTTAAAAAATGGTTTACAGTAAAGGAAAAACATTTCATCTTAATTTGTGGTTTGATGAGATTTTTCCACTGGGAAAAAGTCCGATAAACAGTACTACCAGATGCAAAGTACACAGAATATCGCTAGACAATCAAAAGATGGCAGTAAAGCGTTTATTTTCGGGGACTAACAACATTATACATTTAGCCAAAATGTTAAAATCCCGCCCCCCCCCCCCCCCCCCCCCCCCCCCCCCCATTTTGTTCGCCAGCAAAATCATTCGACACGCAGAACAAACCCGAACAGAAAAAAATATCAAATAGCCAATAGGTGATACTTTTGGCAAAAGACGTATGTATAGGCCTATATTGCAAACGTGAAAAGTTCATAAGGCCTGGCTTCAGAAAATTGGCTTCTTTTAAGTTCAACACAAACCTCAGTTGCGATATTTTTGCGATACCAAAGCCAAAAATAAACGAATATGATTTGTTTGTTTACGATTTCTATTTCGTATATTTCAATTCATTTTATCTATGATGAATGATGTGAATCAAATGATTTTAAAAACGCTGATTACAGCATGTTGTATTAAACTAGATTTCAGGGACGTAGTCTAAATTAGGCTGTTCTTTAAACAAACGACGCATCTGCATTTCACATTTCACAACTGTGCCTGTGCTGCTGAGAGAATACTGGCCATTCAGATTACTCCCAGTCTGTGAAGACACATGACTATTATACCACCAACCTGCCCTCATCTTAAGTGCGCCTTCACCGCCATCGTGATCCCGATCGTAAGTTGAGAATGATTGGTTATTGTGCTGGCGAAGACCAATGTCATCATCTATAAAAACAAAAAGTAGATAATTTGATGATATAACCATTGTGTGATTAAAGCCGTATATAGTCTTTGACTTACAAACGTTACTATTCTATTGCCTGAAACACGTTGAATTACCCGTAGAATTTTGAATATAAATTAAAAACCTCGTAGAATTAGAGCACTGTAAACAATATTTTTTTAAGATGTTGAAATGAGTCCTAAGGGAGATAGAAAAGGATTGATATTGCAGCAATACATAAAAGTCTATTTTATTGATATAGACTAGGCAAGATTTTGGAAAAAGGGACATGGAGAGGCATTCTATTTTTTAGTAGAAGCTGGCAATGGAGCCCTCTTCGTGGCGTATCCAGAATTTGATAAATGGGGGGGGGGGGGGGGGGGGGGGGGGGGGGGGGCTAAAATTTGGACTTGCGGCATACTCAACGACAACGTTTGAACGTGTGTTGCACGAGACACTAGACGATGCCCGGGTAGTCTACCTGATTACGACGTCGTACTAGGCCTACTAATGAATAGAGTCTTTTTTAGTTGTATTGATTGTTTTTTTCTGGGCCTGCAAACGGGGGGGGGGGGGGGGGGGGGGGGTGGGGGTGGCGTACGCCGGCTCCGCCCTATGCTGGATGACACCTGTAACAAGTTTAAACATTTATGTTTCCAACCTCAATTTTAGCCCTTTACATAAACAATGATTCGGAGGCAAGAAAAAGAAGACAACCTATCATTATTTTGCCGGATTCCATTAGGCATGGTTTTATTTATGTGTTTAAAAGCTATCTTTACCAGACTGTCCGATGCCCTTTTAATTGCTGTGCAGCGCTTGCTGTATTTCCAGCACAGGATGCCCAAAATGTTGACATCATTCATAAATTATGAAGAAATCGTGAATCGAGATACGTGCCATAAAACAGAGGTTATTGAGTTGGAATTTCATCATTTTTTTTTCTGTCATTATTTTGAGGGGTGCAAACAAGTAGACATTTCAAGAGGATTAGTAGAAATTCATTTTCAATAATATTTTTTAATATAGTGTGAAGCATACTTTCAGTATTGACTTGGCTGCCGTGGCTATCATGATTGAGTTCGCATATAGCAATGCCAATCTATTATATGCAAAATGAAGGGCAGGCAAGGTGATGTCCGACTATTTTTTACAAACTTTTAGTACGTCGTCTGCTCTATTTTTTCTTTTGTGGTTTGTCAAGGACTAAAACGTAAGCTTGGTAACATTAGCACCCTCAAATTAGGTAAGGTATATCTTCTACTAATAAATGCCTCTTCTAGTGTTTAAACGAGCACTTTTTCCATGCCCCATCCCACACACATACACAGAGATTCAGGGGTTATTCATTTTAATGGTTACGTTCGCGTTCTCCATTTAAGAGCCTTGCTTTGCCTGTAACAAATGAAAGAAAATAACACAGCAATTTAAAATCAGATATATATCTTCTTAGGAAATCTACCGACCCCGAACATCAAATGAAACGTAAAAGCTTAAAAACAAACGGATATTATTCGTACCACGTTGTTTTTGAAATGACAGGGTGTATTTATCGCCTTCTATGCGGAATGGCCAATACCAGCTGAACATATTTTGCTTGTTTTCAAACGTGACATCTATCAGCATTAGCCATTTCTCCGTCGAGGTAAGTTGACGGAGTGCTTCGTTCCCCAGCCAGAACTCGCCCGTCAGCTCACCGAATCCGTCTCGGTACTCGGTCCAGTTACGGGTGAAGTTCACCGACTCGTCGAACCGCTTCTGAAATACCTATAACGAAAAGCAATGTTGAACGAGTACTATGAAGTAAAGTACCGGTACTATACAAGTACTGTAAAAACACACAAAAGCTCGAAGTTGGCCTCTGTTGTTCCAGTCTTTAAAAGGCTCAGGGGGAGAAATTTGACCCTTCCGACTATCGGCCTATCAGCCTCCTTCAAGCCCATCACCAGCTCTGGGCATCAAGGGGGGGGGGGGGGCACAGAGCCAGCTAGGGGGAAACATAACAAGAAACAAAAAAATATATATATAATTTTGATGCTTTTGGTTTTTGCAAATGCTATTGGTTTTTGCCTGGCCCTTACGCCCCCCCCCCCCCCCCCCCCCCCAGCGACGGGCCTGGCCTCTTTTTTATCATGAGTAAAGTGCTTGAAACCCTGATAAATCAGTAACTCGTGGTTTACCGGTACTTGGGGGAACATAATCTTCTGACAGACGCATATTATGGCTTTCGTCATTCAAGATCTACTGGTTTATCCCGAATCTCCTGATAACATTTGCCGGGAAAACCTATACTAGAAAAATAAACAATCTTATAGATATTCTGGGACAATGATCTGGAACAATTTACCTGTACTTCAGCTTCAGAATGTCCTCTCATTTGATAGTTTAAGCTTACAGTTATATGCCCAAACCATGGGCGGCGATCCCCGGGGGGGGGGGGGGGGTGGTATTTTTTGTGGAGGGGACGGCTGTGGCAGTGTCCCACCCCCCAATATTTTGCCATGAGTCATTGACTTTTACATGCACCAGTGTGCACCAAAACACAAAACATCAGCACACATTTTCAAACATTTCCCAGGAGACACAAGAGACACCAAATACAAAATTTCCGATTAGGCCTACATGATCTCTCTAATAACAGTTGAACTGATTGTGCGTTCTTCCGAAAAGGTATTGGTCAGGGATGGATATGTAGGCCTAATCTCCAATATTTGTTGTTTGTATTTCAAGAGGTAAGTATAAAAGTTAACCTATTTTTAGCATCCCCATAGTACTTCGTACGTGGTTGATAACAATAAAACAAATTAAACAAATACAATAAGGGTGACATCATTG